>OY728146.1:539877705-540474773 GCA_963277665.1 Viscum album
AAAATCTAATGTTTCTATAGGAAAAAATTGTTTTTAACTCTATAAGAATTTTTTTATGACAAAACTAGATGTTTGAAACACATAAGAGATGTTGAGAGTCCATGTATTATAAAGAAGAAAGGTGGAAACTTGGGAAAGTTTGAACAGAAAGGTAAAGATGGAATCATTTTTTGATATGTTCTAGAAGGAAGATGATATAGATGTTTCATCAAATAAACAAGAATAATTTTAGATTTTGTTAATGTGAATGTAATTTAAATATCTTATGAAGAAAAACATAATCTAAAATATAAGTAAGTTGAGCAAGATAAAGAAAAAATTCGGATAAGAATATAGAAAATTGTAATCTTACTCAAAAAGAAGAATCAGACTCAGCTATTTCTAGTGACGAGGATGATACTTGGAAAACTCATCCTAGGATGAGAAAGAAAGCAGTTTCTTAAAATATTTTTGGAGATAAACATTAGAAGGTTCAAACAAGAAGAACAACAAATACCATTACATGTACATTTTTTATTAAAATGTGTTTTAGAAAGATTCTAACGAATATTTTTAGTATCAAGAATGGGTTAAGGCTATGAATCAAGAGTTAGATTAGATTGAAAAGAATGATACCTAGTAATTTGTTCCCAATATAGACAACAAAAACATTATTGATACAAAGTGGTTTTTTCAAAACAAGCTAAATGTTGACGGTGAAGTTATAAGAAACAAAACAAGATTATTGTTCAAAGGGTATTCACAAATTGAAGGTATTTATTTTCATGAAACATTTTATATAATGGAAAGATTAGAAACAATTAGATTCTTTCCCAATATTGATGCACAACAAGGTTATATGATATTTCAAATGAATATTGAATCTTCATTCTTGAATGTTGATCATGATGAGGAAATTTATATTGAAAATTCACATGGGTTTGTTGTCAAAAAAGAGGAAAGTAATGTGTGATAATTAAAAAAGGATTTTTATGGGATAAAAAAAGATCTGAGAGCATAGTATTCTAAATTAGATAATTTCTTAAGGAAAATGAGTTTTCTGAAAGGAAGTTTTGATGATAATTTTTATGATAAAGGAAAGAGTATTCCATCATAATAATTTTTTTGTCGATGAAATTATAATTGTAGGGAATAGTGAAAGAAGTTGTGAATGATTTTATGAAGAGATGAAACTTTTATTTGAAATGCCCATGCTGGGGGAAATGAAATACATTCTTTGGTTAAAAATTTTACAGATGAAGAAATACATTTTTCTTTCCTTGAAAATTATTCTACGGAACTTCTTAAGAGGTTCGACATGAAACAACAAAATTTATTTTCCACACTGATTGAAATGGGAACAAAGTTAAGAAAAGATGTAGAAGTAAATGAAGTTTATCAAAAAGAATATTAGAGGCACATTGGAAGTTTTTTCTATTAAACTGCCTCAAGACTTGAAATTGTTTATATTGTTACCAAATGTGAATGATTTTAGAGTTCTCCAAAATAATCAAATTTACATGCAGGAAAAATAATTCTTAGATACATCAAAGACACAAAAAATTTCAGAATTATGTATGATAGATCTGATAATATTGATTTTTTGGGAATTCAAATACTGATTGGGAAGGAAATATTGATGATAGAATATCCTCATCTAGTGGAGTATTATTTCTATGAAAGAATTATGTTTTTTTGAATTCAAAAGAAACAAAATTTATTAACTCTCAGTATAGATAATACTGAGTATATTGCTGACACTCAAGTAGCTACTCATCTTATGTGGATGAAAACTCAATTAGAAGATTTACTTCTTGATGTGAAGTTACCCTTGCTCATGGGTTGTGAGAATAAAAGTAAAATCAAATTCAATAATAATATAGTTAAACATTATTATTTAAAACATACGGATATAAAATATTATTATATCAAAGAGAATGTGGAGAAGAATGAATTAAAGTTGGAGTATATTCCATCATCGAAACAAGTTACAGACATTTTTACACATCTTTTACAAAAGGAATCCATTTCTATATTGAATTTGAACATGCGAATATAACCTCTTTCTCATCAATGTTGAGGTATGTATTCATTTATCCTCTCTTATCTTACCTTTGGATAGTGTTGTCAAGGAGGAGAATTGTTCCATAAATCTATCATTTTGAATGAATGTAAAATATTGAGTCGTGGGTAAGCTATGAATTAAGAATTGTAAGAGTGTGAACTATTCTGACTATTTGTTGGAGTGGTTCTATGAAAATCTTTGTTTTTTATTCTAGGAATGTTAAAAATATGAGGAAGAAATATGGATAATGTTTTCATAAGAACTACTTTTCAACAACATTTTTTGTCAATAGTTACTGTTTTATATAATGAATTAGCTCATTTAGGCATAGAATTATGGATAAGTATTCCATTTCTTTAGGATACAAAGTTCATGGATTTATGAAACTTGGATGACAAAAAAACCCAAAGGGGAGATTGTTAGGAACAAGCTGATGAGGAATGTGGTTGTATTCATGTGTTGTATTATTTTTTTTAAGAATTTTTTTGAATAAAGGAAAATCAATACACATTTTATTCTTTGAAAATCATATTGACCATCTTATTTAGGAGAATCAGACTCATAATGCTTGAAAATGTCCATAATATTCTGGAGAAGCTAGCAGGAAGAAAAGGATCATCAGGTTCACACTAAATCTAGAATGAAAAGGTCGATCCTTTTGAGTATGTATATTGCTAGAAGTAAATAGTCATCGGATTCACTCTAGATCCGATATGAAAAAAATTCATCGTATTGATGGATATTAGAGGTCTGCATGATTAATATAAAATAAGTGGGAGGATTCTTTGTTATTTTGGAATTCTCAAAAATCATAAGTTAATGAAAAAACATGTGATAAAAGCTTGATGAAATAAAGGGGGAGTAAAATAAATTATTCTAATTATATTTAAATTGATCAGATATAGATGGAATGGAAAAGGGTGTTGGAGATCATATTTATCCTGATCATATTCGTCCAATTGTATGCTGAAAAATCTGATTCTAGATGAGAAGGAATGAAAGGTTTTGAAGAAGGAAAGGGAATTTATAATAATTTACCAGGAAATAATAATGATTATAATGTTGGTATTCAATGTGTTCATAATAAAGAATGATATCACAATACAAGATGAATTTTGGGATGGTAGAAATTTGTTACAAATAGAATGATTGTGACAATTGTGAGAAAATGAAGCTATTAGATTTCAATCTGACCCTAATCTAAAAGATATAAAATAGTTTTAGAATGAAGTTGATGGGAATAGAGAAAGAAGTCTCTAAGTTATATAATATTCAGAATAGATAGATGAACTTTGTTTTGTTTTGAAATTAATTTATCAAGTGGATCAAGAAAAGAGTTGAAGGAGATAGTTACATACATTATCAGGGGGAGCATAAAACTAAAATAAGATTTTTTTTCTTCAAGTTAGTCAAGAGTAATCAAATTCGAGTCAATCATGCTGATTTTATTTTCCAATCATAATGATGAAATAAATCAAACTGAGGTATGAATAGAAGCCTATTTATTCATAAATTTACTATCAATTGGTATAGAGAATCAAAATGAGGAAATCGAATTGAGAAATAAGATCAGAACTGGTCTTTTAAAATAATTTCTAATAAATAGGGGAAGTTTGAAGATGATTTGAGAAGAGTAGGATAATTCATTTACGAACCCAAAATTTAAGGCAAATTTAGATTTGGGTGAATTTTTTGAGTGATAATATTATTGATATTCCCACTAAAATAATCCTTGGGTAACCTATAAAAGGGAAAAGTAATTTGTGCTTTCACTGACTTCTGATGACAGATGTATTATTCATGAGAAGAGAGATAAGATATGACTTTATATAGAGAGAAATCATTTTCTATAATGATTTTATGTTGAATAATATTTGATGGATAATTCAAAGGAGAAGAGATATGATTTCAGTGTTATTAAGATAATCATTGTATTCATTGATCATTGTATTCAGCTGTCTATCATATTATTATTATCCTAGTGTTTCACTGATCACCGTATAGATATGGATAATTGGATTAGGATTTCCGTATTGGGATTTCTAGAATAAGGAAGAAGGTATTCAGAATATTCTCAATTGAATTCTAACCATGTCATATCCATCGTATAGGGAAATTGGATTTTAGAATCGGATCTGAAGAATCAACGTGTAAAGATCCAACTAGGAAATTAGATTGTATTCTATATCAAAGTAGTTGATGTTATTACCCTCTTATAGGTAAGAAATTAAAGATTTTTTTTAATGAATACATTTGTGGAATTTAAAAATAATCACAAGTAATATATATTTTTACACAAACATTGTTTTTCCCTATTAGTTCTAAGAGGTCGCAAACAAACTATTGGATTATTTATATAGCGCTACATGGCTGAAAGATTATATCTTACTCATTGTATTCCTCTAACAGATTTTTTTCTAGTGGATTAAGTGGTATTGGATCATTTCCAAACCATAGCAAAGACATATATATTCTTATGAATAGTGAACCTTTTAAATACCTATGTTAGTGTGGATACGTGTTTGAATTTTTTTAGTAGGGATTAAAATATTTAATAGTAGGAAAATTTTGATTCAAAGAAACATAAAATAAAAAGTATCACCAATTCACCCCTCCCTAACTTAGTGATACAATTATCCTAACTGGGCACTTTTTGAACTCATGAGTCAGATCAACCACTATTGGTGCATGTCATAGAGCACCATGCATGGATTACAGAATACATATAAAACCCTCTTTAAGCAAATCATTAATGCCATGTTTTGGGATAACAGTTATTTCTACAAGTGTCACTCCTTGTGGTAATACTGGTAGCTTCAGGCACACCATATTAAGAGTATGGGCGTTTCCACCCTCCAAGTGTAAAAATTCAGGACATCATGGTGTCATGGCTCTAAAAACACTAACAAAATCCCCTAGAATTTGATTTGAGAGTAGACATATACACTATTTGAAGAAGAACATAAGTAAAGGGCTCACTACCCATTATACTACCCCAATATCTTCATAAAAGGCCTTGGATTTGGTAAGTATTCAAGATTTTATATACAGGGTTTCCCACATATGCAAGGGTAAACTGCAATTCAATGAGGATAACACTATTTAAATTATTGTTGGCCTCCCCATTTTATATAAACCACTTTATTATTTAATAAGACTTTCATTTTATATTACTATATGATTATATAGATATAAAAATTCTTAATTAAATGGATCATTGTTACTAGTTAATTAGGGCCTATACATCTTATTTCTGAAATAGAAACACATTTTATTTCAATTATCCCCCATACTATTGGTCTCAAAAGGTAATGGGTAATAAGTAAAATATCTTAACTCATTGAATTGACCTTTATAATTCATAATGACCCATACAATTTATAATTGAAGTTGGTAATCATGTGATCACATCAAAATCTCATATCATATAATGAGAGGTGTATTGATAACATGAGAATAAACTAGCTATTTAAGATTCAACCATCAACCTAACATGAAAAAATATTTTAAATGATGATGACATTTTAAATGACCAATGTTTTCACCCTAAAAAATATGTTAGCATCAAAATCAAATAAAATAACCATGTATTAGTCAACAATCACATGAAACTTAATTAATGAATGTATTTAAATGTGCATATATGGAATAAAATTTGTATGGTATGTGAATTTTATGTTCCTATAATAGTGAATATAACAATGCTACTTTCCATGCAATGCCAAGGTAAAATATATGCAAAGAATATAAAAAACCCCAATTCATATGCGTCACCCAATAGAAAAAGTATATAAAATGTAATATGAGAAATACATAACATTTATTTCCCATTCCCTAGAAACATGGAATTTACCCCAAACGTGGGTTACCTTTTGTAAGGTATCACATATGACCAGGTTCCATCATGTTTCTAATATCCTATCTATATTATGAAACAATAAGGCAATAGAGAATGAAAAATGATCTGATACCACTTTGTGACATCCAAACCCAGGTGGAACTCAAATGTTTTCCAACCCATTGGGTCACATGGACTCACACAAATCTCCTCATACACCAGAGGCCATTGACTAGTAGTGAGGGAATATGGTGTCAATGTAGGGAGATTATTCCATCTGGATAGTGTAGCACAATTGATATATAATAATTGATTAGTAATAATATTATAAGCATATTTATTGGACTCCTCGTGTTTTAATAATTTTTTAATGATCACAAATACTATACATTCTATAAAGCTTGTTAATCCTATTTAATCTATCTAAAATAATGTGTACAGATGATTAGTTTCTTTATGATTTAAATAAACCTATCCCAGATCTTAAGTTCTATGTTTAATTATTGTTAACTATTTTGAGTTTGCGTAATAATGGGTTTCCTTGATAAATGATTAAGTCTTGTCCATTACTTGAATATCATTGTTTAAGTCTATATACAGATATTTGGCTAAGTCTGAGAAACTATGAGTCTGTCACCAGTTATGTTTTTCTGAAAATGGACTAGACACCGTGACCATCCAAAAACCATGACTATCCATACATTGTGACCATTTAGACACCGTGACCATCCAGACATCGTGACCATCCATAAACTGTGACTATCCAAACATCATGACCATACATTGTGATCAAACACTGCATCTAGGATACCAATTTCTGATCTCTATAAAACTATGCCATCATAACCGTCTCACCACTCAAAGGAAAAGAAGGAAACACAATTTCAAGGAGACACCATTTCCAAAAAGTCTGTGACACTGTTTCTTAATATGTTTTGTCATTTTTAAATTTAATTTCTAATGGTCATATTTGATGTTATTAAAGGCACTGACATAATTAATGTTTCTTTGTAGACATGTCACCTGACAGTATGAGGTGTGAGGTGCAGAATACATGCATCATGTCGGATCTTAAACATGCATTCTAAGAATAAAAAGAATAGTGTAGAAAGAAGAAAAGAGTGACAATAGTGACAATAGAGAAACAAGTGTGCGCGTGACAATGAAGAAGCATGAGTATT
Source organism: Viscum album (assembly GCA_963277665.1). NCBI lineage: Eukaryota > Viridiplantae > Streptophyta > Magnoliopsida > Santalales > Viscaceae > Viscum > Viscum album. Next base: position 539,884,769 of record OY728146.1, read on the forward strand.
CATGAAAGAAGAACCGACAAATGAATCCTGACACTACTGAAGAACACATGAAGCATACTTGAATCCTAGAGTTGAGAACATTTTCGCACTATCAACTCCATGAAGAACACGATCTAGATCTAGCTGACTTGCGATACTCTATTTTCCGCATGAGGATTTGATTTCTGCATCTGCTTCATCCAAGAAGTCTAGAGATGAATAGACTAACAATCAGAGCACTTCTAACCTTATCTAATTATTTATTTCTCTATTGGGTATAATTTTTATATTTAGATCAGCATGTGTGTGTCTTTATAAAAACACACATTTTCTCCAATATTAATCTGAAGGATACAATATATCCCTTCTCATGCATATTTTTACACTTGTGTATTTCCACAGATCTGTGTAGAAGAGATCTCTGTGTGACTTGATAGTTCTTACCCACAAAGAACTGTGGAAGATGTTGTGTGACCTAGACAGTCCAGTGTATTGTTGTTGACCCTGATCTATGGTGTGGATCAAGTTTATTTATATAAACTGCTTGGTGGAAGGTGATCACCAGGTGGATTGGGTTATATCTCGGCTTGAGACTGAACCACTTATTTTATATCCACCGTGTTATCTAATTTAGTTTACTCTATTTTACTGTATAATTCAGAAATCCCTAAATTTAATTTGATAGTTAATCTTGAAAATAAGTTATAATTATTTTTTCCTTATTAGAATAGCATAAAAAATAATGTTAATAACTGATATTAATATTACTAAGATTTAATCAATCTTCTCAGAATTTATTTAAATAGTCAAACATTCATAACTATATTACCTTGATTAACTGGGTTTTATTTAAATTTATTGGGGAACCTTTTTAAGAATAATTTTTAAAAGAAATTTTTAAAGATATTCAATTTACCCTCTCTTGAGTTCTATAATATGACCAACATTTGGTATCAAATGATTGTTTTTTATTTATATTAAGACTCTGTTTTTTACCCTATTCAATTGTGATTTTAGTTGTCCTTTAAAGATAAGTAAATTTCTGTTAATTCTAAATTTATTGATCTTTTAAATTATTTCTATATCATGGATAATAAATTGGAAGGTGATTCAACAAACAGACCACTATTCTTTAATGGAAGAATTATGAGCAATGGAAAATCAAAATCAAAATGCATTTAGAAAGTATGAGTTTTGAAATCTGGTCTTCAACTATAGATGAATATAAGATTTCTGATACTAATAGAATCACTTGGGATGATCCAGCATAGAATACTTACAATAACAGTTGCAAAGATATGAATTATTTATATTTCTCTTTAGGATATAAGGAATTTAATAGAATCTATGCTTGTAAAACTGCCCATGAAATTTGGGATACCTTTTCTTTTTCACATGAATGAACTTCTAGTGTAAAAGAAATGAAACTTAATACTTATAGAATTAAATATGATAACTTTAAAATGAAACCTGAGGATCCTATTTCTAACATGTATCTCAGGTTCAACAAAATTTTCAACACAATGATTTCTCTTTCAAGAGAAGTCACTACTAAATAGAAAATCATGAGGATTCTTAGATGCCTACCTGACAGATAGAGATGAACCTCTGTCTCTATTAGAGAGTCGTGTGAAATCAGTATGCTAACTATAAAATAAATCATTGGGAAACTGATGATGTATGAATAGGATCTAAAAGTCAACATGGAAGATGAGGATGAACCCAAATGAAAATCAGTTGCGTTCATGACCACCACCTCTAAACACAAATAAAAAAGGGAAATCAGAAGTTTCTCTAGAATATTCTTGTGGTGAGAAATCATCACCTGACATTGATGATGAGATTTCTCAATTATCCAGAAGGATTAAGAGATTTTAAAAGAAGAAGAAATTTTTCAAAAATCCTAACTTCAAGGGAAGATGTGATCAAAAAGGAATCTGGAAGAAAGATTGGGTAATAAGTGACAAGTCTGATGAAATTGTCTACTATGAAGGTAAGCGAAAGGGACATATCAAGGTTGAATGTCCCAAGCTCAAGTACAAAAGGAAATATGAGGAAAAAGATAAAAAGTATAAAAAGGAAATGAAAGAAACATGGAGTGCTTCTGAGGGTAGTTCAATTAACTCATAATCGTTACATAATGAATGGGATAATGAAGACAATATGTGTTTTATGAATAACACATCTGAGGTAACACTAGAATCTCCTATACACAATTCCTATTATTCTAGAGATGCGAGTGACTCTGAAAATATTTCTAATGAAGAAATGTTTGAGTACTATAATATGTTTGAATTGAAAAGAAATAAACTAAAAGATAAATACAAGTCTTTGAAGAAATAACATGCTCTTACCTCAACTGTTAAAACTAAACTTAGTGTAGAAAGGGAGAAAAAATCTCATTTACTCAAAGAGAACAATGAACTAAAGCTATCTAATGATAAAATTAAAAAGGATCTTAAAAGGTTTACTAATGGTAAAGATACCATGGTATAAATTCTAGGTGAACAGATAGCTCCTAAATATACTTCTAGCATTGGCTATCAACCGGGTAAAAGAAATTTTGGAAGAAAGAATTTTGTTTCTAAGTCTAGAACATACAACTTTACTCCTAGTTCTGGAAAACATTCAGCTAGTACTAGTAATGATACACTCTCTACTTTTTCAATATTTTCTAGAGAAAATAGAGTTTATTTTTCAAATACTTTACATAATGATTATGCAAAACCAATGAGGAAGATATGACTTCCTAAAGAAGTAGTCACTAATATTACTAGATCCAAATGAATATGGGTACCAAAAACTTGTTTTTATTTGACTATTTTGTAGGAAAACTGCTTAAAGAGATTCTGTGAAAGCTTATGGTACATGTATAGTGGGTGTTCAAGACACATGATAGGGGATTATTCATGATTTAAGAACATTATAAAAATTTGTGGTGGATATGTAATCTTTGGTGATAATGCCAAAGGAAAGATTATTGGCCATGGCCAAATCGGTAACTCTAACTCAGTTTTAATTTCCAATGTAATTTTTGTTGATGGATTGAAATATAATCTTCTTAGTATTTCAAAACTATGTAATGATGAATTTCGTGTCAAATTTGAAAATCATGCTTGCAATATTTTCAATTCTAAAAATGAATTAGTATTTTCTGCTTTACGAATTGAAAATTTATATTCTGTAAACATAGATTATTTAGTTTCTCAAAATGCTTCATGTTTAAGTCTATTTCACAAAAAATCTTGGCTTTGGAATAGGGGACTAAGAACCTATAATATTCACTCCCTTAAAAAGTTAACTTGAAAAAGTATATTCAAAGTCCTACCCAAACTTGAGTTTCTAAATGATAAAGTGTGTAATCCTTGTCAAAAAGGAATGCAAAACAAAAATTCGTTCAAAACAAAGAAAGAAGTGTCAAATTTTCAACATATCAAATGGGTTTACATGGATTTTTTGGACTATCTAGAGTTTCTAGCTTAATTGGGAAGCACTGTGTTTATTTTCCTATAGATGTATTTTCTATATATACTTGGACTTTCTTTTTGGATCACAAAAGTGAAACCTTCTCTCATTTTACCAAATATGCCAAAACTATAGAAAATCATAGTGTACATAAAATTAAATCCTTATGAAGTGATCAAGTCCGTGAGTTTGAAAACCAAGTGTTTGAATATTTTTTCTCACAAAATGGATATAGTCATAATTTCTCTGCCCATAGAACACCTCAATAGAATAGAGTTGCAGAAAGAAGAAATAGAACCTTGTAGGAGATTGCTAGAACGATGCACAGTGAATATGAATTACCTATTTTTTTAAAGGTTGGGGCCGAAGCCTTATTTTATTATTAAAGAAAATACCTCTTTTTGAAAGGGTAGAGGGAGACCCATTACACAGCCCAAAGGCCTATGGCCAAGTGGCCTAAATACAAGGCTTGAAAGCCCATTTTTTCCCAAATGACCCTTTGGTGAATAGTACTGCTATAGTAACCAGTCTGCTAGAATACCTACTACAGCACCGCCACCTCTATAGTTCTTGTTATAGTACCTACGCCACTACAGTGTCACCAATTCTACAGTTCCACCACTACTACAGTATTTCTACAGTCCCCCTACTACATTGCTGCTACAGTCCCTGGAAATTTTTCTCTGCCTGAATTTGATCCTAGGAATTTTGGATGCCAAGTAGGGCCTTGTACCACTTGGGTACAATCTCATTGGAATATGAATTACCTATTTATTTTTGTGATGAAGCTATAAATACAACTTGCTACATTATCAATAGAGTTTTGATTATACCTATTCTTAAAAGAACTCCATATGAGTTATGAAACAATAGAAAACCCATAGTTAGATACTTCAAAGTTTTTGGTTTCAATGTCCATATCCTTAATACTAAAGACAATCTTGAAAAATTTTAATCCACGAGTGATAAAGGAATATTTTTAGGATATTCAATCTCTAGTAAAGCCTATATAGTGTATAATAAAAGAACTAAATGTGTGGAAGAATCTATCCATGTCAAATTTGATGAAACAGATCCACATGAGCCTAAAACCACTCTAGAAAACCTAGATGATGATGTATCAAATCTAGAATTTAATTCAAAATCCTATAACCATCTTGTAAATGAATTTTTGAAAACTTCCAATTCTATAAATTCTTTAGATTCAGGTCACAATGAACCTGAACCTGTTGAAGAAATCGAAATCACTAGTCTTTCTTTTTCTAGATCCATTAGAACTCTTAAGAACTATCCTTTATATGTTGTTGTAGGAGACTTAGGTAAAGGAACTCAAACTAGAGCTTCTCTTAGCAATCAGGTTGAATTCAAGTCTTCTTTTCACAACTTGAACCTAAAAAATTTAATGATGCTAGAAATGATGAATTTTTTGTGATGGCTATGCAAGAAGAACATAGTCAGTTTGAAAGGAACAATGTTTGGAAACTGGTTGATAGACCCAAAGACACATTCACCATAGGCACTAAATGGGTGTTTAGAAATAAGGTAGATTAATATGATAATATAGTTAGAAACAAGGCTATATTGGTTTCACAAGGCTATATTCAAGAAATAGAAATTGACTATGAATAGAACTTTGCACCAGTAGCTATACTTGAAGCCATCAGAATTATACTTTCTTATGATGCACATCTGAAATTCAAACTATATCATATGGATGTAAAAAGTGCATTTATAAATGGGTATATAGATGAGGATGTCTTTTTTGAGAAACCCCCTGGTTTTACAAACCCTCATTTTCCAAACCATATTTTTAAATTATAAAAACCTTTATACGGTTTAAAACAAGCTCAAAGAGCTCGGTATGATGGATTGAGTGATTTTTTATTTTGAAAGGTTTTAGAAAAAGAATAAATGATTCTACCCTTTTTATAAAATGAATTTCCAATGATGTTTTAGTAGTTTAAATTTATGTAGATGATATTATATTTGGATCTTTAAAAAAATCTTTATGTATTGAATTTTCTAAAATGATGCAAAACGAATTTGAAATTAGTTTAATGGGTGAACTCAAATTCTTTCTTGGATTTAAAATATTTCAAATTATTGATGGTATTATTTTAAATCCATGCAAATATACTAGAGATATTCTAAAACATTTTGAATTGGATAGCACTAAAAGTAGTGACACTTTAATGAGTACTACTTGTAATTTGGGTCATGATGAAAATTTAAAATATATTGATCAATCCAATTATAGAGGAATGATTAGAAGCTTACACTAAATAACTGCTAGCCGACCTGAAATTATGTTTACTGTATGTATGTGTTCTCATTTTCAAGAAAATCATATATAATCTCATTTAAATGTTGTTAAATGAATCTTCAAATACATCAAGAATACACCCAATCTAGGATTATTCTATCCTAGAGGACAATCATTTGAGTTAGTGAGTTATTGTGATGATGACTTCAGAGGTTGTAAGTTAGATAGAAAAAGAACCTCTGGAACATGTCACTTTATTGGAAAGTCACTAGAATCATTGTGTAGTAAGAAACAAAACATTGTTGCATAATCTACCGCAGAAGCTAAATACATAGCTTATGGTAGTTGTTGTGCAAAAAAAATTGTGGAAGAAACATACATTACTAGATTATGTATATCAATTTAGGAAAGTACCAATAAATTGAGACAATACAAGTGCTATTAACATATCAAAACAATCTTGTTTCACACTCTAAAACAAAACATATTGATTTAAGACATCACTTTTTGTGATATCATTATCAAAAAGGTGACATCACTTTGGAATTAAATGCAATTAAATATCAGCTTGCTGATATACTCATCAAACAATAAAATTATGATGGAATAAATTACATTATAAATGAATTGGGAATGATAAATCTTAAATAGTAAATATATGGTTTTACAGTTTATTATTTCCCAATTTATGGTTTCATAATTCATTATCTAACAGTTCTATAATTTTACTGTCTTAAGAATTATTGTTTCATGTTTACATTCTCATGGTTACTCTCTCTCTCTGTTATTTTCTGGAACTTACTATCTAAAAAAATACAGTCACATAGTTTAGAAATCACACAGTTATGGTCTCACCGTGAAAACCAGTTATGGACACACCGTGAAAGACAGTTACAGTCTCATCGTGTATGCGAGTTATGGTCTTATCGTGAAAGCTATTTACACTCTTACTTAGAAATATAAATACAGTCTCATCGTGTATGCGAGTTATGGTCTTATCGTGAAAGCTAGTTACACTCTTACTTCGAAATATAGATACAGTCTCACCGTGAAATTTTATCACGATCTCACCGTAAATATGCTTTACTATTTTATTTATACATTCTAACCCATATTGTGGTAATTAATTATTTTTTCCTTTTACTTTCCCATGTTTTTGATCTTGCGATGCTTGATATCCCTAAATGATTAAATAAAAGAAGTTTCACTCGTTTATTCACTTGAGCTCTCTTCTCTCTAACTGTAACCCCTCTCTCAACCATTCAGTTTTATCTCTTTATCTCTCTAACCTTCATTGAATGAACATAATGAAACTCCCATAATTTTCAACTCCTGAGAAGCGTATTACAAAGAAGAAGTTTAAAATCATGCCAAATTTAGCACCTGAAGGTCCTCTGAATCTGAATCTGGTAGACATAATAGAGGTACCCGAAAAAGAGATATGACCTAGGTGGCTTCTGTCAAGTAAGTCTTTGGTATTGAAAGTTCTAAAATAGAAAATATGGATGGATTGGTTCACAATGGATGATATTCCTATTTACCTGAAATTAGTTGAACAGTTTTATCAGTATGTTCAAATCTATTTTGATACAAAAGATGGCTATGTTGTGCAAAGTTGGATCAATGTCCAGAGTTGTAACTCTTCTTTGAGGTTATGGGATGCACGCCTTAGGATACCTCATGAGGGTATTTATGAGGACTATCAGATAGGTCCTCCACCTCCAAGTGAGTTATTTGTTTTGGAAGAAGTGGTGGGAAGCTTAACAGGGACTAAAACAAAGCGAAGATCCATTACTACTGATCTTGATGGTGTAACCAGACATCTGTTTAAATTTTTTTAGAATCTGGTTAGCCCTAGAATATGTGATTTTACTACACTCAAGTATTAGGACTTATTTTTGATACATATCATGAAAAATGGATATAATATCAACCTATGAAAATATGTTATAATCCATATGCATGAGTTGATCAAAACATCCTCGAAGTCAACATCCCAATTCTTTTCAAGACTTATCTCAGATATGCTTCATGAAAAAGGGTTGGTTGAAAAAGATGAAGGATATATTAAGGATTATGAGTTTTTTCTTTCAAAAGATACAGTAAATAGAATGAAAATCAGTTGGAATCCATGGAGAAAATCTTGGGGGAATATAATAAAACGGTTTATGAAACGTTTAATCTGGCGGAACATTCTTCATGACTTAAGGATATTTCTAATCCTGGTTTGGAACCAGATGAAATTGTTGAGTATTCTGGTGAGTAAAAAGAGGACGAAGTTTGTGTACCTTTAATAGAAACTATAAGGCCCCAGCATTAAACCTTACTTAATCTTGAGTTATTACAAGATTACACATTGAGGATCTTTTCAGGTTTATAGTTTTAGATAATTAGATCATGAAACTTGCATTACATTCCATATTTAGACAAAGTGGTTACATAAAAGACAGTATTCATTCTTCCCATCAATGGAAACATATTTAAAATAAAACATGGATTCTTTCTTGACACATCCTTGACACTATCATCACATCAGGTACCTTTCCCTTGACCTGTGAAAAACATTTCAAAAACTTGGGATGAGCATAAAAAGCTCAGTAAGGGTTATAAAAATATGGAAAGGAAACATGGGTATATATATACATAAGGATGAAATTATACTTTACCCATAAAACATAGGCAATTTAACATACCTCATCAAACCATGAATAAATCATAGAAATCATAAGACATAAAGGTAACTTGAGGCATTCATAACATTCTTACGTAGGGAGTAACCCTCTTGGTTACGTTTGGAATACCCATCATAGTATATTCCCTAAAATCTCTTCGGAGAAACCTTAACGTTTCACTCCTTCGTGTTACCCAATGCATTGGAGAGCTCTGTCGGGCTCACCCGCCCTTAGTTTATCACGGAACCACCCGTTTTCATAACAATGCCCAATAACCTTAACATAATCGTATCACATAAAACATACATAAAGGAAACATAACATTCCCACCTTTCAATCACAACATATCAATACAACACATTGATATAAAAACATTATGAAAACCTTTTTCAATACCAAGATAAAAGAAAAGTAAAACATGGTATTTATTTTTCTTTTAAAAAGAAGGTACGGCTTGTAGAGGAAGCCAAAACTCAAATAATGGTCATGACGGCGGAGAAGTCATTGTCGCCGCATACGTATGACAAAAACATTCCCTTTTGTCATTTAGTAAATTCTTCGTATAAAAAATATTCCTTTTTAATAAACTTAAAAGTCAAAGGGGTTTATACACCATATAAAATAAAGTTGTGTATAAAATAGAGTATGCCTCAATGAAAGGAGATTGAGACGAAGTCCCATACAAAGACGGTATCCTTGGTTTAAGGATAAATCAATTACATAATTATGTGTGACAAACGAATACACCAAATATAAGTGGATATTAAGTTTAAAATAATCAACGGTCATTCACACATATTCAAAGGATGACATATTCAATAACTACATGTTGAACCCAAAGAAATCGAAATTGGGTTAAGAAGTTCCCTTGACAGCCTAACGACGTCACATCAAAATGAGTTGATGAGAGATAAAAAGTGTATCTCATCACTTGGACATAAAATTTACATCAATAAGGATATATGAGAACATATCCCAACATAACAATATGTAAATAAAAAGACCCAACAAAAGAAGTCTTTTAAAAAGAGAAGGGTGAAAGGTTCCCTTACCGAGTTGGGTATCTTTCAAAAAATACACCCCATGAAAGAAGGACAATAAATCATTGATGTAAATACTCATAAAAGAAAGTATATTACACAAAGAGTAGAATAATGGGCAGTCCATATACCACTCAAAGGTAATTGTGGAAAATGTAGCATAAATCTCACGGGAATAAAAGTGAGATGAAAAATCCCTTACGAAAACTCGGCAGCCTAACGGCACCACATAAAACTTACAAAAATGGATTGATGAGATCAAATAGGGTATCTCATCACATTACAATAAAATTTACATCAAGAGGAATATAAAATAACATCCCCCATCATAACAAAGAGGAGATTAAAAGAAGTGACATAAAGGAGAGTACTTAAAAAGAAAGAGGGAGGTTATATCTCTTACGAACGTTCGGCAGCCTAACGACGCCACTCAAAACTTCCAAAATGGATTGATGAGAGATAATAGGGTCTCTCATAACATGAACATAAAAATTACATTAAGTTTAATATAAAATATCATCCCAATAACAAGAAAGATGAGCTTTAAAAAGAATGACATAAAAGTGTGTACTTAAAAAGAAAGAGAGGAGTAGGATCCCTTACCTCGGGTCCGACTTGACTCGATCATTCTTTAATCTCCTGAATAATAAACTTGAGTTAATCTCTACTTTCTTAAGAACCTTTTTCAAGTTCATTATTCATTTTATACCATGTTATGAACATCACGTAATCATTTAATTTAATAATGTTCATTTTGTCAGTATTTGGTTCTTAAGTCAAAAATAGACTTCTTACACTTACATGTTGTTAATTTGGTCAAAGGTTCATTATATCTAGAATGATATTAATGATTTGGATAACATATATATCATATATATTCATAATATACATGTATTTATAATATTACATCACATTTAGAGGTAAGAAATGAAATGCACCGTTCATGGAGAGGGTAAGCCGTACGTACGCATGAACGCTACTTCCATTTCTATTTCGTATTTCTGGAATGGAATCATAATGATATAAGAGTATATTATAATTCCAGTATAATAACATATATAATATCATTAACTTTATCCTTTACACATCCCACATATGGTATTAATGAATCAAATCACTTTCAGGGGGTGGTAGTCCGCACTTCCTAAAATGAAGATATCGTGTTTACCTATAATGGAAACAGTAATGGTATGCCATAAATGAAAAATACAGAAGCTTAAGGAAAGAATAAACATATTATATATCATATATAAAAATAGTTATATAATAATGTCCACCTTTTATGGTGTTAAATGAGTATTGAACAATCATCGTTTCGGGAGGCAGAATTTCGCCATCCACAGAAACCGTATGTTCTTTAGCCATTTGATGTAGTTGTGTGAGATTGTAGCTCCAATAAATCTTATAAAAACATCCTATTATATTGAAGATACTTGTGTTGTTACAAAAGAAGTAAATAAAAAGATTTTAGGGGGTTGGAGAAGCAAAATAAAACAAATGAACATGAGAGAATGAATTACCTTTAAAAGTGTAACTCTTTTTGATTTGAGCCTAAAGGATTCCTTTGAAAGGATTCTGCCCAACGGGAATCCTCTAGGATGAGGATAGGGATGTGGAGAGAGTAAATGGGCAGGGTTTGGCCTATCTAAAGGCTTGAGGAGTGTTTGAAATGAGGTAGAGGTGGGGGCCTTTTATAAGAGGAGAGGAGGGGCACTTTTGGAAATCATGAAACTATTATTTTATTTTCAAAAGTGTTTCTAATTTCTAATATCCCACATTGATATATTTCAAAGATAAGATTACAAGGCTTCTAAATATTCCCATCCAATAGTTTTTGGACAAGTTTAGTTCTTAAATTTTATTTTATCGTTTCATTTTATTTAAACTGTTCATTAATGAGGCCATCGTTGCATCATCATGATGTCATAATTAAATTAATTTATTTAATGTCTAAAAATTAAAAAACAAATATCCTGATGTAGGAAATATTTTTATCTTTCCAAAGAGTATTTATAGACAAAAATATTATTAGTATAACCCCTTCTAAAAATTGTTTTAGTAAAACAATTTATGTTAGTGTCATTTTCTCCTTTATTTTTTAAAAAACGCATTAAAGTCATCATCTCACCCAAAAGGCTCCATAGGGTCCCCTAAATCGACCCATGGGTTTTCTTGGTCTGCCATGACTCATCCAATAGGGTTAGGACAAGTGTAATGGTGTTTTCATATTTTTATAATATCATTTTTACCTTAAATTACACTAATTACCTCTAATCGCGATTAATGAAAAAAAGTCACTATTCACCAAAAAATTATTTTCATCCCATTAAACCACATTTTACATACTAATGACAACCATGTATGTAGGATTTTCAAAATTCAATACACATTAGTGGTAAACTTTCATTTAACTGAAAAATCAGTTTGCTTGATTACCACTTAGTGGTTTCACTATTCATCAAAAATTAGAGTTTTTCAGAAAAATACCAAAACTTCACCCTAAGCTATATTTGATATTCCGAATTCAAAAATGAACTCCGTTTTATAAAATTCAAAACATATAAGTCACATTAATTAATATAATAATTAATTCCCGCTTTCATGACAAATAGCGTGTTTTTATGAAACAATAAGTATCAAAAGATTGACACTAGTTTAAGTCCAATTTCAAAGTGAAATTGATTCCAATGACCACCATTGGAAAAAATGGTAAAAATATATTCTAATTTCACTTCAAAAAAAATTCAAAAGATAATCTAATCATATAAATAAATTAGATTAAAAATAGGTTTTGAATTAAAATACAACATTTTTCACTATCCATTAAAAAAAATGAACTTTATCCAAAAAATACCAAAAATTCACACAAAGTAAATTTTGATGTCCCAATTATAAAGAAGGATTTTATTTGGTCCAAAATAATGTATAAGAGTGACCAAAACTATATTTAAAGAGTGTTTGCCATCAAAAGGTGACAAATGAACCTTTTAGTGAAAACTAGGGCATATACACCTAAATTTGAATTCTTTCCTTATTTTAAGCCTTTATCTTTTATTGGATATATCTAAAAACATTTAAAAACATATATAATCATATTTTAGTTATTTCTATCCATTCCCACCAATACAACGGCTACATGTTAACTACCATTTAAAATAATATTATTTTATTATTAGAGTGCAACGTAAGATTCCCAAGAAACTCATTGTTGCGTATTGGGTATGCCATCGAGCATAGAATCCCCTTTAAAGTAATATTAATATTTGATTCACAAATATGGATAAATATAAAGATGTCATATTCTTTATTTACCTGGGGTGTTACATCCTTCCCCCCTTTTGGGAATTGTGTCCTCGCAATTTTTAAAATTGAGCTTGGAAACATCCTTGAAAGTCCCACATCGGAACAAGAGTCGGTAAAACAATCACTTTAAAATAAAGAAAGATAAGCACAGAGGTCACCCGAGTTAACCCATACTAGGATTCCAAGTATGAAAATATGGACATGGAGGAAAAAACAAAGGGTCATTTTCTGATGGAGAGTGATAGAAAACATGTTTAGGAGAAAGTTAACCACAAGAAAATCACAAACTTGTGATGGGTTAAACGGTATTCGATTCCCCAGTAGGAAAAGTTAATAGACAACATTTTTGTTTTAAGTTACTTTTTATTGAGGAATTTATTCATAAGGAAACATAATCACTTATCATGTTGACTTTCAACTTTTACTAGATTCCTTAATCAAACTCATATTTTTTCCAAAAGACGAGTATTTAGGGAGACTTGTTCGCATTAAGAGTACTATAATAAACTTATAGAGAATCACATAATCCACCAAAGAGAACTATATACATCCCATGTCTTTAGGATTTAACCAAAACCAAAACCAAAAAGGTTAGTACAAGGTCAGATAATCCAGAAAAGGATAACCCTTATAAAAAGAAAATCAATTCTTAACCTCCAAAATTTGTCCAACAAAACCCAAAGTTCAACGAGGACCATTAGATAAACAATTTGTCCATAAAATTCTTCAAAGTAAACCAATATAAGATTGAAACCCAAATATTTGAAGGATTTAGTCACATAGTCTTCCAAGTTAAATCGTAACATTTATCTCCAAACAACATCAGTTGCTCCTAAAGTCTCGTATTGAAAAGTAATTAACCTAATCACATATCCTCCATGATAGGTTAATAATTTTCATAAATAACCCAAAATCAACTTACTATTAATTCATAAAATCATATAACTAAAAAGAATCAGTCAAACTAACTAGGGACTTCACGTAGTCCAGTGGTAGGCGATAAATACCAGTCGCACTTTGGTTGTGGGTTCGATTCTCGCAGCTTTGTCCGACGCGATGGGTTGTCACATGGTCTGCGTGTTGTCCTTTTTCCAAAACTATATAATTCTTAAAACATCCCCCAAAACGAGATAAAATCTTCAAAAAAGATCATAACATATTTTAACCTCAAGTTTATCTCATTCCTTTCATTTTCCATCATATCATAGAGTAACCCATAATTACCAAAAAAGTAAGGATCATATAAACCCCAATGGTTACCTTAATAATTATTACCTGAATTTCCACATCGAGTTGGCCATCTCCTACATGATGCATTAGAGAACTCACCAAGGTTGAAGTGGTTGATCATGAATCCTTGATAGTTGGTTTAGAACAACCATGAGATTCCTCATTGAATCCCCCATCTCATCCAGTCTCTTAATCAGAGAACCACCATAGTTTCCTTCAAACCCATTGTCACTTTGGTGCCTGCTAGATCCAGCCATTTAATAAAACCAAAAAGGTCAGTGTGAGTATATCAACATAACCATCATGTACTAATGAGGAAGATAAACACTAAGATATACTTACTCATTCACTCTATCTAAAACTAGGTTTCTTTCTGAAATCCTAACCATTATGGTAATGTCACTTATGCTTTAAGAATACCCTAACCTCTAAAGTTATCTAAACCGACCTTTGATACCAAATATAAGGCCCCAGCCTTAAACCTTACTTAATATTGAGTTATTACAAGATTACACATTGAGGATCTTTTCAGGTTTAGACTTTTAGAGAATTAGATCATGAAACTTGCATTACATTCCATATTTAGACAAAGTGGTTACATAAAAGACAATATTCATTCTTCCCATCAACGGAAACATATTGAAAATAAAACATGGATTCTTTCTTGACACATCCTTGAAACTATCATCACATCAGGTACCTTTCCCTTGACTTGTGAAAAACATTTCAAAAACTTGGGATGAGCATAAAAAGCTCAGTAAGGGTTATAAAAATATGGAAAGGAAACATGGGTACATATATACATAAGGATGAAATCATACTTTACCCATAAAACATAGGCACATTAACATACCTCATCAAACCATGAATAAATCATAGAAATCATAAGACATAAAGGAAACTTCAGGCATTCATAACATTCTTACGTAGGGAGTAACCCTCTTGGTTACGTTTGGAATACCCATCACAGTATATTCCCTAAAATCTCTTCGGAGAAACCTTAATGTTTCACTCCTTCACGTTACCCAGTGCATTGGAGAGCTATGTTGGGCTCAACCGCCCTTAGTTTATCACGAAACCACCCGTTTTCATAACAATGCCCAAGAACCTTAACATAATCGTATCACATAAAACATGCATAAAGGAAACATAACATTCCCACCTTTCAATCACAACATATCAGTACAACACAATGATATAAAAACATTATGAAAACCATTTTCAATACCAAGATAAAAGAAAAGTAAAACATGGTATTTATTTTTCTTTTAAAAAGAAGGTACGGCTTGTAGAGGAAGCCGAAACTCAAATAATGGTCACGGCGGAGGAGAAGTCGTTGTCGCCGCATACGTACGACAAAAACATTCCCTTTTGTCATTTAGTAAATGCTTTGTATAAAAAATATTCCTTTTGAATAAACGTAAAAGTCAAAGGGGTTTATACACCGTATAAAATAAAGTTGTGTATAAAATAGAATATGCCTCAATGAAAGGAGATTGAGACGAAGTCCCATACAAAGACGGTATCCTTGGTTTAAGGATAAATCAATTATATAATTATGTGTGACAAACGAATACACCAAATATAAGTGGATATTAAGTGTAAAATAATCAAAGTTCATTCACACATATTCAGAGGATGACATATTCAACAACTACATGTTGAACCCAAAGAAATCGAAATTGGGTTAAGAAGTTCCCTTGACAGCCTAACGGCGTCACATAAAAATGAGTTGATGAGAGATAAAAAGTGTATCTCATCACTTGGACATAAAATTTACATCAATAAGGATATATGAGAACATATCCCAACATAACAATATGTAAATTAAAATACCCAACAAAAGAAGTCTTTTAAAAAGAGGAGGGTGAAAGGTTCCCTTACCGAGTTAGGTATCTTTCAAAACATACACCCCATGAAAGAAGGACAATAAATCATTGATTTAGATACTCATAAACGAAATTATATTACACAAAGAGTAGAATAATGGGCAGTACATACACCACTCAAAGGAAATTGGGGAAAATGTAGCATAAATCTCACGGGAATAAAAGTGAGATGAAAAATCCCTTACGAAAACTCGGCAGCCTAACGGCGCCACATAAAACTTACAAAAATGGATTGATGAGATCAAATAGGGTATCTCATCACATTACAATAAAATGTACAGCAAGAGGAATATAAAATAACATCCCCCATCATAACAAATAGGAGCTTAAAAGAAGTGACATAAAGGAGAGTACTTAAAAAGAAAGAGAGAGGTTAGATCTCTTACGAAAGTTCGGCAGCCTAACGGCGCCACTCAAAACTTCCAAAATGGATTGATGAGAGAGAATAGGGTCTCTCATCACATGAACATAAAAATTACAGTAAGTGTAATATAAAAGATCATCCCAATAACAAGAAAGATGATCTTTAAAAGGAATGACATAAAAGTGTGTACTTAAAAAGAAAGAGAGGAGTAGGATCCCTTACCTCGGGTCCGACTTTACTCGATCGTTCTTTAATATCCTGAATAATAAACTTGAGTTAATCTCTAATTGCTTAAGAACCTTTTTAAAGTTCATTATTCCTTTTATACCATGTTATGAACATCATGTAATCATTTAAGTTAATAATTATCATTTTGTTGGTATTTGGTTCTTAAGTCAAAAATAGACTTCTTACACTTACATGTTGTTAATTTGGTCAAAGTTTCGTTATATCCAGAATGATATTAATGATTTGGATAACATATATATCATATATATTCAGCATATACATGTATTTATAATATTACATCACATTTAGAGGTAAGAAATGAAATGCACCGTTCATGGAGACGGTAAGCCGTACGTACACATGAACGCTACTTCCATTTCTATTTCGTATTTCTGGAATGGAATCATAATGATATAAGAGTATATTATAATTCCAGTATAATAAAATATATAATATCATTAACTTTATCCTTTACACATCCCACATATGGTATTAACGAATCAAATCACTTTCAGGGGGCGGTAGTCCGCACTTCCTAAAATAAAGATATCGTGTTTAACCATAATGAAAACAGTAATGGTATGCCATAAATGTAAAATACAGAAGCTTAAGGAAATAATAAACATATTATATATCATATATAAAAATAGTGACATCATAATGGACACCTTTGAAGGTGTTAAATGAGTATTGAACAATCATCGTTTCGGGAGGCAGAATTTCTCCATCCATGGAAACCGTATGTTATTTAGCGATTTGATGTAGTTGTGTGAGAGTTTAGCTCGAATAAATATTATAACAACATCCTGTTATATTGAAGATACAGGTGTTGTTACAAAAGAAGTAAATAAAAAGAGTTTATGGGGTTGGAGAAGCAAAATAAAACAAATGAACATGAGAGAATGAATTACCTTTAAAAGTGTAACTCCTTTTGATTTGAGCCTAAAGGCTTCTTTTGAAAGGATTCTGACCAAAGTGAATCCTCTATGATGAGGACCGAGATGTGGATAGAGTAAATGGGTAGGGGTTGGCTGAGCCAAAGGCTTGAGGAGTGTGTGAAATGAGGTAGAGTTGGGGGCCTTTTGTAAGAGGAGAGGAGGGGCACTTTTGGAAATCATGAAACTATTATTTTATTTTCAAAAGTGTTTCGAATTTCTAAGGTCCCACATTGATATATTTCTAAGATAAGATGATAAGGCTTAGAAATATTCCCATCCAATAGTTTTTGGACAAGTTAAGGTCTTATATTTTATTTTATCGTTTCATTTTATTTAAACTGTTCATTAATGAGGCCATCGTTGCATCATCATGATGTCATAATTAAATTAATTTATTTAATGTCTAAAAATTATAACAAAAATATCCTGATGTATGAAATCTTTTTATCTTTCCAAATAGTATTTATAGGCAAAAATATTATTATTATAACCCCTTCTAAAAATTGTTTTAGTACAACAATTTATGTTAGTGTCATTTTCTCCTTTATTTTAAAAAAAAGGCATTAAAGTCATTATCTCACCCAAAAGGCTCCATAGGGTCCCCTAAATAGACCCATATGTTGTCTTGGTCGGCCATGACTCATCCAATAGTGGTAGGACAAGTGTCATGGTGTTTTCATATTTTTATAATATCATTTTTACCTTAAATTACACTAATTACCTCTAATCGCGATTAATGAAAAAAAGTTACTATTCACCAAAAAATTATTTTCATCCCATTGAACCACATTTTACATACTAATGACAGCCATGTATGTCGGATTTTCAAAATTAAATACACATTAGTGGTAAACATTCATTTAACTGAAAAATCAGTTTGCTTGATTACCACTTAGTGGTTTCACTATTCATCAAAAATTGGAGTTTTTCAGAAAAATACCAAAACTTCACCCTAAGCTATATTTGATATTCCGAATTCAAAAATGAAGTCCGTTTTAAAAAATTCAAAACATATAAGTCACATTAATTAATATAATAATAAATTCCCGCTATCATGACAAATAGCGTGTTTTTATTAAACAATAAGTATCAAAAGATTGACACTAGTTTAAGTCCAATTTCAAAGTGAAATTGATTCCAATGACCACCATTGGATAAAATGGTAAAAATATATTCTAATTTCACTTCAAAACCAATTCAAAAGATAATCTAATCATATAAATAAATTAGATTAAAAAGAGTTTTTGAATTAAAATACAACATTTTTCACTATTCATTAAAAAATTAACTTTATCCGAAAAATACCAAAAATTCACACAAAGTAAATTTTGATGTCCCAATTGTAAAGAAGGATTTTATTTGGTCCCAAAGAATGTATAAGAGTGACCAAAAATATATTTAAAGAGGGTTCGCCATCAAAAGGCGATAAATGAACCTTTTAGTGAAAACTAGGGCATATACGCCTAAATTTGAATTCTTTCCGTATTTTAAGCCTTTATCTTTTATTGGATATATCTAAAAACATTTAAAAAAATATATAATCACATTTTAGTTATTTCTATCCATTCTCTCTAATACAACGGCTACATGTTAACTACCATTTAAAATAATATTATTTTATTATTAGAGTGCAACGTAAGATTCCCAAGAAACTCGTTGTTGCGTATTGGGTACGCCATCGAGCATAGCATCCCCTTTAAAGTAATATTAATATTTGATTCACAAATATGGATAAATATAAAGATGTCATATTCTTTATTTACCTGGGGTGTTACAGAAACTGTTCTGGTTGGGGAAGACAGCTAATTTTCTCCTAAAGTCTTAATTGAGAAGGAAATACATGTTCCTAAAGATGTTGATGATTTGGAAGAACAACCTTTTGCTGAAGAATAATCTATTTCCAATGTAAATGAAATGGATTTTGTAGTAGAGAATATAGAATAAGATCTTTCTTTTGTTCAAGAAGCTGCTCTTGAGGAACACTCAGAGGAAAAAGATGTTCCTGAAATTATTCTATCTACTGAATAGAGAATGGAGAAAGATATTCAGTTGTCTAGAAGGGAAATGGGTGAGGATATTAGGGATGAAATTTTTAAAATAGATCAAGGATCTAAATCTCTCAGTACTAAGAAATATTCACCTATTGAGGGGGAGCATCACCTAAATCTAGACCCTGTTGAAGTCCATAATCCCATTGATCCAAGCTCGTTGGATACATGGTATAAATAACCTAGTTATTTTTATGTGACTAATTCTCAAGAGGTCTCAATTAATGGAATAGATCTTTCTACAATGTTTCAATTGAAACTAACATCTACACCTAAAGATATATCTACCAAAGATCCAAAGCCTCTCTTATCCCCTATTCCCGAGCCTTCACAAGAACATCCAAACTTGGTGAATAAGGTTGATTTGAAATCATTTGGAGCTGCCCAATTTGCTAGAGTTGAAAAACACATGAATACCCAACTGGATCCTCTAACAAATTTGAGTGAAAGAGATGTTGCCCCATTATTGGAAAAGATAATATGGAAGATTCAGCCCATGATGCTTCATGAGATTCAGGAAGTCAGAGTTGAGAACAAACAGCTCAGTGATGATGTAAAGACCCTCAGAGGTATGGTTGAAGATATGCATAGAGTGATGAACTCAAGAACAGAACTTGTTTCTTATCCTGTTGAGGATTTTGTTAGTCAGATTCTATAGGAAGTAGCCTCCCTAATTAAACCTAATCTCACTTCCTTAACTGAAAAAAAAAGCTGAAATAAACAAGAATATTGTTCAAGAGATGTGTGAAATTGTTATTGTTCTTAACAAGTTGACTTATGAGTATAAGGGTTGTCTCCCAAATGTTATGAATCAACTGAAATCCCTTACATTGGTTGTTACTGATTCTCATACTTTTTCTCAATCATCTTAACTCTCTTTAGACAGTGATTTGCTAAGAATGGTTGTTAGAGAAGAACATCAGGCTGTGCTAAGGGGTTTTGAAGAAGAATCTCTATCTGATGTTTTCAAGAACAGTGATATATTTCTTGATTTGGTGAGAATTAATTATATGATTTACAATGATTCTCAACAAGAAATTGCTAAGAAGTTAGATTTCTACATCAATCGGATCTTCTCTAAGAATGACATGACCAACCATTTCAAGTATCTTGTAGAGCATCTATGAATTCCTCCTGTCACTCAAGATTTAAAAACTCAAGTCCAAAAGCACAAAGATTTCATTCCTCTGTTGGATAAGTTTATAGAGAATGAGGATGACAATGAGAAATCCATGCAGTATGGTGGTGAGATCATTACTGACTTCATCATGATTTTGAGGCCTTATCTTCATGTCCAGAGTACTGCAATTGTCACTCCTGTAGGTGAAACCCAGAGATCTGGTTTTCCTACCTTCTCATCCTCTTCCCTTACCTCTACATATATGTCTGTCTCTTAGGCTCTATGTCAGATTACTCCTGTTAAACTTGATCAACAGTTTCCATTGTCTCCCACTGCACTTACCTTGGACCCTTCTATTTTTGAAGGACCACCTTTACCTTTTCCATCCACTGGTTCACTCCTTTCTTCCACTTCCACCTCTTCTCATATGGCTTCTTCTTCAGATGTTTCTACCAAGGGAAAACAGAAAAAAAATCTAGTGTTCAAGAAAAGTGACTAGTATCTTTTGATAGGGATAATTTCTGTATTCTTGTTTCTTACTATTTGTAATGGAACATTTTATCTAATACATTTTTTACTACACTTTTCTATTCTTTTATTTACTTTTTTACTCTTTTTGATAATCCCAAAAGGGGGAGAAATATGTATTTTATATACACACCAAGGAAGATACACATTACATAAGAATAGACCTCTCACTCACATGATTTTTGATCATCAAAAGGGGTATATTTTTTAACTCCTCATGTGTTAATAATGTTTTAATGATCACAAATCATATAAATTCTATGAATCTTGCTAATCCTGTTTAATCTATCTAAAATCATGTGTATAGATGATTAGTTTCTTTATTCTTTAAGTAAACCTATCCAAGATCTTAAGTGCTATTTTTAATGATTGTAAACTATTTTGTGATTTTGTAACAATGGATTTATTTGATAAGTGATTATGTCTAATCCATTCTATGAATGTCATTGTTTAAGTCTTTATATAGATGTTTGGATAAGTCTGATAAACCGTGAGTCTAACACCGGTTATGTTTTTCAGGAAATGGACCAGACATCGTGACTAGACACCGTGACCATCCAGACACCGTGACCATCCAGACATCGTGTCCATCCAGACATAGTTACCAGACACTGTGATCAAACACTGTATCTGTGATACTGGTTCTTCATCTCTATACAACTATTCCATCATAACTATCTCAACGCTCCAAGGAAAAGAAGGATACATTGTTTCATAGAGACACTTTTTCCAGGCAGACTATGACACCGTTTCTTAATCTGTTTTATCATTTTTCAATTTAATTTCTAACGGTAATATTTGAAGTTTTTAAATGTACTGACATAATTAATGTTTCTTTGTTGACATGTCATATGACAGTATGAGTTATGAAGTACATAATTCATGAATCATTTCTTCTCCAACACATTAATTCTAAGAATAAAAAGAACAATGTGGCCAGATGCAAAGAGCGACAATAGTGAAAATAGAGAAACAAGTGTGTGCCTGATAATGAAGAAGCACGAGCATTCATGAAAGAAGAACCAAAACATGCAACCCAACACTACTGAAGAATACATGGAGCATACTCAAATCCTAGAGTCGATAACATTTCCTCACTATCAACTCCACAAAGAACACAATCCAGATCTAGATGACTTGCGATACTCTATTTTTCGCAAGAGGACTCGATTTCTACATCTGCTTTATCCTAGAAGTCCATAGCTGCATTAACTAACACTCAGAGAACTTCTAACCTTATATCTTAATTTTTCTTTCTATTTTGTATTATTTTTATCTTTTGAGAAGTTTGTGTGTGTGTCTGTATGAAAACATGCACGGTCTCCTGCATTAAACTGAAGAATACAAGATAGCCCTTCTCATACATATTTTTACACTTGTGTATTCCCACAGATAAGTGTGGAAGAGGTCCCTATGGGACATGGTAGTTCTTACCCACAAAGAACTATGGAAGAGGCCTTGTGACTTAGACAGTCCTGTGTACTGTTGTTAACCAAGATCCAGGGTGTGGATCAAATTTACTTATATAAACTGCTTAGTGGTGGGTGATCACCAAGTGGAGTGGATTAGGTCTGAGCTTCAGATTGAACCACTGTTTTTTATCCACTGTGTTATATAATTTAGTTTACTTTGTTTTACAGTATAATTTATAAAGCATTAAATTTAATTTGATTAAATTATAATTATTTTTCCTTATTAAAATAGCTTAAAAATTAATGTTAATAACTAATATTAATATTACTGAGAATTAATCAATCTTCTGAGAAGTTATTTAAATAGTCAAACCTTCATAACCATATTAATTTGATTAACTGGGTTGTATTTAAATTTATTGGTGAACCTTTTTAAGAATACTTTTTAAACAAATTTTATTATATATACTCAATTCACCCCCCGCTTGAGTACTCTACTCCGACCAAAAATATTAATAAATAAACAGAACTGGAATTGGAAAAATCAAAATCATCCATAAAAAATAATCAACTCAAAAGATGAAAAATATCATATATAGAAAGATATGATGTAATGTGATGAATCTATGAAATAGAAAAATAGGTATACATGGAAGCATGCAATACATTCAACACAAAAGGAAAAAGGAAAAAATTATTAAAGCATCTCGAGGATAGGCCCGGTCATAATGTACCAAGATTCATCCTAAACCAAGAAAAAATTTCAGGTGTCCAAGGTGGGATAATTCCCCCTTTTCCATACATGCGATCATATTATATTCTAATGTACCAATGATGATCTGGATAGAATGTGAGATAAATCTCATCAGATTACCACCAATGAAATCTTTAAAAATCTAGTCCACGAATATGAACTGAACACTATGAAGGTATATATAAATGTAATGCAACTCCAAAATTATTACACATACCTAATTATAACTCTTCTTGTAATGTGTCTTAACATGTAACCATTTAATTAATTAATTAATGTTTAGTTTATATAGATAAGTCATGTTAATGTGTTAATACCACTATAACAGTTTATATTAATAATAATAATGGAGGATCTATAGTGAAACCAATGAATCTTTGACCTCAGAGGTCATAAAAATCATAGTAGTAGCTGATGAAATATAGGAATATGGGAACAAAGTGTAATATAAGGGTGTATCCCAATGATTTACACAATAAAAGAGCCTAAATGAGTCATGTATCTCATCCGAGGTAAACATATTCTAAGCATGACTGTGCCAAATGGGGTGAATCCATAGGAACTCATTTATGAAGACATCAATCTAGATCTAAGTAGTATATCCAATGCATTATAATTTCCATAAATGTAGTTAATGGATCCTATGGATTCATTTTTTGCATCCACTAGTTGATAAGGACCCTATTCTAAGGTGGGTATTTCGCTTAGAAACCAACTCTTTGAATTGGAATGTTGTCCTCTAAGTGATCAATGAGTTCCCTCTAGAATCTATAGTTCACACAATAATTCCCATTCATATAATGGTAAAAAGGTCCATATGAAATTGGTACCTTAAATAGGTATAATTATTTTATTTGGGCTATTTAATACTCATGAGATTTAATAATTCATTAGGTTTATACATTACCTTTCATCAATGTGACATTGTTAATCAAGGACATTAAACAATTGTTTCTTTATTTACATATTTTTTTGTTAGAATCATTAATTTACCTTTCATTAAGCATGACAAGAAATTCTAAGTATATGAAACCAATTACCATTCAACTATATTTATCTAAGTCACATGATGTTTATTAATGTACTTTCTATTTAATATTTCATTATGCTCATTCATTTACCTTTCATCGATGTTTAAAAGGTTAGATAGGACATGAAACCAATTTAATTTATTATAAAATTCTAGGACTAGTGATTTTTATAAATATAATTTCCATTTATTGAATAATTAATTCCATTAATTAAAAAGAAAATGTTACCTTAACAAGATAAGTGGAAACACACTCGAATGGTGTCTAAAAGGAAAAAACAATCTATAACATGGTATACACCGTAATTGGGTGGATGGTGTTGAGTTTTAAATCTCTAATGGGATGATGATCAAGTATAAAACGGTCTCTAAATTACAATCATAGTAATTATAATTAATTTACACAAATTTAAGGTGGAACTCCCAGTGAAACTAGCATGCTCACACTGATGGTAATTTATAAATTAAAAGAATTTTACTGAAAGTTCATACACCACCTACCTTTAGCCTATAGTACAATCCTAGTCTATTATCATCCCTTAGCTTAGCCCAGAAAGAAATAAAATATTATAATAGTTAAATTTTCTGAAGATAGGGCATATGATATTGCACTTAAATAACTCTTTCAAGGGAAATACAAAAAACTAAAGGATCATAATGAATAAAGAACATACTAGTGCACATCTAATGAGATCGATGGTGGAAGAATCTGATTCTGGTTCACAAAATGACACTAAATACTATACTAGGATCAAAGGGGGACCTCCTTCGGTAGCTAACCTATGTGTGAGGGGAAACAAATGAGGGATGTGGAGTCTGAAAAACATTAATTCCCTGACATCTTATTTTAAAAAATAACCACAGGTATTTACTCTACATGTAAATTATTTATATGTCGTGTATAGCCTGGGGACTTCCGTAGGGGAAACCCCTTTACATTATAATAATTTTCTTGCACAGTCCATTACACACTATGTATTAAAAACATATAATGTATTCCAAATACCCATTTTTTAATTGGTTTAGAGCCAGTCTACATCCCCAAACTCTTCTTTTCCAAAAAAAATATTATCCCTAAGGAGGGTTTTTAATTTTAATACATCATAGGACTAAAATAAAAGATAAAAAATAAAAGGATCTATACTTGAATAAAAAACTAGGTTCTTACACAAACATTAGGATAAATAATGGTGACATCATAATCCATGGGCAGTTAATCCCATTATAGTTCTCTACTGTATTGGGTAAAGGGATGGAGTCAATTGATTAGGTTTATCCTAAGAGATTATGGGAATATATTGTGATGGTTATTTCAATTGTAACTATGATTGTTATTTTATGTTTAATTGAAATGGTTATTCTATGTGTAACTGATAATGTTATCCCAATTTTAAGAGTGATATAAAAATGATTCCTCAAGTTACTCATATGATTTATCTATTCTATATATATGTTTTATAAATGTATTATTATTAAAAAAGATAACAAATGATCTAATTTTCAAAGGAAAATTTATGTTACTTCTTTTGGTAGAAAAGTATTAATTTCTGAAACAACATTTAAAATATTTAAATGATTTAAAAGAAACCCTTATGAATTTTTTTTCCATTATAATTTCAAATGAAATTATCTGTGAAAATAATTTGGGATAGAAGTTGATTTAGTAGTTAATTTTTTTTATTTTGATCCCAATGTTTATTTTTAAAACATGCTCTTCCCTAGTTTTAAAATGTGTTTCATAGGATGAGTAGTGAAAAGTATGGGGTTAATATGAAAATTTGAAAGATTTATCCTAAAAAGAAAACATGCTTCTTTTTAAATGTTTTGTTTTCTTGAAAAAATATTTACTGAATAGACGCTCATAAATTTTAATATATAGCGTTATTAGGTAATATTTATGAACTGAATCTATAAAAAACTAAAAAAATTCCATCTTTGAGATTCTAAGAAGGTTAATGTTAATTTAATGTCACTATAATATATAATCTTTAAGTTCAGGTCCTTATAATTTGAATCAGAGTAGGGGTTAAATAATTTTAAAGGCTTGGAATTTATTTCAACATAAGTTAAAATTCATTTATTCCCACAATGTTTTGTATTTTAGGGAAAATTATAGAAATTTTTTTATAAATCAGAAGAGTTTAAGATTCCACAATTAAGGATATCGTAATTTTTAACCCCACATAAGATAGTTTATAATGATTTTATTGAAATTGTCACACTAACATTATTGGTTTTAGTTAATAGATTGATATATTATGATCCAAATTACTAATGGATGTGATGGAAAATGAAGTGGTTTTGTGAAAGAGAAACCTAAAGTGTTGTAGTGAAAACTATTATGGTTATTATTAGCAATCATGCATCAGTTATGATTAACAAAAAGAACCTATGTGAGTTTCCTAACACATAAAATAAGAGATATATTATTCTTCATAAAATTTCATGTAAAATATATCAAAAAGGTAAAAATATTCAATGACCTATGTGTCAATAATGTGCAATTAATCCCCATATATAATGACTAGAAATCAAATGAAGATGTTTTGAATGTGGTAATGTAGGGAAAAAATTAATAATCTACATAAGAAAAAGGAAGGTTACAGTTAACGCCCTAGAGAGGTATAAAATTATTCCCAAGGAATCAACTAAATGTCTTAAATTTCTAGAGTATGAGAATCATGCTAATAAATTTCTTAGTGGAAAAGCTCAATAATGAGATTAGAAAGACCATATAGATGAATGTATAGTAATGACTAAAGTAATTATTTTTTAAGATGAAGAAACTAAGAATGACATATGAAAAGTATGGATTATATCTTCAATTATGTATTTATATTTTTGAGTCTTTATACATAATTCATGTTTTTTATTGGAAGGAAGTATTATGAAAAAAATGGAAAAGAATATCTATTAAATAATTTTGAATGATTATGTTTTCTATATATAAGGATTTAATAGTTATGATGTTGAGGTATATTGAAGGTTCATTATATGTTAAATATATTAGAGAAACCATTTTATATTTTATGTGGTGGGAATAATTTTAGAAACAATTATTGAGTTTTGTAATATGTTTAAGGTATATTTAACTCTTAAGTTTAAAATGTGAAAATTTTATTTAAGGATGAATGTTTTTTCATTTTGTGAAGTAATTTTAATGTTATTGAAAACCATTAAGGTTTATATGATCTTTGATGATTGAGGAAGTTCATAATTATCTTTTTAATGTTATATGAATGGTATTTTTATATTTTTAGAAGAATAAAACTTGTAGGTTTGGTGAAAACCCATCACATATGGCATGGCCACAAGGCTTGATTCCATAATAGTAGGGATCCAACGGTTCAATTTATATGACTAGCCTATATGAATTGTAAGTTTCTATGAAATAATTTTTACTTAAATTAGTTTATATATAATAGATATTTTCATTTTGGGAATATATTTTTTATTATAGAGGAAACCGTGTGATTGAAATGTTATTTGGTGGTAAAATAATTAATGATATTTAAAAAGAAGTTCATTTCTTTTGGAACCTTATATGATTAATTTAAAGAAAATTTTATGGGATTTTATTTGAGGATTATTTTTTAAAATTATAATTTATAAGCATATATGATTTTAATATTGATTTATAATGATTCGAGATATTTGATAAATGATTATCATATCTAAGATATTTATGATTAGGGAATATACATTTTCATATAATATATTATGAGTTTTTAGTAATATTTTGAGATAAATATTAAATTTATCTTAGAAGAATATTCCATAAAATCATTCTGACCATTGGGATTAAATCATAATGGGAAATATATTGATGAATTTTAAGGACATTTATTTACATAATGATTTATTTTAAACTTCAAGAATTTGTGTTTACTTTTTGTGAATAATGTATTATTTCTTCATATAAAGATTTATTAATATTGACAATTATCTTAAATTATGTTATCCATTTTTGTTTTATTTAACATTTAAATACATTTTTAATACCTTTGTATCATTTTATTGGATTATGTGATTCGTTATTTTTTGTTATAGTTCTTCAGGCATAAAAATTCATTTTACATACTCATCATTTTGAGAAGAGTATTATATTATGGTAGAAATTGTTAAATGTTTGAAATTATACTTTTCATGTAAGTATATTTCATAATTTACTTAGTTTAGATGATAATATATTACCTCAACTCTAGGGAAAAGTTTCTTGAAACAAAAATGTTATTCGTGTACTTTTCTTAATAAAAAATCTATGGTCTTTTAACCCTTCATAGATTCCTGGTTTTGTGATAGATAAAATTCTCATGGATATGATATCTTTTCACTCTATATTAATTTTTGTGAAATATTTCTCTCTAAAATTTCTATAATGTAACTTACCAATAATTCTTTATTATCTGGAAACATAGTTATGTGTTACTCCAGATGTCCTCCGTATTTTTTTGTATCTTTTAAAGAAGATGTTTTATTAACCATTTTATGATGTGGGTCTTCAAAAAAGGTATTTTGGTTTCTAAGGTTATGTTAAGATTATGAGGAAATAATTAATTAGTAGAGAAGGAAAATTTAATATCCCATGATTTAAAAAGAAGGTGATTATGTTTGATAGCGTGTATGACAAACAATAATGAGATTAACAAACTATGGAATATTATTATTTGAATATAAACATTATAACTTAGTTGTTAATCATATGGGTATGAATATTACTCACAAATTATGAATTATATTTAAATCTCCAAATAAATGAAAATGTATTGATTAATTTTTATAAAATAAGCACTCAATTTTTAGTAAATCTATTGTATTCCACAAAGATATAATTTCATCAAAAATAGTTATCTAATTATTTTTGTGATTGAATAATATAATTAATTTATGGTAATATTATAAATTTTATTCTAAAATTTAAATATCACTTTTTTAAATCTTTATATCAAAATTATCTTACGGTGGAAATTTTAAATTTTTCTAAAAATCTTGATTTTTCATTGAATAGTAAAAATACTGATTTTTATTGAATATAAAGTTTCCTTGAAAGTGTTTACAATATGAAATTATTTTTTTATCATTTTTAAAATTTAATTAGTTCATTTTTATTTAAATTAATCCAATTATGGGTTTTAATTGAATTTTTACACGAATTTAGTAAAAAAATATTTGACACTTGAAAATGAATTTTTCTAAAAAACTATTTTTATCACGTTTTGTCAATGTTAATATAAATTAAATCTATAAACTTATGTGTTTTGAATTTTTAAAAACGTATTCCAAATTTAAAATAATAAATTATAAATTGGGTAAATATTTCCCTTTTATTTTTTTAATATGAATAGAAAATATTGCAACTTTTGTTACCACAACAATGCGTAAATAATGAAATTAATGTTAAAAAACCCAATGAGGACTCAAAAATGACCTTAACACATTAAATAATTTTATTAGTGAGTATAAATCATCCATAATCATACCATATTCAATTATATGGCCTCTTGTTTCCATGTGGATGTCAATATTCCCATTATAATACTTTATATATGGAAAAGTCAAAAATGTCACACTGTTGTTTTTATTATATACAATATTTTTAACATGGTGATAAATAGATTGTATTTTCATTTGTAAATATTAATTTGAAAGAAATATTATTTAATTTCATAATTATAATTTATTTTTAATTTTTAGATAAGATATAATTACATAAAATTCTTTAACAAAGATGACATATTAATTATTAAATAAATATAAAAATAAAATAAATGATATTAAAAATAGTAAATTTAATATGATAAGATTAATTGATGATATCCATGAATTTTATATATTATTATAAAATTTTATTTCTATACTAAAATATTTTTCTTGAATTTCATTTCATTTCTTGATGTTATTAATGTCAAAGTAATAAATAGTCCTAAAAACTAACATTAGTGATATTTTATAATAAACTATATTTTATTGAATGATCCAAAGTTATTAAAATTATTAGTTTCAGAAAATTTATTAGGATATTATTGATATTATAAACCATGTTCTATTTACTATAATTTTCCCCATTTATATTAACTATACTAACCCTTAATGAATAAGAATATTTTTTGTCATGATATGTTTGAAATGGGTTAATGAGGGGTTAAAACTAAAATATAAGGGTAAAAACATATTCAAAATTTTTCTAATTATTAATAGATGAGATTATTTTAACCCATATTCATCCTATATACAAAATATCTTAGTTTAGATACATTTTTAATTAAAGATAAATTTACATCAATTTCATATATAGGGAACTTCAAATAGTGCCCCTCCCCTCCCTTATAAAAGGGAATCTATTATTCTCTTTACTTAACAGAACAATCCCATTTGGTTAGGAAAATATCTGAACACATCCCTTAATAATAACCACATCCATTTTATAGGGGCATTATTTATGTCATAATACTATCCTTATATGTATTAAGGTTTTAAGAAAATGTGGTTGTCTGAAGAAGAGGGATCATTCTTAACCAAGTGTTTCTATTTTATTTCATTTTCCCCTCCCTCAAATCATATTCAATCTTAATGAAATAATAACATAATTAGCTTAAATATAATTATATGTTATTATTCTAATGTAATAACCTATATCCATCTCCAAACTCCATTAATTTTGAATGAAATTCATCATTAATGTGTATAGCATGTTGTCGCCTCGCGGAACAATATAATTCATTTTCCATACCCACATATCATGGATGGTGATAGTGATGGAATTAAATTTTATTAATTTTATCTTTGATATATTTATTAATTTGAAAAGTTAACATATAATTTTATTGCATTACTTTACATTCATTGAAAAATGATAATGTCGTTCATCTGTATGTGTGGACTACAACCTCTACGAAGCGATAAGATTCAATTTTCAACACCAAATCACATGATTGATTTATATAAGCAGGTTTAAAGAAATATAGTTCTATTTATTATCTAATTATCATTATGGAAAGATAATAGAATAATTACCTTCTCTTAGTAAAGATTTTTTAATAATAGAAATGTCCCTCATGGGTACGTACGATCTACTGCCTCTAAGATTGTAACGTACTTAAATTTTCTTATCCATTTTAATGGTTTTTGTACCTATAATTTATCTAAAGAATTATAATTATTTGATAACTATTATTATATATAATAATATCTTCTTCGACCATATTCAACCTACCAAAGTCATTTCGGACTTATGATCCAAATAAAATCAAAACATTAGATGTGGACATAAATGATTAATTAATTATTATTAACATGGTAATAATTGAAATAAAAAGGAATAAAAACATGAAAAGAGTAATTATTATTTTTTAATAATTAATATAAATTTTTTATTCAGGAAGATAATGATCACACATGAAGAGTAAGAGTCAAGCAAGAGACTTTCATTTAAAAATCATTTTTTAAACATTCCATTAAAACACTTTTTGATCCGAGTCCATATTTAAAAAATATATTTTATGGGTGTATTTAAATGGACAGAAAAGAATTATAATAGAAATTTTATTTCTTAGTAAAAATTATTTTAAAGGCTTAAAAAGAATTTTTTTAGGTAATTTTTTTATGTTCTTTACAGAAAGACCAAAGGAATGATCTATTTTAACATATATAGTGAAAATTTCTTTTCCTACAGTTGTAACAGTTGTTTGATTTTTGGTTTCATTTCTAATATTTCATGTTCCATTCTAATAAAATCTTATATTTTCACTCACAGACATTTGAAATAATAATAGATTATTATTTTATCCGGCAATGAAATTTTCTATCAAGGTGTGGGCCAAGGCCAAATGAATTTTTTTCATTTTAACTGATGCACGAATATTTTGGCCTTGCCAACATCAAGTTCACGAGAAGGGCACGGTCGAAGCCATATGGCATCGGTCGGGTCACCGTGCTCTGTGCCTGGTGATCATAATAAATAAATAAAACTAAATGAACACTAAAATGAGAATAACGTAAAATAAGAAAAACAACATGAGATCTAATGAATTGTTTTAAAAATAATAATAATAATGAAATTATTATTCTTAGGAATATTATTAATGATATTATTATTATCGTTAATATTTGTATTATTTTGTTATTATTATTATTATTAAGAACATTATTATAGTAATAATTATTATAATTCTTATTATTATTATTATTTTATTTTTATTATTTTTATTATTTTATTACTTTGGCAGGGTTTTGGACTCACTCCCATCATGCCTCTCTCCCCCTCCCTTGACCCATCACGTGACCTCCCATGTGTGTGATGACTTCCTCTCGAAGAACCACCCATCCCCCCACTGGTGCCATCTCCTTCCATCATGCCCATCTCTAGTGACACCACCTCTCGTGACCCCTCTCCCTACAGCGCGACACAGACATACATGGGTCCCCCCCTTCGATGCATGACCTCTCCTCCTAGGACCTCCTCTCCTCCCTTCAATCTGCCCAAATTTATTCTCATTTATCTCTAATTCTATGAGGTATATTCCTCTCTCCCTTCTCCTCCCTAATTCTGACTGTGATTTGGTAACTCCATCAGACTATGAAATTATACTGAATATAGGGTTCTGTTTTAAACCAGTTATTTGGTTTTCTTCATGTTCTAGGTTATGTGAAGGCTTTCTCTAGTCTCGTTCATGTGGGTTCTGACAACATCCGTCATAGTTTAATTAATTAAATTCAATTTGATCATCCGCCAATGATTTAATGTGTTGTTTTCCTCCATCAATCCCTATCAATTTTTTTTTATTTGGGGGTTTTATAATTTATTAGTCTCCAGAATTTAGTTTATGGGGAATTTGTTTTTGTCGTGTAGTTTTAGTTCACCACTGCCATCTGAGGTATAGATTTTATTCCTCTAGTTTGTTTCACACCATTTATTTGAGAGTATTAAGGTGTTTATGGGTTCATAATTATTTAGTTGAGGTTCATTTAACTTTTCTGTTGAGTTTTTATGGATCATGGTATTTATTGTGTAGTGTATTGGACCTTTCAGAGTGGTTTTGAGTCACTGGGTCTAAGGCAACTCTCTTAAATGGGCATAAGTAAGTATTTATATATATATATATTTGTGTGTGTGTGTGGTTTCCCCCATTACATGCATAGTCATCCATGGTAGTGAATATACATGTATAGGGATAGGTGTGCTCATGTGTATATATGAAAATACATAAATAGGTGAGTTGAAACTAGTATATGCATATAAACATATATTTAAGGATCACCTTGGACATGTTTATGGCCATGTAGGTGTGTGAATAGGGGTTAGGTGTCCCTCTAAGTATCTGAAAGTGTGTATACTTTGTGGGGGAGCAGTAGTGCATAGATTGAGATCTCCGAGGGCCGGATGTTTGGTATGGTTCCACCATGCGGTAGGTCCCCTATGCATATACCTTTAAATTGAATTCCTTAACTACTTGAGTGTTTTAAAAAGTATTTTTTTAATGTTAAATAGTGTATTAATTATATGGAATGTGATGGTGAAGCTTGATTTTGTCCTTTCCTTCAGATTTTTGGTTCTCTTTAAGTGTTGACATATGTATTTTTCATTAAAATATGATCCCAATATTGTTTTAGAATTCTCAACATTTTAAATACATAATATTAGTTTAGATAATGGTTTTGGGTGTGTGGAAGGTATTTCTCAAAATTTTGGTTTGTATATTAGGTGTGAAAGTTTTTTTAAAAGAATATGGATTCTTGTGTGATTTTAAAATGGGAAAATTCCATGATTTATTATTCTAGGAAAAGTGTACATGTTTTTATGTGAATTCAAGGTTAAATAGTGATTTACCTTTCTTAAATGGGTTTCTTGGATTTAATCATGGTTTTATGTTGTTTTATAATATGTGAATCCTTTATTTTTAATTGTAATTTTAGATAGCCTTAGAACTTTAAAGTGTTGGGTGAGCATGTTTTCTAAAGAAAAGTTATTCTTTTTTATATAATGGGGCCAGTTTGGCACCTTGAAAATGTTTTGTAAATGTGAAAAAACCCTCTTTAGGCATGCCCCATTGGTTTAGAAACATGATGTGTATGTTAAATGTGTGATTTTTGATATGTTCCAAGTGAAGACATTTGTGATTTGTTATGTGACTCATAAAGTGAAGGTGCTCTCAAGGAGGGAGATTAGTGGTGAGAGGTTGGATGTGTTTTTTAGTAAAGAAAATGAGAAGTTCATATATGTTCTCTTGATAAAAACTCACCTCTACTAGAAATAGAGCCCATGGGAAACCTAGTTATCTAGGTGGGTGTATTAAGACTAGTCCTCTAAATGATATATAAGTGGATCATCCTAATTTCATCTAGCATGATTGACACTTACCACACTAACTAAACATAATTATGATTGATTGGAGACTACTAGGTTTTGGGGGCATTCCCTACTAGTGGATCGTGCATGAGAACATAGTTCTTTGTGGTTGATATTCCATGTTTCATTGAGGTATGAGGATCATAGGTCCCCAACTAACACTATATTGTTAGGTATTTCCCATTGTGCTTTTGATATGATTTTTAATTCTGTTATTTCATGCTTATTCCATATTTTGTGAAAAATATATATTTTTAATCAAAATTGGCATCCTTTCATTTTAAAATGTTAATACATTTATGGAACCTATTTTGAAAATGATATAGAAGAGAAATGATTTTATAGAATATGAAATATTGTTACTTGAATTTTTAAAAGAATGAAAAATATTATTTTATATTTTATTATTTTTAAATTAGAACACTTTGGGTTTTATTTTAAAGGTAAAGTAATAGGGAATTGTTGTACTCTGGAATTCTTATTGGGCATCTCAGGGCTCAAACATACTTTATCTTTTTAGTTTCAGAGTCTATTTATGGATCTCCCTTATAGTGTGTGGTTTATATTCCATGGTGACCCACGAGGTCACATGAGGTATGTCTCGTTAAGTAGCTTATTCTCTTTTTATGCTGCAAGTTTTTTTAGTTCATCTTGTTTTATTTATATATTTATTTCTGTTTATGATTATTTATCAATATTGTTATGGTCCAAATCATCCCCAACTGGTTTATATTGATACATGACACTAGTTTCTAGCCCATCGGGATTGGGAATGCCCTTTGGGCCTTATCTTGGACCGGTTCAGTTACCAAGTTTAATGGGAAAGTGTCTTGGATCATGAGAATATGGTATCAGAGGAGTCTAGTTCTTTTGGGTCTTGTTTCTTGAGGAACATTCAGGGTAGGATGAAGTTAAGGATGTCAGAACTCTAGGTTCTAGCTATGAGTAATGTTCTTGGCTAGCATACACCATATAAGGACTCTAGTTACAAGGGGAAGTTAGTTTCTATCTGAGTCTTTTGGTCCTTGTGTTTATTCATTGTTTGGGGGAAACAAAAAGGGAGTTGGGGAAATGGTCTCAGTGATCTCGTAGGTCCTGACAAGACATGTGGAGTTGGGGACATTACCCTCGAACACCCTCTATTATGGTGGTGTGATTAGCGTGTGGTTGCCAATGATATATCTGAGTCACCCTTTGGAATAAGATTCCTCTTGTATTGTATTGTGTCTTCTTGTGTTCCAAAAAGTAATTTGAAAAAACATTGTTTATTTTTTTTTGTGAAATATGGATTTCAAATTAAAAATGGTTTGATTTTCAAAATGATAAAAAATAGGGTTTTTGGAACTATTTTGAATGAGGTTTTATAAAGTTCAATTATCATGAAATGGTCTTTTCATAAAATGAGATTGGATTTTTATGATCAGAACTTCGAGATTTACAAATTGAATGGCTTGGGAAACATGGATAAATTTAAGGTAGGTTTTGAAATTCTGTTTCCAAAGAAATTTTTTAAACCGACGAAAGGTGTTTTGAATAGGATGAAATAATTTAATTGACATGTGAGGTTTAAAAAATAATTATTTTATGGATTATTTGTGTTTTTCTAAAAATTTTGTGAGATTTAAAATTGTTTTGTTTGAAGATTCGGTTCTTTTCCTGAAGTGTTTTTTGGTTTAATTTGAAATGGTTATAACTCTTTAACTCGGGGGGTTTGAGAAGTGGAGGTGTGGTTCGATTGTTGTTTTGTAAAATAAAAAAAAATTGGTTCTAAATTTTTGGTATTTACATGGGTGAACACATTCATAGGATATATGTGGATGGTGAATTGGTGTCAAGTTGGCACAAGGAAATTCATGTGAAGGGCCCATGTTGTAGCATTGGTGAATTTATATCCCACCCTCTCGATTTTATGTTCAAAAGTGTTTTTTTAAAGAAATTATGAAGTGTTTGATGATATTTAGTTGTGTGGTGTTTCTTTTTTTGTTTTTTGAATCATGTAGTAGAGTGTTTTGAGTCTTGGAAATATATCTTTTTTGCACGTTGTTCCGTGTTTTTGTTTCATCGATGAGTCGGTTCTAAGTGGTGGTTAGTGGTTTCATTGAGGATTATTTTGGGGAAACATGTAGTGGATTCCATTGTGTGTTTGGAGTTGACCTGTGACTTTTTTGGGACAAGGGACCTATTTGATTGGGTCCTTGAACTTCCTTACCAATTGGTGTATTCCCCCATAATGATTGAATTCCTAATTGATGTGAGGCCATAGATAGTTCACCATTGGTCATCCCTCCAGTTGATCGAAGTAAGGAATCTCTTCTTGAATTCTAGAATTTAATCCACCTATTTTTTTACAAACAAGCAGATCCTCTCGAGTTGGGATGGTGGATGAGAGAGGGTTTTAATGAGACTTCAGTCTCCTAGAGTCATTTTATAGTCAAGGGTGATGTTTTACCTCGTTAAGTTGAAGGTCCTATTTTGAAGTGGTTAAAGAGATTCCATTTGGGAAAGGTGGAAGTAGCCTGAAGTTGTCAGTGTGGGCTGTTGTTCTAAATAACTGTTGGCCCTTCATTGGTTTCATTTAAGAAAGGGTCTGTGTTAGGCTACTTTTGTGGAAGAACTTGTCATATGAGGCTGCTATGTTCATTTGAAGAAATAATTTGTTGTTTGAGTCTCAGTTTAAAGTCCCTCTTCATGTAATGTTTCACTCACCAGTAATGGTAATGTTTGGTGATTATTTTTGGTGTTGTGTTATTGATTGGAGTAATAAGTGGTGATGTGTATACACTATTTTAGCTCTTTTGTGGGTGAATGTACCTTGTGGGAGTAAGTGGATGTCAGGGTGTGTTGTGTGTGATGGTGTTGTCTCTTTTATAGAGTGGTTTCTTGTAGAACCAAGAAAACAAGTTCTGTTTGGGGGATTCAACTCCTGGAAATGATATTGGAGATGATTCAATCATCATAGTTCCATCCTTTGGTTTCGGAGTGAAGTTGGCGGGTAGTTAGGAAACCCCTCTGGGGTTTCAAGGGACCTCAGTACGATGTCTATTTTCAGTTTGGTAAATGAAGACAATTTATGGTTTTCTGTGGAGTCGTTGCATTCTAAGAGGCCCTGTTGGATGGAGAGGTTGTGAAGACCCTATTTCATTACAATGAACAGTACAATGTCTTCAATGGGGTTTGGAGTCTCTACAGTCGGACCCTTATGATGGGGTTTTAGATTGTGCAGGAAACCCCAGGTTATCTCATGTCAGATTTTTTATGTCGGTGGCAGTATTGTGGGTCTATTGGATAGACCCCTTCCCTCCCCTCCCCTCGTGGTGGGGGTTCTTGTTCCATATGGATAAGAACTCAAGTTTGAATAATCTGGTTGGTTTTTATGGTGGGGAGACCCACCGTGGGTCTCATTTAAAGTTCCTCTAATACGATACAGTTTTAACCTATTCCTTGTGGTGGGGAGTCCATTCGGAGATCCCCATGTTAGTTTACCTGTTTTTTCTTTGGTGTAGGATGTTTTAACTGGTAGAGAGTCCCTTTAGGCCTCCCTGTGTCAGTGATTAGGATTTGTTTTTCATTTCAGGTGTAATGTTTTATTTTCTTGGTATTTTTCAAGGTTTTTTGTCTTAGGAAATCAAATGTTGAATTGTGAAAGTTTATACCCTTTGATTGTCAACTAGAGGTGACATATATTTTGGGGGTGGGTGTCACTTGGCGGGCATCACTTAGCAGGGAGTCCATTTTGGCTCTCCCGAGTTTATTTTGGAAGCCTATTCCTTTATTGATAGTGTTCTATTCATTTCTTTTTTGTTTTTCATTGGTAATATCCTTGGACAAGGAAGGGTTCATCGACTTCTACATTGGGTTTAGGCCTTGATTTTGATTTCAGAAGGCAGAAATATTTATGGGGGGAGAATGGTCACACTCGATCATTTTAAATAATATGATATTATTATTTTATCTGACTTTGAAATTTTTTTCTAGGTGTGGGCCGAGCTCGATTGAAAGTTTTTCAGTTTTTTACTGATAAATGAATGTTTTGGCCACGACAGCGTACAACACACGCACCCTGCCCAGTGTTCAAAATAAATAAATAAAATGGAATAAATTCTAAAATGAGAATAAAATAAAATAAGAAAAACAAAATGATATTTAGGGAATTTTTTTAATAATAACAATGAATATATTCTTTTTAAGAATATTAAAATAATAATTTTTGTTGTTAATATTAGTATTAAGTTATTATTATTATTATTATTATTATTATTATTATTATTAATATTATTATTACAATTCTTATTATTATTAGTTTATTATTATTATTTTTATTATTATTTGTTTTATTTTAATCGTTTTTAAGGGGTTTGGACTAACCCCCATTGTGTCTCTCTTCACCCTCCCTCAACCCATCGCGCAACCTCCCCGGTGCGCACTGCCTTCCTCCCAACGAACCACCCACCATCACCCTCTCATTCTGGAAATCCCATATCTGATGAAACCTCATATCGCGGCCTCTATACCTGCATCGTGATGCAGTCCTACCTAGGTCCCCCCATTGAAACATGACCTCCTCTCCTACGACCTCCTCTCCTCCCTTTAATCTTCCAGAATTTGGCCTTGTTTCACTCTGATTCTCCAATGTATGGTCCTCTCTCCATTCTCCTCCATATACCTAATAGTGACTCGTTCTTCCCATTGGCCTAAAAATTAGGATGAACCTAGTGTTAGGTTTAAACCAAATTTCTAGTGTTCTTCATGTTCTAGGTTATACGAAGGCTTCCTGAGGTCTTGTTCATGTGTGTTTAGACCACTATCGTTGAAGGAGAAGCGATTCAATTTGATTTGGTCCACCCACTAAAAAATTTTAGTGAGGTTTTCCTCTATCCTTCTTTGTCAATTTGTTTTTATTTGGGGGTTTTATAATTTATGAGTCTTTGTTATTTAATTAAAGGTGCACCAGTTTTTTCCATGTTGTTTCAGTTCACTACTGTCATTAGAGGTAGGGATTTTATTCCTCTTGTTGGTTTGAAGCACTTTATATGAGAGTATTTAGGTGTTTATGGGATCTTAATGTAAAACCCTAGGCAAATAAAGAATATGACATTTTCACATATATCTATATTTGTGAATAAAATAGTAATATTACTTTAAAGGGGACACTATGCTCGATGGCATACCCAATACGCAACAACGAGTTTTTTGGGAATCTTACGTTGCACTCTAGTAATAAAATAATATTATTTTAAAAGGTAGTTAACTCATAGTCGTTGTAATGGAGGGAATAAACAGAACTAACTAAAAAATAATTATATATGTTTTTCAAATATTTTTACTCTTTACAATAAATGTTAGAGGATTAAAAATGCAAATGAATCCAATTTTAAGCGTAAACATTCTAACATTCTTTAAAAGGTCGATTAACCTCCTTTTGATGGTGAACCTCTTTTAAATCCACCTTTTGACAATTTTATGTGTTATATTTTAAAAAATAAAATTCTTCTTTAGAATCGGGACATTAAAATTTACTTTTTGTAAATTTTTTGTGTTTTTCCGATAAAGTTCATTTTTTAATGAATAGTGAAAATGTTGTATTTTAATTCAAAACATCTTTTTAGTCTAATTTATTTATATGATTATATTATCATTTGAATTGGTTTTAAAGTGAAATTAGAATATATTTTTACCATTTAATCCAATATTTGTCATTGGAATTAATTTCACTTTGAAATTGGACTTAAACTAGTATCAATCTTTTGATATATATTGTTTCATAGAAACACGCTATTTGTCATGATAGCGGGAATTAATTATTAAATTAATTAATGTAACTTATATGATTTGAATTTTGTAAAATATACATCATTTTTGAATTCGGAATATCAAATATAGCTTAGGGTGAAGTTTTGGTATTTTTCTGAAAAATTTCAATTTTTGATGAATAGTGAAGCCACTAAGTGGTACTTAAAAAACTGATTTTTCATTTAAATGAAACATTACCACTTCTGTGTTTTGAATTTCAAAAATCTGACATACATGGTTGTCATTAGGAAGTAAAATGGGGTTCAATGGGATTAAAATAATTTTTTGGTGAATAGTAACTTTTATGTTTTTAATCGTGATTAGAGGTAATTAGTGTAATTTAAGATAAAAATAATGTTTTATTAATATGAAATGAACTTGAAACATGTCATAACCTTATTGGATGTGTCATGGCCGACCAAGACAATCCATGGGTCAACTTGGGGACCCCATGGAGCCACTTTTCTTGGAAAATGACATTAATACTTTTTTATTTAAAGTTAAAATTAAAATGTCACAAACATGTGTTGTTTTACTAAAACAATTTTTACATGGGGTTATATAAGTCATATTTTTTACTATAAATATTCATTATAAAGATAAAAATATTTCCAACATCATGATATTTTTTTATAATTTTTGGACATTAAATAAATTAATTTATTTATGACACCGTGATGATGCAGTGATTACCTCATAAATGAACGATTTAAATAAAATGAAAAGATAATGTAAAATCTAAGACCTACACTTGTCAAAAACCTATTGGATGTGTGTATTTCGAAGTATTATCACCACATATTTTAAATATATAATTTTGGGACCATTAAAATCCGAAAATAATTTTATAATAAAGTAATATTTTATAACTTTCCAAGAGCGCCCCTCTTCTCCTCTTATAAAAGGCCCCCACCTCTACCACCTTACACACACCTCTCAAGAATTTTTCTCATCCAAACCCTGCCCATTTTATCTTTCCACATCCCTCTATTCATCACTGAAGCCTCACTTTGGGCAGAATCCTTTCTAAGGAATCCTTTGAGCTTAAATCAAAGAGAGTTTCCCGTTTTAAAGG
Source organism: Viscum album (assembly GCA_963277665.1). Lineage (NCBI taxonomy): Eukaryota > Viridiplantae > Streptophyta > Magnoliopsida > Santalales > Viscaceae > Viscum > Viscum album. The sequence continues at coordinate 539,926,242 of OY728146.1, forward strand.
TATTGTTTTCTCTTGTGTTCTTATGTTTTATTTTGCTTCTCAAACCCCCTAAACTCTCTTTATTCTTTTATTTTGTAACAAAACCAGTATCTTCAATATACTAGGATGTTTTTATGTGATGTATTATAGCTACACTTACACACACCTTCGTCTAATGGTTAAAGAACATACTGTTTTTGTGGTTGGTGATTTTATACCTCACGAAACGATGATTGTTCAATATTCTTTTAACACCTTTAAAGGTGGCCATTATGATGTCACTGTATTTTATATATGATATATATGGTATTTATGTTTACTATATGCTTCTGTATTTTATATTTAAAACATACCTTTATTTTTTTCATGTTGTGAAAATGCGATAATTTCATATGAGGAAGTGTGGACTACTGCCCCCTCAAGTGATGTGACTCGTTAATGAAATACATGGAATGTATAAAGAATTAAATTAATGAACATATGTGACCTATACAAAATATATATTATAATGGAAGTATAATATATAAATATATATCTCATTTATTTTTAATTCCATTAATATGAAAAAAAAATGAATGTAGCGTTCATGCGTACGTACGGCCTACCGTCTCCATGAACGATGATTTTCATTTTTTATCTCCAAATGTTATGGAATAGTATAAAATGAATATGTACTGGATATATAGGATATTTTAATCATTAATAATATTATGTAAATGATTTACTTTTAACTACATGGGCAATCATTTTCAAACAAGTTCATTTTGTTTACTCATGTACCAAACATCGACAAAAAACATCTGATATGAACTAACATTATTAAACAATTATTATAACATTATAATATGTGATATTAACTGAATAATAATATTTAAAGGATGTCCTCAAGTAATTATAAATTGACCAAAGTTTATTATTCAGGAATATAAAGAAACGAACAAGACAATTCGGACTTGAGGTAAGGGATCCGACCTCTCGCTTTCTTTTCAAGTACCCTCTTTTATGTAATTTCATTTATGCTCCATGTTCTTATGTTGGAGGATGTTATTTTATATTAACCATACTTTATTTTATATTTTTATATGATGAGATACCCCCTCTTACTCTCATTGTTTTTATAATTTTTAAGTGGTATCGTTAGGCTGCCGAGTTTTCGTAAGGGATTTTTCATCTCACTTTTATTCCCGTGAGATTTATGCTACATTTGCCACCTTTTCCATTGAGTGGTATATGTACTGCCCATTATTCTACTCTTTCTGTAATATAATTTTGGTTATGAGTATTTACATCAATTTTGTATTGTCCTTCTTTCATGGGGTGTTTGTTTTGAAAGATACCCAAGTCGTTAAGGGAACCTTTCACCCTCCTCTTTTTAAAAGACTTCTTTTGTTATGTCTTTTAATTCACATACTATTAAGTTGGGATATGTTCTTCTATATTATTATTAATGTAAATTTTATGTCCAAGTGATGATATACCCTTTTTATCTCTCATCAACTCTTTTTATCAATTTTGAAGTGATGCCGTTAGGCTGTCGAATTTTTGTAAGGGATCTTCTTAACCGAATTTTGATTATTTGGGATAAACTTGTACTCCTTGAATATGTAATTCTATGAATATGTGTGAATAACATCTGATTGTTTTACACTTAATATCCACTTATATTTGGTGTATTAATTTGTCATACATAATTATTTAATTGATTTCTCCTTAATCCAAGGATACCGTCTTTTTATGGGACTTCATCTCAATAACCTTTCATTGAGACATATTATGTTTTATACACAACTTTCTTTTATACAGTGTATAAACCCCTTTGACTTTTATTTTTATTCAAAAGGAATCTTTTTTATACTAAGCATTTACTAAATGACAAAATGGAATATATTTTTTTGTCGTACGTATGCGGCGACAACGACTTCTCCGCCGTCATGACCATTATTTGAGTTTCGGCTTCCTCTACAAGCCATAACTTTTTTTTGAATGAAAAATAAATACCATGGTTTACTTTTCTTTTCTTTTGGTGTTGAAAACGGTTTTCATAATGTTTTTATATCAATGTGTTGTATTGATATCTTGTGATTGAAAAGTGGAAATGTTATGTTTACTTTATGCATGTTTTATGTGATACGATTATATTATGGTTATTGGGAATTGTTATGAAGACAGGTGGTTCTCTGATAAACTAAGGGCGAGTGAGCCTGATATAGCTCTCCAATGCATTGGGTAATGCTAAGGAGTTAAACATTATGGTTTCTCTAAAGAGATTTAGGGAATATACTGTGATGGGTATTCCAAACGTAACCAAGAGGGTTACTCTCTACGTAAGAATGTTATGAATGCCTCAAGTTACCTTTATGCCTTATGATTTCTATGATTTATTCGTTATTTGATGAGGTATGTTAAAATGCTTATGTTTTATGAGTAAATATGATTTCATACATGGACTAATGTTTTCTTTTCGTACTTTTATATCCCTTACTGAGCTTTTTATGCTCATCCCATGTTTTTGAAATGTTTTTCACAGGTCAAGGGAATGTTTCATGATATGATGATAGTGTGAAGGATGTATCAAGAAAGAAACCATGTTTTATTTTAAATATGTTTCCGTTGATGGGGAAAAACCAATACTATCTTTTATTTAACCACTTTGTTTAAATGTGGAATGTAATTCATGATTTATGATCTAATTCTATAAAACTCTAAACCAGAAAAGATCCTCAATGTGAATTATTCATTTAATTCAACATTAAGTAAGGTTTAAGGCTGGGGCCTTATAGTTGGTATCAGAGATCGGTTTAGACAACTTTAGGGATTATGAGTTTTTGTTAGACACGTGATTAGTCCCTATATCTATTATTTCAGTTAAATACTAGTTTTATAACTTTTTTCAGGTCAAGTAAAGTCAGTTACAAATGGAAGGAGAAGGATCTCAAATGACATTCCTATCTCTTCCTGATTACATGCTTGCAATAATTATTGCAAAGTCATGTTCGGTGATTGTGAAACTTTTTCTAGCATACAACTCACTTTCAAGCAGTTGTTTGAGATATCAAACACCTCCACTATACCTCGTTATCATCATTGATTATGGGTTGTATTTAGACAAATACTATTTTCATAATATTCTCATATTTTCAAGAAAGGTAAATATTATCAAGTTATTTTCAAATATTCTACCTTATCACAGGAATTTAAAGCATATTATGATTTTAAAAATGGTGATGAGGAAGGATAACCTTGCACAACCTATTTATATTTGCTTTTAAAATATAGTCTCTCAGCACATACTTATGGTATTTTAAAAGGACCAATAATAGAAAGTTTCAACTCAAATTTTGTCCGACTATTTTATAAAAATCTTTTTTTATCAGATGTTTTGGAATTATATGTCATACATGATTATTTTCCAAAACTATTTTTCTGTGAACACCCATATGACCCATGTTGTACAAGGTGTATTTGGATGGAGGAAGCAAATGATTTTGAAGGATCTCTAAATCATTTTTGTAATGCATGGGACTTCTACCTACGTGAGCAAGATGACTATGAAATCGAGTGGACACCATGATCAAGGTATGATGTTATTCATTTTTGAAATCGTTTTATTTTATCTTACGGTGGTGAAATAAGACTTCAAGAATTAACATGTTGAGATCGTAATGAATTTGGATGAAAATGATAGGTATAAGGAAACTATTGAGGTTAAAACATGTTAGGGTTATTTTTGGAGTTTTATAAAAAGGACAACACGCAGAATGTGTGACAACCCGTCGCGTCGGACAAAGCTGTGGGAATCAAACCCACAACCAAAGTGCGACTAGTATTTATCACCTACCATTGGACTACGTGAAGTCTCTGGTTAGTATGACTTATTCTTTTTAGTTATATGATTTTATGAATTAATAGTAAGTTGATTTTGGGTTATCTATGGAAATTATTAACCTATCATAGAGGATATGTGATTAGGTTAATTACTTTTCAATATGAGAATTTAAGAGAAACTGATGTTATTTAGAGATAAGTGTTAATTTGTACCTTGGAAGACTATGTGATTAAATCCTTCAAATATTTGGGTTTCAATCTTAGTTTTTTTTACTTTGAAGAATTTTATGGACAAATTGTTTATTGAATGGTCTTTCTTGAACTTTGGTTACTGTTTGACAAATTTTGGAGATTAAGAACCAATTTTTTTATCCTTTTTGTGTATTATCTGATCTCATACTAACCTTTTAGGTTTTAGTTTTGGTTAAGGTCTAAATACATGGGAAGTATATAATTCTCTTTTGTGGATTAGGTGATTCTATAGTAGTTGATTATAACTCTCTTAATGTAAACAAGTCTTCCTAAATACTCATCATTTGGGGAAAGTACGATTTTGTGTAAGAAATATAGTAAAATTTGAAAGTCAACATGACGAGTAAGTATGTTTCCTTAAGATCAAAAATAAATTCCTCAATAAAAATTAACTTAAAACAAAAATGTTGTCTATTAAATTTTCCTACGGGGGAATCGAATGCCATTTAACCCACCACAAGTATGTGATTTTCTTGTGGTTAACTTTCTCCTAAACATGTTTTCTATCACTCTCCCTCAGAACATAACCCTCTATTTTTTCCTCTATATCCATGTTTTCCTACATGGAATACTTGTATGGGTTAACTCAGGTGACCTTTGTACTTCACTTTATTTATTTTAAAGTGATTGTTTTACTGACTCTTGTTCTGATGTGGGATTTTGAATGAAGTTTCCAAGCCCAATTTTAAAATTGTGAGGATGCAATTCCCAAAAGGGGGGAAGGATGTAACACCCCAGGTAAATAAAGAATATGACATTTTCACATTTATCTATATTTGTGAATAAAATATTAATATTACTTTAAAGGGGACGTTATGCTCTATGGCGTACCCAATACGCCACAACGAGTTTTTTGGGAATCTTACGTTGCACTCTAATAATAAAATAATAATATTTTAAATGGTAGTTAACTCCAAGCTGTTGTAATGGCGGGAATGAACGGAATTAACTAAAAAATGATTATATATGTTTGTCAAATATTTTTACTCTTTACAATAAATGTTAGAGGATTAAAAATGCGAATGAATCCAATTTTAAGCGTAAACATTCTAATATATGTGTAAATTTTTGGTATTTTTTGATAAAGTTCATTTTTTAATGAATAGTAAAAAATGTTGTATTTTAATTTAAAACATCTTTTTAGTATAATTTATTTATATGATTATATTATCATTTGAATTGGTTTTAAAGTGAAATTAGAATATATTTTTACCATTTAATCCAATTGTGGTCGTTGGAATTAATTTCACTTTGAAATTGGACTTAAACTAGTGTCATTCTTTTGATATATATTGTTTCATAGAAACACGCTATTTGTCAAGACGGCAGGAATTAATTATTAAATTAAATAATGTAACTTATATGATTTTAATTTTTTAAAATAGACATCATTTTTTAATTTGGAATATCAAATATATCTTAGGGTGAAGTTTTGGTATTTTTCTGAAAAACTTTAATTTTTGATGAATAGTGACACTAAGTGGTACTTAAAAAACTGATTTTTCATTTAAATGAAACTTTACCACTTATGTGTTTCGAATTTAAAAAATATGAAATACATGGTTTTAATTAGTAAGTAAAATTTGGTTCAATGGGATTAAAATAATTTTTTGGTGAATAGTGACTTTTATGTTTTTAATCGTGATTAGAGGTAATTAGTGTAATTTAAGGTAAAATTAATGTTTTAATAATATGAAATGAACTTGAAACATGTCCTACCCTTATTGTATGTGTCATGGCAGACCAATAAAATCCATGGGTCAACTTGGGGACCCCATGGATCCACTTTGGTTGTAAAATGACATTAATACATGTTTATTTAAAGTTAAAATTAAAATGTCACAAACATGGGTTGTTTTAGTAAAACAATTTTTACATGGAGTTATATAAGTCATATTTTTGACTATAAATATTCATTAGAAAGATAAAAATATTTCCTACATAATGATAGTTTTTTTATAATTTTTGGACATTAAGTAAATTAATTTATTTATGACACCGTGATGATGGAGTGATTACCTCATAAATGAACGATTTAAATAAAATGAAACGATAATGTAAAATATAAGACCTAAACTTGTCAAAAACCTATTGTATGTGTGTATTTCGAACTATTATCACCTTATCCTAGAAATATATAATTTTGGGACCTTTAAAATCCGAAAATAAATTTATAATAAAGTAATATTTTATAACTTTCTAAGAGTGCCCCTCTTCTCCTCTTATAAAAGTCCCCCATCTCTACCACCTTACACACACCTCTAAAGCATTTGGCTTGGCCAAACCCTGACCATTTCATCTCTCCAAATACCTCGCTTCATCATTGAAGCCTCACTTTGGGCAGAATCCTTTCCAAGGAAGCCTTTGAGCTTAAATCAAAGAGAGTTACCCGTTTTAAAGGTAGTGTTTTCTCTTGTGTTCTTATGTTTTATTTTGCTTCTCCAACGCCATAAACTCTTTTTATTATTTTTATTTTGTAACAAAAACAGTATCATAAATATACTAGGATGTTGTTATGGGAAGGATTCAATCTACACTTACACACACCTTCGTCTAATGGTTAAAGAATATACTGTTTCTGTGGTTGGCGATTTCCTGCCTCACGAAATGATGATTGTTCAATATTCTTTTAACACCTTTAAAGGTGGCCATTATGATGTCACTGTATTTTATATATGATATATATGGTATTTATTTTTAATATATGATTCTGTATTTTATATTTAAAACATACCTTTATTCTTTTCATGTTGTGCAAATGCGATAATTTCATATGAGGAAGTGTGGACTACCGCCCCCTCAAGTGATGTGACTCGTTAATGCAATAAATGGAATTTATAAAGAATGAAATTAATGAACATATGTGACCTATATAACATATATATTATAATGTAATTATAATATATATATATCTCTCATTTATTTTAAATTCCATTAATATGACAAAAAAATGAAAGTAGCGTTCATGCGTACGTACAGCCTACCGTCTCCATGAACGGTGCTTTTCATTTTTTATCTCCAAATGTTATGGAATAGTATAAAATGAATATTTACTGGATATATATGATATTTTAATCATTAATACTATTATGTAAATGATTTACTTATAACTACATGGGCAATCATTTTCAAACAAGTTCATTTTTTACTCATGTACCAAACATCGGCAAAAAACATCTGATATGAAAAAAACATTATTAAAAAATTATTATAACATTATAATATGTGATATGAACTGAATAATAATATTTAAAGGAGGTCCTTAGTCAATTATAAATTGACTAAAGTTTATTATTCAGGAATATAAAGAAATGAACAAGACAAGTCAGACTTGAGGTAAGGGATCCGACCTCTCGCTTTCTTTTCAAGTACCCTATTTTATGTCATTTCATTTATGCTCCATGTTCTTATGTTTTAGGATGTTATTTTATATTAACCATACTGTAATTTTTATTTTTATATGATGAGATACACCCTCTTACTCTCATTTTTTTTAGAATTTTTAAGTGGCGTCGTTTGTAACATCCCAAGTAAGTAATGAATAATAGATATTTTTGTCTATGTCTATTAATGATGAAGATAGTGTTTTAGAGGCTTAAAATGAAAATAAATCCAATCTTAAGCATGGAATACACAAATATTCTTAAAAGACTATTTTACTGCCTTATGATGGAAAACCCTTTTTAAATCTATCTTTTGAAAATTTTATAAACTATGTTTGTCAAAATAAACTTATTCTTTATGATTGGGACATCAAAATTTACTTTGTGTGAATTTTTGGTATTTTTCTGAAAATGTTCATTTTTTAATGAATAGTGAAAAATACTGCATTTTACATCAAAACTGCTTTTTAATCTAATTTATTTATATGATTAGATTATCTTTTGAACTGGTCTTAATGTGTAAAATGAATATATTTTTACCATTTAATCCAATAGTGGTCATTGGAATCAATTTAACTTTGAAATTGGACTTAAACTAGTGTCAATCTTTTGATACTTATTGTTTCATAAAAACACGTTATTTGCTCTGACAGCGGGAATTAATTATTAAATTAATTAATGTGACTTATCTATTTTGAATTTTGTAAAAATAGACTTCATTTTTGAATTCAGAATATCAAATATATCTTAGGGTGAATTTTTGGTAATTTTCTGAAAAACTTCAATTTTTGATGAATAGTGAAACCACTAAGTGGTACTTATAAAGACTGATTTTCCGTTTAAATGAAATTTTGCCATCATTGTGTTTTGAATTTCAAAAATCCGACATACATGGTTGTCATTAAGAATTAAAATGTGGTTCAATGAGATTAAAATAATTTTTTGGTGAATAGTAACTTATTAAGTTTTTAATCGCGATTAGTGGTAATTAGGGTAGTTTAAGGTATAAATAATACTTTAATAATATGAAATGACCTTGACAAATGTCCCAAACTTATTGGTTGTGTCATGGCCGACCAAGACAAGACATGGGTCAACTTGGGGACCCCATGGACACACTTTGGTTGGGAAATGACATAAATAACTTTTTATTTAATGTAAAAGTAAAAATGACACAAACATAATATGTTTTACGAAAAAAAATTTTACATGGGGTTATAAAGATCATCTTTTTGATTATAAATAGTCATTGGAAAGCTAAAAATATTTCCTACATCATAGTATTTTTTTATAATTTTTAGACATTAATTAAAATAAATTATTTATGACATAATAATGATGTAGCGATGACATCATTATTTGACGATTTAACTAAAATGGAAAGATAATGTAAAATATATGAACTACACATGTCCAAAACAAATTGGATGAGTGGATTTCGAACCCTTATCACCTTATCCACGAATTATATCAATGTGGGACCTTTTAAAACCGAAACACTTTTTCAAATAAAGTAATATTTCTTTACTTTCCAAAAGTGCCCCTCCACTCCTCTTATAAAAGGCCCCCACCTCTACCTCATTTCACACACTCCTCAAGCCTTTGTCTCGGCCAACACCTGCCCATTTACTCTCTCCACATCCCTCTCCTCATCCTAGAGGATTCCCTTTGGGCAGAATCCTTTCAAATGAAGCCTTTAGGCTCAAATCAAAAAGAGTTACACTTTTAAAGGTAATTCATTCTCTCATGTTCATTTGTTTTATTTTGCTTCTCCAACCCCCTAAACTCTTTTTATTTACTTCTTTTGTAACAACACCAGTATATTCAATATTCTAGGATGTTGTTATATGATTTATTTGAGCTACACTCTCACACAACTACATCAAATGGTTAAAGAACATACAGTTTCCGTGGATGGCAAAATTCTGCCTCCCGAAACAATGATTGTTCAATACTCATTTAACACCTTCAAAGGTGGCCATTATGATGTCACTATTTTTATATATGATATATAATATGTTTATGTTTTCCTTAAGATTCTTTTTTTTCATTTTGGGCATACCTTTATGGTTTCCATTATGGGTAAACACGATATCTTCATTTTAGGAAGTGCGGACTACCGCCCCCTGAAAGTGATTTGATTCGTTAATACCATATGTGGGATGTGTAAAGGATAAAGTTAATGATATTATATATGTTATTATACTGGAATTATAATATACTTATATATCATTATGATTCCATTCCAGAAAATATGAAATAGAAATGGAAGTAGCGTTCATGCGTACGTACGGCTTACCGTCTCCATGAACGGTGCATTTCATTTCTTACCTCTAAATGTGATGTAATATTATAAATACATGTATATGTTGAATATATATGATATATATGTTATCCAAATCATTAATATCATTCTGGATATAATGAACCTTTGACCAAATTAACAACATGTAAGTGTAAGAAGTCTATTTTTGACTTAAGAACCAAATACCGACGAAATGAACATTATTAACTTAACTGATTACATGATGTTCATAACATGGTATAAAAGGAATAATGAACTTGAAAAAGATTCATAAGCAAGTAGAGATTAACTCAAGTTTATTATTCAGGAGATTAAAGAACGGTCGGGTCAAGTCGGATACGAGGTATGGGACTTCGTCTCAATCTCCTTTCATTGAGGCATATTTTATTTTATACACAACTTTCTTTTATACGGTGTATAAACCCCTTTGACTATTACGTTTATTCAAAAAGAATCTTTTTTATGCAAAGCATTTACTAAACGACAAAAGGGAATGTTTTTGTCGTACGTATGCAGCGACAACGACTCCTCCGCCGTCGTGACCGTTATTTGAGTTTCGGCTTCCTATACAAGCCATACCTTCTTTTTAAAAGAAAAATAAATACCATGTTTTACTTTTATTTTATTTTGGTATTGAAAATGGTTTTCATAATGTTTTTATATCAATGTGTTGTATTGATATCTTGTGATTGAAATGTGGAAATTTTATGTTTCCTTTATGCATGTTTTATGTGATATGATTATGTTATGGTTCTTGGGTATTATTATGAAGACGGGTGGTTCCGTGATAAACTAAGGGCGGGTGAGCCCGTTATAGCTCTCCAATGCATTGGTTAACGCGAAGGAGTGAAACTTTAAGGTTTCTCCGAAGATATTTTAGGGAATATACTGTGATGGGTATTCCAAACGTAACCAAGAGGGTTACTCCCTACGTAAGAATGTTATGAATGCCTCAAGTTACCTTTATGTCTTATGATTTCTATGATTTATTCATGATTTTATGAGGTATGTTAAAGTGCCTATGTTTTATGGGTAAAGTATGATTTCATTCTTATGTATATATGAACTCATGTTTCCTTTCCATATTTTTATAACCCATACTGATCTTTTTATGTTCATCCCAAGTTTTTTTTGAAATGTTTTTCACGGGTCAAGGGAAAGGTACATGATATGATGATAGTGTCAAGGAAGTGTCAGGAAATAATCCATGTTTTATTTTAAATGTGTTTCCATTGATGGGAATGAAGAATACTATCTTTATATAACCACTTTGTTTATATGTAGAATGTAATGCAAGTTTTATTATCTAATTCTCTAAAACACTAATCCCGAAAAGATCCTCAATGTGTAATCTTGTAATAACTCAAGATTAAGTAAGGTTTAAGGCTGGGGCCTTATAGTTGGTATCAGAGGTCGGTTTAGACAACCTTAGGAGTTAGAAAATTGTTAAATTATACGTTAATTTATGATATGATTGAAATGATATAGCATTTGAAGATTACCATGTTGCTTCATCTAAGACATGTTTGTTCAGAATGGTTTTCCACAGAGGAAACAGGGAAGCAGTGCTAGGAAGGCATACAGAAGGAAATAACCTTCCGAATCAGCATCCTGAGATGGTCGTAATTGGAACTGAACAGTTTGTTGCAGTAATGGCGCAATTGACTCAGGCTATAAATGGTGCTGGTATCCACGCACGAGATCAGCCAGATCAACCGCAGAGGAACATGTCAGTGGTGGAACATTTCATGAGGCAACATCCACTATCATTCAGAGGATCATCTGACCCTGTGTTAGATGAAGGGTGGATTAAAGCACTGGATAATATTTTTGATGTCATGGGGTGTTCAGACAATCAAAATGTTAGTCTTGCTATTTACCGTTTGGAGGGTGAAGCATATCAGTGGTGGTCTATGGATAAAAATATCAGGGACACCGATGAGATTGATGCTCCTGACAGGGATGAATTCAAAGGTATGTTTCATGAGAAGTATTTTCCTAAGGCTGTTCGACTTAGGATGGAAAAGCAATTCTTGGAATTGAGACAAGAGGAAGACTCAGTGGCTGCCTATGAAGAAAGGTTCACTCGTTTGGAAAGGTATGCTCCAAATTTTATCCAAGACCTTGATAGTAAAATCAATCATTTTTACTCAGGATTAAAGCCAAAATATCGAAGGGTATTAGCTTCTCGTGAGTTTAAATGTTATGAAAAGCTTGTTCGATGTGCTGAGAAGGTGGAAATGGAGTTTTTCGATGACCAAGCGTTCTATAACAACCAGCAGAAGAAGAGACCGAGGTGGCAGGAGAAAGGTAATAATTCTTCAAAAAGTCTGATGATAAGAGAACTAAGTTTCCATTTTGTGATAAATGTGGCAAAAGGCATGCTGGGGAATGTCTTCTGAATTCTGGAAAGTGCTACCGATGTGGTAAGATGGGACATAAGGCTCGTGATTTCACTGAAAAGGATCAAGGTGAAGGTAAGAACAAATTTGATTTATAGTTAGTGAAATGTTATAAGTGAAATGAGATGGGTCACTATGCAAATGAGTGTCCAACAATGAGCCTGAGTGATGGGAAGCAGTTAGACTATAAGCAGAAAGGGGTGGTGAAATCCTTTGCAACTACTTCAGCAGATGTCGGTCCATCAAATAGAGGTTCGTAGTTTCCTTGGTTTGGCGGGCTATTACCGAAGGTTTGTTAGAAATTTTTCATGGTTATCTAGTCCAATGACTAAGCTAACTCGGAAGGGTGTTAAGTTTATCTGGACAAAATAATGTGATGATTGTTTTCAGGAATTGAAAAGAAGATCGGTGAATGCTCCAGTTTTGGCACTACCTTCCAGGAATGGTGAGTTTGTTATATACCGTGATGCTTCATTGAAAGGACTTGGTTGCGTCCTAATGCAGAATGATCAGGTAATTGCTTATGCTTCACGATAGTTGAAAACTCATGAGTTAAATTACCCTACACATGATTTGGAATTAGCTGCTGTTGTTTTTGCTTTAAAAATTTGGAGGCATCATTTGTATGGAGTAAAGTGTGAAATATATACCGATCAAAAAATTTTAAAGTATATATTCACTCAGAAAGAGTTAAACATGAGACAGAGAAGATGGCTAGAATTAATCAAGGATTATGATTGTACAATTCATTACCATCCGGGAAAAGAAAATAAAGTGGCTGATGCTTTGAGTCGAAAAAGTAATGCTTCATTAACAATGTTGCGTTTGGAACGTGATCCTTTGGTTAAGGATTTGATGAACTTTGGCATAGAAGCTGTTGGTGCAGGAAGTCCTTCTGTTTTGTTTCAGGTATCAGTGAGATCATCTCTATCAGATAGAATCAAGCAAGCACAGAAGCAAGACAGTGAGTTGCAGAAAAAGGTAGAGCTGGTTCAGAAAGGTAAGTTTCCTGAATTCAACATTGATAATGATTGTGTTTTGATATTTGGGAAGAGATTGTGTGTGCCTTGTGATTCACAGTTGAAGAAAGAGTTGTTATGTGAAGCTCATAGTTCTCCGTTTTCAGTTCATCCGGGAAGTACTAAGATGTATAGAGATCTGTGGGACTATTACTGGTGGGATGGAATGAAAAGAGATATTGTTGATTTTACTGTGAAGTGTTTAACTTGTCAGCAGGTTAAAGCAGAGCGGCAGTTACCGAAAGAGATGCTTCAGACTTTACCAGTTCCAGAGTGGAAATGGGAGAATATATCCATGGACTTTGTTGTTGGATTACCGAATACATCTCGAGGTAATAATGAAATCTGGGTTATTCTTGATCGCTTGACCAAGTCTACTCATTTCCTTGCTATACGAGATACTTTCTCTCTTGATCCACTTTCCCTTGTGTATCTTAAAGAGATAGTCAGGTTACATGGAGTTCCTCTCTCCATTGTATCAAATCATGATCTCAGGTTTACTTCTAACTTTTGGAAAGGCCTTCAGAAGTCGTTGGGTACTGAATTAAATTTTAGTACAGCTTTTCATCCTCAATCAGATGGGAAGTCAGAACGAACAATTCAGACATTGGAGGATATGCTACGAGCTTGTTCTATGGATTATCAGGGAAGTTGGTACCAACATCTTTCTTTGGTTGAATTTTCATATAATAACAGTTTTCATTCCAGTATACAGATGGCACCATTTCAGGCATTATATGGGAAGCGGTGTCAAACTCCAGATTTCTGGGATGAAGTGGGTGAAAGGAAGTTGATGGGACTAGAATTGGTAGAAGAGATGGCAGAAAAAGTTCAGCTGATTCAGAAGCACATGAGAACAGCTCAGATCAGGCAGAAGAGTTATGCGGATAACCAGAGGAAGGATCTATCTTTCGAGGTAGGTGATCATGTTTTTCTCAAGGTTTCTCCTTGGAAAAGTGTGATGAGATTTGGTAAGAAAGGAAAGTTGAGTCCAAGGTTCGTTGGACCATACGAAATTCTGGAAAGAGTTGGATCAGTTTCATACCGAGTGGCTTTACCTCCGAGTTTATCTCAGGTACACAATGTTTTTCACATTTCGATGTTGAGAAAGTACATGCCAGATCCATCTCATGTTTTGAGTCCAGAGGTAGTTCAGCTGGAAGAGAACCTATCTTATGAGGAACAACCGGTCCAGATTCTTGACCACAGAGAGCAAGTGTTACGGAATAAGGTGATTCACCAGGTAAAGGTTTGGTGGGAAAACCACATAATTGAAGAGGCAACATGGGAATCTGAAAATGCAATGAGGGATAAGTACCCCCATTTATTCGATAAGTAAATAAATTGCGAGGACGTAATTTTCTAAAGGGGGGAAGGATGTAGCATCCCAAGTAAGTAATGAATAATAGATATTTTTATCTATGTCTATTAATGATTAATATAGTGTTTTAGAGGCTTAAAATGAAAATAAATCCAATCTTAAGCATGGAATACACTAATATTCTTAAAAGATTGTTTTACTGCCTTATGATGGAAAACCCTTTTTAAATCTATCTTTTGACAATTTGATAAACTATGTTGGTCAAAATAAACTTATTCTTTATGATTGGGACATCAAAATTTACTTTGTGTGAATTTTTGGTATTTTTCTGACAATGTTCATTTTTTAATGAATAGTGAAAAATACTGCATTTTACATCAAAACTGATTTTTAATCTAATTTATTTATATGATTAGATTATCTTTTTAATTGGTATTAATGTGTAAAATGAATATATTTTTACCATTTAATCCAATGGTGGTCATTGGAATCAATTTCACTTTGAAATTGGACTTAAACTAGTGTCAATCTTTTGATACTTATTGTTTCATAAAAACACGCTATTTGCTCTGACAGCGGGAATTAATTATTAAATTAATTAATGTCACTTATATTTTTTGAATTTTGTAAAAATAGACTTCATTTTTGAATTCGGAATATCAAATATAGCTTAGGGTGAATTTTTGGTAATTTTCTGAAAAACTTCAATTTTTGATGAATAGTGAAACCACTAAGTGGTACTTATAAAGACTGGTTTTCCGTTTAAATGAAATTTTGCCATCATTGTGTTTTGAATTTCAAAAATCCGACATACATGGTTGTCATTAAGAAGTAAAATGTGGTTCAATGAGATTAAAATAATTTTTTGGTGAATAGTAACTTATTAAGTTTTTAATCGCGATTAGTGGTAATTAGGGTAGTTTAAGGTTTAAATAATGCTTTAATAATATGAAATGACCTAGACACATGTCCCAACCTTATTGGTTGTGTCATGGAAGACCAATACAATCCATGGGTCAACTTGGGGACCCCATGGAGACACTTTGGTTGGGAAATGACATAAATAACTTTTTATTTAATGTAAAAGTAAAAATGACACAAACATAATATGTTTTACGAAAACAATTTTTACATGGGGTTATAAAGATCAGATATTTGATTATAAATAGTCATTTTAAATCTAAATATATTTCCTACATCATAGTATTTTTTTTATAATTTTTAGACATTAAATAAATTAAATTATTTATGACATAATAATGATGCAGTGATGACATCATTATTTGACGATTTAAATAAAATGGAAAGATAATGTAAAATCTATGAACTAAACATGTCCAAAACCAATTGGATGAGTGGATTTCGAACCATTATCACCTTATCCACGAATTATATTAATGTGGGACCTTTTAAAACCGAAACTCATTTTCAAATAAAGTAATATTTCTTTACTTTCCAAAAGTGCCCATCCTCTCCTCTTATAAAAGGCCCCCACCTCTACCTCATTTCACACACTCCTCAAGCCTTTGGATCGGCCAACCCCTGCCCATTTACTCTCTCCACATCCCTCTCCTCATCCTAGAGGATTCCCTTTGGGCAGAATCCTTTCAAAGGAAGCCTTTAGGCTCAAATCAAAAGGAGTTACACTTTTAAAGGTAATTCATTCTCTCATGTTCATTTGTTTTATTTTGCTTCTCCAACCCCCTAAACTCTTTTTATTTACTTCTTTTTTAACAACACCAGTATCTTCAATATACTAGGATATTGTTATAAGATTTATTTGAGCTACACTCTCACACAACTACATCAAATGGTTAAATAACATACGGTTTCTATGGATGGCGAAATTCTGCCTCCCGAAACGATGATTGTTCAATACTCATTTAACACCTTCAAAGGTGGCCATTATGATGTCACTATTTTTATATATGATATATAATATGTTTATGTTTTCCTTAAGCTTCTGTTTTTTCATTTTGGGCATACCTTTATGGTTTCCATTATGGGTAAACACGATATCTTCATTTTAGGAAGTGCGGACTACCGCCCCCTGAAAGTGATTTGATTCGTTAATACCATATGTGGGATGTGTAAAGGATAAAGTTAATGATATTATATATGTTATTATACTGGAATTATAATATACTTATATATCATTATGATTCCATTCCATAAAATACGAAATAGAAATGGAAGTAGTGTTCATGCGTACGTACGGCTTACCGTCTCCATGAACGGTGCATTTCATTTCTTACCTCTAAATGTGATGTAATATTAGAAATACATGTATATACTGAATATATATGATATATATGTTATCCAAATCAATAATATCATTCTGGATATAACGAACCTTTGACCAAATTAACAACATGTAAGTGTAAGAAGTCTATTTTTGACTTAAGAACCAAATACTGACGAAATGAACATTATTAACTTAACTGATTACATGATGTTCATAACATGGTATAAAAGGAATAATGAACTTGAAAAAGATTCATAATCAAGAAGAGATTAACTCAAGTTTATTATTCAGGAGATTAAAGAACGGTCGGGTCAAGTCGGATACGAGGTATGGGACTTCGTCTCAATCTCCTTTCATTGAGGCAAATTTTATTTTATACACAACTTTATTTTATACGGTGTATAAACCCCGTTGACTATTACGTTTATTCAAAAGTATTATTTTTTATATGAAGCGTTTACTGAACGACAAAAGGGAATGTTGTTGTCGTACGTATGCGGTGACAACGAATCCTCTGCCGTCGTGACCGTTATTTGAGTTTCGGCTTCCTCTACAAGCCATACCTTCTTTTTAAAAGAAAAATAAATACCATGTTTTACTTTTCTTTTATTTTGGTATTGAAAATGGTTTTCATAATGTTTTTATATCAATGTGTTGTATTGATATCTCGTGATTAAAATGTGGAAATTTTATGTTTCCTTTATGCATGTTTTATGTGATATGATTATGTTATGGTTCTTGGGCATTATTATGAAGACGGGTGGTTCCGTGATAAACTAAGGGCGGGTGAGCCCGTTATAGATCTCCAATGCATTGGGTAACGCGAAGGAGTGAAATGTTAAGGTTTATCCGAAGAGATTTTAGGGAATATACTGTGATGGGTATTCCAAACGTAACCAAGAGGGTTACTCCCTACGTAAGAATGTTATGAATGCCTCAAGTTACCTTTATGTCTTATGATTTCTATGATTTATTCATGATTTTATGAGGTATGTTAAAGTGCCTATGTTTTATGGGTAAAGTATGATTTCATTCTTATGTATATATGAACTCATGTTTCCTTTCCATGTTTTTATAACCCATACTGAGCTTTTTATGCTCATCCCAAGTTTTTTTTGAAATGTTTTTCACAGGTCAAGGGAAAGGTACATGATATGATGATAGTGTCAAGGAAGTGTCAAGAAATAATCCATGTTTTATTTTAAATGTGTTTCCATTGATGGGAATGAAGAATACTATCTTTATGTAACCACTTTGTTTATATGTGGAGTGTAATGCAAGTTTTATGATCTAATTATCTAAAACTCTAAACCCGAAAAGATCCTCAATGTGTAATCTTGTAATAACTCAAGATTAAGTAAGGTTTAAGTCTGGGGCCTTATATCGTTAGGCTGCTGAGTTTTCGTAAGGGATTTTTCATCTCACTTTTATTCCTGTGAGATTTATGCTACATTTTCCACCTTTTCCTTTGAGTGGTATATGTACTTCCAATTATTCTACTCTTTGTGTAATATAATTTCAGTTATGAGTATTTACATCAATGTTGTATTTTCCTTCTTTCATGGGGTGTATGTTTTGAAAGATACCCAAGTCGGTAAGGGAACCTTTCACCCTCCTCTTTTTAAAAGACTTATTTTTTATATATTTTAATTCGCATACTATTAAGTTGGGATATGTTCTTATATATCCTTATTAATTTAAATTTTATGTCCAAGTGATGAGATACCCTTTTTATCTCTCATCAACTCTTTTTCTGAATTTTGAAGTGACGTTGTTAGGCTGTCGAATTTTTGAAAGGGAACTTATTAACCCAATTTTGATTCTTTGGGATAAACCTATACTCCTTGAATATGTCATTCTATGAATATGTGTGAATAAACTCTGATTGTTTTACACTTAATATCCACTTATATTTTGTGTATTAATTTTTCACACATAATTATGTAATTAATTTCTCATTAATCCAAGGATATCGTCTTTGTGTGGGACTTCGTCTCAATATCCTTTCATTGAGGCATATTATGTTTCATACACAACTTTCTTTTATACAGTGTATAAACCCCTTTGAATTTTATGTTTATTCAAAAGGAATATTTTTATAAGAAGCGTTTACTAAATGACAAAAGGGAATGTTTTTTTGTCGTATGTATGCGGCGACAACGACTTCTCCACCACCGTGACCATTATTTGAGTTTCGACTTCCTCTACAAGCCATAACTTTTTTTGAATGAAAAATAAATACCATGTTTTACTTTTATTTTATTTTGGTGTTGAAAATGGTTTTCATAATGTTTTTATATCAATGTGTTGTATTGATATCTTGTGATTGAAAGTAGAAATGTTATGTTTCATTTATGCATGTTTTATGTGATACGATTATATTATAGTTCTTGGGCATTGTTATGAAGATGGGTGGTTCTGTGATAAACTAAGGGCGGTTGATCCTGATATAGCTCTCCAATGCATTGGGTAACACGAAGGAGTTAAACTTTAAGGTTTCTCCGATGAGATTTAGGGAATATACTGTGATGGGTATTCCAAACGTAACCAAGAGGGTTAATCCCTATGTAAGAATTTTATGAATGCCTCATGTTACCTTTATGCCTTATGATTTCTATGATTTATTCTTGATTTTATGAGGTATGTTAAAATAATTATGTTTTATGAGTAAATTATGATTTCATACATGGACTAATGTTTTCTTTTCGTACTTTTATATCCCTTACTGAGCTTTTTATGCTCATCCCATGTTTTTGAAATGTTTTTCACAGGTCAAGGGAAAGGTGCATGATATGATGATAGTGTCAAGGATGTGTCAAGAAAGAAACCATGTTTTATTTTAAATATTTTTCCATTGATGGGGAAAAACCAAAAATATCTTTTATGTAACCACTTTGTTTAAATGTGGAATGTAATTCATGATTTATGATCTAATTCTCTAAAACTCTAAACCTGAAAAGATTCTCAATGTAAATTATTAATTTAATTCAACATTAAGTAAGGTTTAAGGTTGGGGCCTTATACTTAATAATTTAATTGAGGTGCATTTAAATTTTTTTATATGTTTTTATGGTTTTTGGTTTTTTTTTATAGTGCGTTGGACTGTTCTGAGAGGTTTCGAGTCACTGGGTCTAAGGCGACTCACCTGTGTGTGCATAGGCAAGTAAATATTTGTGGGTTCCCCCGTTACATGTATTGTTATCCATGGTAGTGAATATACATGTATGGGAATAGGTGTTCCCATGCGTATATATGAAAATTCATACATAGGTGAGTGGTGACTAGTATATGCATATAAAAATATATGTAAGGATACCCTGGAACATGTTAATGGACATGAAAGTGTGTGCATAGGGGTTAGGTTTCCCAATATATATGTGAAAGTGCATATGCTTAGTGGAGGTGTAGAAGCTCTTAGTTTAAAATCCACAAGGTCTAGATGTTTGGTTTGGTTCCACGCTGAGGTAGGTCCCCAATTCAAATATTGTTAATTTGAATTACTTAACTTATTGTGTTCTTTAAAAAATATTATATATTAAATAGTATATTCTTGCTATGAAAAGTGATGGGGATGGTTTATTTCTATCTTTACATCATTTTTAGGTTGTCTTTAAGTTTTTACATGCGTATTTTTCATTAAAATATGATCGCAATATTTTTTTAGAATGATAAACATTTTAAATGCTTAAAAATAGTTGTGAAAATGGTTTTAGGAGTGTGATAAAAATTCCTCAAAATGTTGGTGTCTATATTAGTTGTGAAAGTTGATTTAAATTAGTATGGATTATTTTGTGATTTTAAAAGGCGGAAATTCCTTGATTTAGTACATTAGAAAAATTGTATAGTGTTTGATGTGAATTCAAGGTTAAATAGTGATTTAACTTTCATAAATGGGTTGCATGGATTTAAGCATGGTTTTAAGTTGTTTTAAAATGTGTGAATCCTTTATTGTTAATTGGAATTTAAAATGTCCTTAGAACTTATAAGTGATGGGTGAGAGTGTTTTCTAAAGAAAATTTAATATTTGTGTAGTAATGAGGCCTGTTTGGCTCCTTGAAAATGATTTGTAAATGTGAAAACCTCCTCTTGAGGCATTCCCTGTTGTTTTAGAAACATGATGTGGATGTTAAATATATGATTTTTGATATGTGCCTAGTGAATAAGTATGTTCCTTTTTGTGTGACTTTTAAAGAGGGATTATCTCAAGGAATGATATTTTTGGTGAAAGGTTGGATGTATTTTGGAGTAAAGAAAATGAGAAGTTCATATATGTTTACTTGGAAAACAAATCATCACCACTAGAAATGGAGCACATAGGAAACTTGGGTATCTAGGTGGGAGGACTAGGACTAGTACGCTAGGTGATACCGAAGGGGTTTGTCATAGTTTCATCTAGCCGTATTATGCTTAAAACACTAACTAAACATAATGTTGATTCATTGGAGACCACTAGGTTATGGGGGTGTTCCCTAATAGTGGATCATATATGATAATATAGTTCTTTGTGGTTTCTATTCCACGTTTCAGTAAGGTATGAGGATCCTAGGTCCCCAAATAAAAATAGATACTTAAGTATTTCCCATGGTTTTTGTGATTTTATTTTCAATTTGGTTGTTTCATGTTTGTTCCCTGTTTTTTGAAAACCATATTTTTTTAATCTAAATTGGTCTTCTTTCATTTTGAAATCTTTATGCACGCATAGAAACTATTTTGGAAATGAATTTGAAGAGAAATCCTATTATTGGAGATAAAATATTGTTACATGAATTTTGAAAAGAATGAAAAACATTTTTTTATAATGTCTTATTTTCAAACAAGCATGTTTTGGGATTATTTTTAAAGGTATGGGAATATGACATTTTTATACTCTATAATTCCTACTAAGCATCTTGGTTCTCATAAATATTTTATCTTTTCAGTTCTATGGTCTATTTTTTATTTCTTTTGCGGTGAGTTTGATTTATATTACATAGTGACCTATAAGGTCACTGGAGGTATATCTCATTACATAGCTTATTCTTTTTTTACACTAAAAATTTGTTCAGTTCATCGTCTTCTATTTATCTATTTTGTTTAGTTTATGTTTATTTATATGTCTTTTTTTATGGTCCAAACCAATACCAACTGTTTTAAATTGATACATGACACTAGTTTCAAGCCTGTGGGGATCGAGAACGCCCTATGAGCCTTTTCGTAGACCGAGTCAGGTGACAGGTTTGATGGTGATCTGTCTTGGTTCATGACATATCATCCCTATGATCTGGTCATTTCCAAAATGGTTTTTAAAATGGAATGTATATTTCAATATTAAGAAATGTTTTATTATTGGTAAAAGTAATATTTTGAAAACTACAGGCCTTTATGTGTTGTAATTATCTTATTTTTTGGGGAATAGTTTATAAAAATGGGTAGTTATATATTATATCATGGTCAGGTGAGCTTATTATAGCTCTTTAATTCATTGAGTAAAGGGATAGAGTTAAATGATTCAGATTATCTTATGATATTATGAGATTATATTGTGGTGGTTATTCTAATTATAACTATGATGGTTATTTTATGTGTAACTACAATGGTTATTTTATGAGTAACAATAATGGTCATCCATTTTTTAAGAAATGTATGAAATTATTCATAAAGTTACCTCTACTATTTATCTATAATTTCCATTTGTTTTATGAAAATATTACGATAATAAAAAGGAATTTAATGAGTTTATTTCCATAAAAATTATAAATGATTTTTCTTGATGGTGAATATTATTACTTGGTGAATAAAATTAGTGATATTTAGATGATATCAAAGAAACCATTTGGAATTATATTTTCCATTAATGGTTTCTTATGAAATTTTTTGTGAATATAAGTTAATTTCTTGGGTAAAAATATTTTTACATTTTTCTCAATGTTTACATTTAAATAGATAATTATTATAGGTATTTACAGACAAACATTTATTTCTTATTTTTATATACCTTACTATTCTTGTTGTGATCATACCTTGTAGTCATTTTTTATAGGATTAATAGAGACGATGATTATATCAATATAAAGTTTGTGAAGATGTTTCATGAAAAGAAATAATATTTCATTTTAAAATTTTTGTTTAGTGGGAAAAATTGATACTAAACTGAAGTTTCTGTTTTGTAATATATAGGACTTTTATGTAAGAGTTATGACCTAAGACGTTGAAAATATAATCCTAAAAGATAATTGGGAATGTAAAAATGGGAATTATATTTTAATTTCAATAGAATATGTAATATATAATGTTGTTTCCTTACACGTGATACTACCATAGTGAATATAGTACCTTATAGAACTTGGTTAACTCCCCATTATAGTCTTTATTGTCTAATAATATATAAATATTTATCCAATGAATTAAGGGGATATATAATTTTGTCCCAAAAATTACATAATAAAAATCAAACATATGCGTGACATAATAATATAAAAAATGAATCATGTCACAAACCATGATAAATAAAAACATTTTATAAGAATTTTTCATTTCATTATAGTATAACACATATAAAATAAATGGTTTTCATAACATAATTATCCCATCCGGAATTTTTTTTAAAAAAAACCTTCCAAAAATAGTAATATTCATTAGACATCTAGATAATGAATGTGGATGTTATCATTGAATCATATCCCCATTAAATCAAATGTAATAGAAAAGGATGTAATCGTTGAGTAAAATTCCTATAAAAGACCACTTGGAACATTTCTTAGGGAAAATAGGCTATTTTAAATTGAAATTACATATTTATAATCAAATAATTTATAAAATCTCATGGAAAATTTTTTCATGAAAAATAACCTTAGAAACTTTAAAATTTATCTTGAAATCAATGAGTATTTTTAATGGTGTAATGTTTCATTCATATCGAGTAAATAACTATAAAGATCCCTATAACATTGTTGGTTATGTTTTAGAATGACCTCATTAAGAAAAATTACCTATGATTCATTTTAATCCATTTTATGAAATTTATAAATTGGGTAAAAATAACATTAAACAATTATAGGAGAATATTAAAAAATTTCATGAAATAGTTTTTAGAAAACAAGTACATGGAGGAAAATGTATTTTCTATCAAAGTGGGAAATAAAGTCATATTTTCTTTAAAAAATTATATCATTATTTAGATATCATAAATATTGTAAAATTAAATAAAAACATGTAATATAATAAAATAACCATATGGGAAGGAAATTAATGGTTTTCCTGAGAGATAATCATGAAATTTCATCATTTAAAACATGATCATAAATAATCTTGATGAAACATGAGTGAAGTGCACTGTGTTGCATTTGTTGTCAATGAGGCATGATGTTGTCATAAGATGAATGGATGTCAAGGAATGTCAAGATGTGAATGACAAAGGATGTGATGGTGTTGGTGAGGAAAGGAGAATGGCCATGGTACTAAGATGCATGTCACTTAGGAGATTCACTAAGTGACATAGGATGTTGTGGTTGAAACATTCTTATACAATATCAGACGATTGTAGAACTGATATTAATGTTTCAATACTTGTATCAAGATGATACTAAGTTACACCGCTTGAAGAATGGATGATGATGGAGCATCATCAGAACATCAGAAGATTGTTGAGCTAATCATTAGGTTTCAAGAACTTGTATCAACTGGATACAAAGTCACAACACTGTTAGAAGACCATGCATTATTAAGACAATGCATGAGGAGATGAAGATGATCCATCCACACCTCCTAAGTGGATGAAGTGGAGTAAAGAAGTCCATGCACTAACACTTAGTGCATGTGAATCTGAAGAAGTTCCAATTTGATCTCTGATTAGATCAATGAAGTTCATTGAAAAATATGTTTGATTAAGGAGATTCGGTTGAAGGCAGAAACCTTCGAGAATTCCATTCTTAAATATTGAATACATGATGAAGAAGAATTGGAAGAATTCTAATGAAGAAGAAGAGAAGATAAGAGAAGAGAAGAGATATAGAAGAAGAAATGTCTTAGAGGTTGAAGTGGCATTTGACATTGGAAACTTGGTTACTTTGTTTTATACAAAGTCCTACGATTTCCCCTTAACAAAAATATGGGCCACCAAGGAGGCCAGTCGAGGGTCATCACCCAAGGATCTTGTGGGACTCACGGTCACCACGCCCATGGGGAACCCTCAAGGCCAAGGCAGCAGCCCTGAGGCAGGGGCGCACCCGCAGGACGCAGCGTGGGCGCCAGGGGCACGCCCGGAGGAGCGCATGGTGGGCGCATAGCGCGCCCGTGTGTGCATAGTGGGCGCCAGTGGCGCGCTCGAGTGGCAGGGGTGGGCGCAAAGCGCACCCGCAAGAAGAACTTGGTGCGGGGTGGCACCGAGAGGGGAGAAGTCCAATTGAGGAGTAGCGGGGAGCGCGAGTTTGTTAAAGCGTGAGAAACCTGCGCACAGATTCGATGTGGGACGCGATTAAAATCCCAGGATCTAATCCTGGATGTCCGAGCAATCACGCGGCAGATCTCAGCCGCCCGATGCATCGCGCCGCTCGCGATCTAATCTGAGCCGCACGCCTTCATTAAACGCCGGATCTGACGGCTTGCGAGTCATCTCCTACTTTGAGGAAAATAAAAATGCAGCCCGCGTTGAACAGAGGATAAAATCAAGATTTGAAAAATCTTGAAGATCCGAAATCTTCGGGATCTCACGCGGATGGGCTGAAGAATTACTTGCCTATAAAAGGAGCACCTGAGGCTCTCAAAAAGCTTGCTGATCCTTTGTTGAAAATCTGATGTCCCGTGAGTGCTCTCTGCCTCGCGAAGAAAGAAGCCCCGCGCATTCTACTTGCGCGGCTAAGGTTCCTTTCGCGCACAGTTGCGTGAAAGAAGAAGAAGGATTCCCTGCGCGCCTTCCCCTTGCGCGGCAGGAAGACCCGAGGCCGCATCACTTGCGCACCCCGCGGTTGGCTGAGGTCTTGCGCGGCCCTTGTGCTTGAGGTTTGCGTGGTAGTGGCTACCCAAGGCACTTGCGCGCCTCTTGTGCTCTTTCACCAAGACACTTGTGCCTTGCACCCATTGGACTTGCACGCTTTGAAGAAAAAGGAAGACCTGAGGCTTGGCACCTTGCACGGCAGTAGTGAATAAGAGAAGGCTGCTTGCCTCTATGAAGAATAGTTGCCGCACCTAGCATGCCTCCCTTGTGTGTATAGTAAAGAGAATACCCTACGGTGTGTGTGCTAAACAAAAGGAAGGTCTAGGCTTTGCCTCATGTATGTGCAAAGTGTAGGAGAACATTTATAGGTAGTGGGTGTGCAAGGAGGAGTGGAAGGCCGTGGCCCTAGTGTGTGCATAAGGAGGAAGACTACACCAAGTAGTATGTGAGAAGAAAGAACAAGGCCAAGGCTAACACCCATGTGGACAAAATTTATATAATTTGTGTGTGCTTAACAAGTGTGAAGGCCAAGCTCAAGTGTGTGCCAAAGTGAAGAAGTTGTGTGTCCAAAGTGAAGAGGCTGAACATAGGTGTGTGCAAAGTGTACACATTTAGAAGAAGAAAGAAGAGGACATCCACACTAAAGTATAACACACTTTTAAGTGTGTGAACAAATTGAACAAAGTGTGTGAGTGAAGAAGGTGTGTGTGCTTAAGGAGAAATTACACTCTTTGAGTGTTTATCACACCAAGGAAGAGAAGAAGGGGAGTGCATGCTTGAATGCATGCACATGCACACGTGAACAAATCCAAACCAGCTTGTGTGCATTTGAGTTGTCCAAGACTGAAAGTTCTTGAAGAAGATTTTGAGAAGCCATGCAGTCAGTGCATGAGGAAGAAGAGTTGCCATGAACTCAGTGCATGAAGTGTATGTGAAGTGAGACTGAAGTTAAAGACATCAGATGCCTGAGTTTTCAGTAATTGAGAAGACCGTGATCAACAGAAGTGATCAGATGCTTTGAGAAAGACCAACAGACCTTATCAGAGGCTGTTGAAGACTCTTGAAGAGAGAGGCCAGGTCATCCTGAGAAGGAGGAGATAAATCCTGAGCAAGACGAGAAGACCTGATCAAGTGATCAGAAGTGAAGAGCAAGGCCAGCAGTCTTTATCCCAGGCTACTAAAGATACTTGAAGAGATGAACAAGAAGAAGAGCTACTCGTGCGACTCGAGGAGCCAGGAGAAGCCCCCTATGAGACTCAGGGCGGAAGAAGTATTTAGTGGGATTCTGGAGCAGGCCAGTGGGACTCTGGTAACACTGTGGGACGCAGTATAAAGACCCTCCTATGGGACTTAGGAGAGATACAGTGGGACTCTGTATCGACCATTGTAATACTAACAGATTATAATGGAAGAAACCGTGTTGGGGCGTATAACCAACATGGCAAGGATGTAGGCCTTTGGTGCCGAACCTTGTAAATCCTTGTGTCCTGTGCCTTTATATTTACTGCATCATTCGAGGAAAGGTGAGAGATACAAGAAGAGTGGATCGAGGCTTTAACCAGCCATAGAGGTTTAATTGATAAATAATCAATTAGTAAAAAGTTTTAAGGGATCACTGATTCACCCCCTCCCCCTCTTAGTGATTCACACTGATCAGGGAACTTCAATGAGATTGTGATATGAACCCCTAACCACTTTGGTAACTATTAAATCATATGATACATCAATGAATTACATGAAATGAAACTATAAATATCATGAAAATTAGGATATTAAAGATAGAAAATGTGTAAATGGATATATATATATATACACATAATAATGGGAAATATGTTCATAATATAATAGACATCCCAAAGATGAAAATTTGAGGTGATACACCCTTACCTCGAGTTCTACATTCTTTAAAAGAGATCTAAAATCTTGTATATTATATTAAAATTTATTATAACAATTTACTATAATCATGTACATATTTATAATATCCTATATTATATATATATAATTCTTCAATGCCGATTTATTAATAATTCCATAATAAAATCCTCGAATCCGGGTGTTAACAGTTTCATTTTTAATGAGAATTTATATTTCGTAGTTTTAGTAAATATACATTAATCATGGTTAAATCATATATTTATGTTTAATCATTCTATAAATATTATATATAGTTATTACATATATATTTATAGATATCCATAAAAGGTATATATTGAAAAATTATTTATAACATTCATGGAGACGATATGTCATATAAGCGCATGAATAATGTTTTCACTTTTTGACGATAAGAAGTAAATAAAGGTAAAAAATAATTTACCTTTCTAGAAAAATTATTTTATCATATATATTCATTAAATATATCCTTATTTCAATCAATATAAATAATAAAGGAAAATATGTTAGCATCACTTTATAGAGGTGGTAGTCCACACCAATGCATGAGAAACATTTTCAATTTCAAATAAATTAGAAGGTAAAAAAAGTAAATAAGGTATTATATGTTAAGAATAATAAATATTTCATTTATATCATATATAATGTTTAAATTTTAATTACCTGAACTATTAGAAGTTAAACTTCCCTTTTGATTTAATTAAATGTCTTATTTTGTAAAATCGATATAGAAAACACATACACTCCATTTGTTTTATTATATCCAATTGGATTCAAATTACCATCAAGTATCATTATCGTTAATAATATATCTACTGAACAGTTATCCCATGACAAGTATAAATATAGGTTTTTAACAAATCCTTCCAACAAAGACAAAGGATAGATGGCCTCTACCAGTAAGAACATTCCTTATGAAGCCCATTTAATAGAGCTTTCGAGGGATATATAATTTATGGAACTTTCCCTTGACCAAGCCCATACTGAAATCCAACAACATAAACATGAGAGAAACTGTTTATGGGGGAAGTTCAAGATTATCGAGATCACGACCCAAACCATGTTCACCGAATAGCCTCTTGAAAGCAACCCCATCACACACCTTACTCTTAGGGAGTATACTGGTTTATTAAAGAGATATGTATCCAGACCCCATCATTATGATTATGTACATTATTTTTGTATATGATAATGAATATACTTTCATTTTATTATTGTTTTTAAATCACAAATAATATATTTTCGTAATATTCAAATTCAGTTAAGAAATATATTTTGGTGAATTAAGTTGTTTTTTAAATAAATAATATTTAAATAAAATATTATCCTTAAATTACTTTTATTAAGTAAAAATGATCATATAATTTTTATGAAGTAAAATGTATTCCTTATTAAGGTTTCAAAACTATTTTTTGTTAAAACCCGTCAATTTTCAATGAATGCCAGTTTTCAGTTTAAATGTGAAAATTAACATATTCTGAAAATTATTTATATAAAAAAAATATTATTTTTTGAATTAGGTTATCGAAATTATCAAATGGTATATTTTCTATAACATTCTGAGATAATCAAATTTTAGGGTAAAAATTAAATACCATATAAATATATAGTGTATTTTATGACATCATAATGGTCCAATAGTTATGTAATAAACAATATAAAAGGGATATTAGGATAAATATAAGATTAAAATTTAAAATAATGTGCTTTTTTATTATTTTGACTTATTTTATATAGCCTTAGTGAATCCTCCAAAATGTATAACATATTTTGGGATTTTAAGTTCATTTCTTTAATAATGCGACTCACCTCCACATAAACAAGGCTAATATTTTAATGTATTCGGACCATGTCCTTATAAAATAATGTTTCTCACTCCTCTTTTAAAAAAACATGGGAAAAATAATGGGAAGGTTGGTGGTTTTGAATATTTAATTATATAGATTTGAAAACTTATGTTTTTGAAATATTAATGAATTCCCCTCTAATTTTCTATGTAAACCCACCCAATCTCCCACTTATATTCACTAATAATACTTTAATCACGTCCCTACATTGTCCTACCCACTATAAAATTGTCTTAAGGCGCCCCAAGCTCTCACGAATCCCCTCTTTCAGCCTTTTAAGTCACACGCTCATGTAAGGGTTTCTTTCCATTCTAATTTTTATCCAAGATTCCTTATATTGTTACACACTTTTATTTTCAATTAAAAATGATGGGGTATGTTTTCTCACCTCCCCCTCACTTCCATTGTTATTTTTTAATTATTATATACCCCTTTATCTTTCATTAATTACTCTCATGTACACATATTACCATGCCGAAAGAGTTATTCCATTTCACCTCATTCTCTAAGATTCTTTAGTACGTTACACCTTAAATTTCTAAATTCCATTTCTTGGTAAATGTATTGATATGATCCCATTAATTTACATTTCATTTATATATAATTATATACCCATTTCACTATCATAAACACTTTTTATGAATTTTTATGTCACACCGTTAAGCTACAGAAATTGCACCGCAAATTGCCACTCCAAAATAGTTGTGCAGTGAATACCGCACCCATTTCTTATCAAGGGATTTCACTTTTATGCACATATACATTTATATTTGGGAATAAAATTTATGTATTCTACATCCTTGGTATTTTAATAATTTTTTATTTTGAATGAATCCATGTTTTATGATCTATGTGGCACACTTAAGCATGAGAATGAAATGAATGTGACAAGTGCACCCAGAATTATATAGCGCTCCAATGCATTGGGTAATATTTAGTATCATGATACACCCTATTGGGACAATGTTTTACTTAATTCCTTTATTTTACTTTTTCCACTATGATTTTTTTAGTTTATACTTGACCTATGATGCAATGTTTTAGGTTGTTCCCACATTTCCATGTTATCATTATCATGCAATATCATGACTTTATGTTCAGGTTTCTTTTATACTACTTTGATATGCCTATTGTCAAACATGTATTTTCTTCCTCATTTTATTCCACGTTTATTCCCTTACTAGGCTTTATATCTCACCCGCTTCTTATTTATGTCCTCAGGTTATCCCATGCAATGTTAAGTACGAAGGAATATTATTGTCATGGAAAGGATGTTTTCAATAACGATGTTGTATTCTATGTTTTAAGTAGTTATGTAATGTTCTTATTTTTCTAGACAAAAAACTTATTGATATTTTAAGATTTATTAAGTGTATTTTTATGTCATTAAATCATGTATTAATGTAATTAAAATAATGGGGTTGTTATAGATGGTATCAAAGGGAGGTATAATTATTTATGGTGTTAGGATTAGAAAAGTCTAGTGAAAGCCTTAAGGACCAGACAAAGTATAAGAAAAACTTCCCTAAAACATAGTGAGTATATAGAAGATGTTTTATTAGGAAAATACATCCCTTTCTAGATATTAACAAGTAGATGTGGGTCTGACACAAATTTATTTAAGAGTAATACCCAAAAACACTGCTTTGATCTAGACTCGAATGAGAACTGGTCCACAAAAACGGGCCTTGTTTCACTTCTAGTTTGACACAGCAAGGGGAGATGATTTTGTAAATATATATAATTAGTATGTACCACTATTAAGGGAACAAAAAAATCCCATTAGAATATACGTTATTAAATATATCATGGATAATATATATTGAAGAATAAAAATTCATATGTTTTGTAAATAAATGTAATTTATAATTTTTCCCTTTAATGTCATTGGATTCCCCTTTATGTGTTTAATATTTAAAATACCTACCCCTAATTTTACTTTTATTATAGACAATGGTAGGTAATAGGATGAATCGGGCTAAAAACTGATGTGAAGATCAATGTAATGACTTCTCTAATGAGATGCCCAATCTGATGGGAGCATGAATCCAAAAAAATTTAATGATACTCTCTTAGTTAACTAAATTTTTAAATAGAAACCTAGATCTGTAGGAACGTCCAACCCCCCCCCCCCACCCCCCCCCCCCCCTTCAAAATAACAATTCCAAATTTATATATTAATAAGACAAAGGTATCCTATTTTCAATAGATCATTTTATCCCTCGATCACCATGAAATGGATAAACTCCATTGAGAAGATATTATCCACCCTTTAATGTTATAAACAAGAGAAGGTTCTTCTGGATTCTTATCATATTGAGGGTGAAACTGATCAATGGTAGACATTGATAAAAAATATTAATCCAGAGGAAGGGATCGTGGCAATGGGATGAAATTATTTCAGGAAAATGTTTTTCGGTAATTATTTTCCTCACACCCTATGACTTCATATGGGAAGGAACTTCTTTTACATCCTGAAAAAGGATGACGAATCAATTAGAGTGTACAAGGAAAACATCACAAGTCTTGCATGATACACCATCTCCTTTTTCGTTACCTCCGAATGCAAGGTTGACCACTTCTTTTGTGGGATAAACCCAAGCCTAGAGAAATCCTTAGTGATCTATGAATTTGTTATATATGAGGAAATTGTCTAATATGACCTCAAGGTAGAAATGTAGATCTTTGAGTCTCAGGGGTATCACAGGGATAAGAATAGGAAGGTGGAGTCACATTTTGTTAGTCTGATAGAGTTATCTAATGGTGCTATGAAATTTCAACCCCCCACTATCCAAAGGTGAGGAAAGAAGCACCCTAGAATTTTACAAAAGGGGACGAGGAAATTCTTTATGCACGGGAAGGAAGGTCACCTAGGCAGTCATTTCTAGTAATAAAAACTACTACCGTAATAGAGTAAATGAATTCTCTGATAGAACATCAATGCATTTTTTATTTCTATAATTTCAAGGAACCATGTAATTTCTCAACAAACTGCAATAATCCAAGGGTTTTCATAGGCAACCAACAACCTCAAAGACCACAAGGGTGAGCTTTTACCATGAAAAATTGCCAAACTGAATCCCAATAAAGAAGTGGTGGTAAGAAAGCTATTTATTCATTCAATAATAGCAAACATAATTTTTTATTCTAGTTTTATGCATACTTTTATATTCTAAATGTTTAGTACAATAATACAAACACCACCAAAAAGCATGGAAGTAGAGATGTCAGTGAAAATAAAAATTGGGTAAATTATTGATTCCCAAGTATATAACTCATCCCCTATCATAATTTTTGGATTAAATAGCCTAAAAACACATATCATACTTCGATTGGTTGAATTTTATGTATTTCTTGGTATGGATTGGCTTTTTCTACATAGATCCAACATAAATTTTCATAATAGGTAAATCACTCTCCATATAGAAAATCAACCCCCGATTTTATACAAGTGAAAGGAGGAGGAAAAATATTACTTAGAACCATCATCCCTAGAATTAATATTACTACCATATGAGCATGTGTATATTGATTATATTGTCGAGTCTAATGAAGGAATCATCTTGGAAGACATGCCTATTATGAGGGAATTCACTGATGTGTTTCCTGAGGAATTACTCGGTCTTCCTCCTAGAAGAGATGATGATTTCTTGATTGATCTCATTCCAAGGGAAATTATAATTTCCAATAGTCTATATAGAATGGTTATTATGGAAATTTAGGGGCTAATGAAACAACTATAATAGAATCTAGATAAAGGTTTATATGCCCAAGTGCTTCACAATGGGGTGCACCAGTCCTCTACGTCAAGAACAAGGATGGGTCAATGAGCCTTTGAATTGATTATTGTGTGCTCAAAAAAATAACAATAAAGAACAAGTATACTTTTCAATGAATTAATGAATTCTTATATCAGATAAGTGGATCATAATACTTCTTCAAGGCAGTTTTACATTCAGGATATTACCATGTAATGGTAAAGAAGAAAGATGCCCCCAAGACTGCTTTTCATACAAGGTACGAGTACTATAAATTCATATTAATGCCTTTTAGACTAACTAATGGTCCAAAAATCTTCATATACTTGATGAATAGAGTCTTTAGAGATTACCTCATCAAATTATTGGTTGTCTTTATTGATGATATTACAACATAATCTAAAATTAATAAGGATCATGAGGATAATTTATATACTGTGCAAAATACCTTACAAAAGGAAAAGATTTATTCTAAGTACAATAAATTTAATTTTTGGTTGAATAAAATCTATTTCATACAGAATAAACTCAAAATTAAAGGTGATATTTATGGACCCATAAAAGATCTAGGAAATTTAAGGATGGTTGAGGCTAACTTTTGTGACAGATACCCATAGTTTCATGCCATTAAATTGTTATTATCGTTGATTTGAGAGATGTCTTTCATGATTTTCAAACCCTCTAACAAAGCTTACTCAGAATGGTTTAATTTTTTATTGGATTTATAAATGTGAATATAACTTCAAGGAGTTGAAAATGAGGCTTATTACTACACTCTTGCTCACACAACCATCAAATATAAAGCTTTTTGTGGTATTCAGTGATGCTTCAGAGAAGGGAATGGCATGTGTGTTGATGAAAAATGATGAATTCATTGCCTATGCTTTAAGTTAGTTGAATATTCTTGAGTGTAACTATCAAATAGAATATCTATATTTGGTTGTACTGATCTTCACTTTTATTTTTTTTGACATTACCTCATTGGGGATAAGTGAGAAATATATATGGATAAAAAAATCCTCAAGTATATACTCACATAGAAATAGACGAATATGCACAAATAAAGATGGTTAGAGGTGACAAAAGACTATGATTTCTCAACTCACTACCATATTAGGAAATTGAATAATGTGGAAGACTCTCTAAGTAGAAAGGATCTAACAACACTTTAATTGATTATTATTGAGACGGATCTGATCTTCATAGAATTGAAGAGGTTGAACACAAGATTCATAAAGGAAGGATCATCGTCAACCCTATCAAAAATGATTTCTCTATCAACTCTTCTGGAGAGGTTAAACGATGCACAATGATATGATGTGGGAATTTAGAAGAAAGTTGAAACTATTAGAAATGGGAAATCCAATGATTTTAATGTTAATGAAGAAGGTTTCATTAGATTTGGATCAAGAATATCTATAACATAAAATCCTGAATTAAAGAAGGATATGTTGGACAATGCACATAGATCAACCTTATCTATCCATATTGGAAGTGAAAGGATGTGTCAAAATCACCAAGATAACTATTAGTTGGACAACATAAAGAAGGATATCATAGAATATATATCAAGAGGTATTTTTTGTCAAAAAGTCACTATAGAGATGAAAAAATATAAGGGGATGATGCAACCATTACCTATACCTACATGGAAATGGGAAAACATCACCATGGACTTTGTCCCTAGGATTAATAATATATCTTGGGGAAACAATGTTATCTGGGTTTTGGTGGATCATCTTATAAATATTGCACTCCTCATTATGATTTGACTGTATTTCTCTTTGGATTATCTTACACAGATACACATCACAAAAGTGGTGAGGTTTCATGGTGTACCACTATCACTTATATTCGATCGAGAACCAAGATTCACCTATATGTTCTGGAATAGTCTCCAATATGATCTAAATAAAAATTTAATCATCATCATGGCCTATCACCCTCAAACAGATGTCCAATATGAGTAGACTATCCAGACACATGAGAAAATGTTGAGAGCATGTTGAATAGACTTCAAAGGAAGATGGGATCATCATCTCCCTCTGGTTGAGTTCTATTACAACAATAGTTTCCACTCAAGCATCCAAATGACTCCCTATGAATCACTTCTTGGGAAGAGGTGAATAACACATGAATTCTAGGATGGATTTAGGGATCGAAAATTACTAAGTCCTAAAATGGTCGAGGAATTGGTGGAGAAGGTTAAGACCATTCGGCAGCACATCAAGGCTACCAGAGTCGATGGAATAAGTATGCTGAAAATCTTCAACAAGACCTGGATATTGATGTTGGATACATTATATTCCTCTACATATCTCCATGGAGGAGGGTAATGAGATTTTGGAATAATGGGAAGCTTCGTCCATGGTATATCGTCCTTTTTGAGATCCTTGATCGCATCAGATCGGTGGCCTACCGACTAGAACTTCTACTTAACCTATCTCAAGTACATGATGTATTCTATGTATCCATATAGATAAAGTACATAACAAACCCATATCATGTACTAAATCATTAAGTGGTACCATCGAAGAATGAAATTTATTATGAGGAGAATCCAGTAATGTTTTTTGATTATAGAGACAAAGTTCTATGGAATAAAACAAAGCACCTAGTCAATATGTTGCGGAGATACCACATGTCTGTAAAAGAAACATGGGAACCAGAGGAGGTGATGAAACCAAGTTACCCCCATCAATTTTAATGTGGTTAATGAAAATTTAAAGGGAAAATTTTATTAAGGGCGGAAGATTGTAATGAACCAAACTATTATAAGTGAAATTTACCTTTGGATTTAATTAAATGTCTTATTTTGTAAAATGGATATAGAAAACACATGCACTCCATTTGTTTTATTATATCCAATTGGGTTTAAATGACCATTAAGTATAATTATTTTTGATAATATCACTGTTTATTAGTGATCACATGAATAATATAAATACATTGTTTAACAAATCCTTCTGACACAGACAAAAGAGGTGATGGACTCAACCAGTAGGATCATTCCTAATGAAGCCCACTTATAAGAGATTCCAAGAGAGACAACATTTAAAGGCTCTTACCTAGACCAATCCCAAGCTGATATCCAACAACATAAGCAAGAGAGAAACCATTTATTGGAGAATTTCATGATCATAGAGATCACGAACCAAACCATATTCACCAAACGGCCCCATAAAATCCCCACCATCGCACACTATACTCTTAGGGAGTATTCTAGTGTAATAAAGAGATATGTATCAAGACCCTAACATTATAATTATTTCCATTATTTTTTTAAAAAATAATGAATATACTTTTATTTTATTATTGTTTTTAAAGCACAAATAGTATCTTTGGTTAATATTCAAATTCAGTTAAGAAATATGTCGTGGTGAATTAATGGATTTTTTAAATAATAATATTTTAATAAAATATTACCATTAAATTAATTTTATTAAATATAAATGGTCAGGTTATTTTTATGAAGTGAAATGTAGTCTTTATTAAGGTTTCAAAAAAAAATCAAAACCTATCAATTTTCAATGAATATCAGTTTTCATTTTAAAATTGTAATTTAACATATTTATAACATTATTTAGATAAAATAAATATTATTTTTGGAATCAGGACATTGAAATTATTCATCGATTAATTTTTCATATTTTTCTAAGATAGTCCAATTTTTGGATAAAAATTAAATTCAATAAAAATATAGTGTGTTTTATGACATCATAATGGACCAATAGAGATTTAATAAACACTATAAAAGGGATATTCATCCATATATAAGTTTTATGATTAAAATAATGTGAATTTTGATTCGTCTGACTTATTTTATAAAGCCATAGTGAATCCTTAAAAATTTATAATATATAATGTGACTCACCTCCACATAATAAAGGATAATATTTTAATATCTTTGGTCATTGGCCATATAAAATATTTTTTTTCTACTCATATGTTTCTAAAACCATAAGAAAAATCCATGTGAAGGTTGGCGGTTTTTATTATTTAATTATATAGATTCCAAAACCTCTGTTTTTGAAATATTAAAGAATTCCCCACTCATTTCCTATATAAACCCACACAATATCCCACTTCACTTATCTAAAAAAACATAGAGTATGTCCCTAATCTATCCTCCCATTTTTAGAATCCTCTAAAGGCACCCCAAGCTCTCATGAAGCCCCTCTTCCAGCTTTTAAACTCACATGTTCAAGTAATTATTTTCTTCCTTTCTCATTTTTATCCATGTTTCCTTATATTGTTACACCCTTTTATTTTCAATTAAAAATTATGGGGTATGCTTTAGAACCTCCCCCAAAAATCCCTTATTATGTTTTAATGTTGGGAGACCCATTTCTGTCTCATTAATCACTCCCATGTACACTCGTTAGAATGCTGAAATTTCATAAGAGTTATTTTATTTCTCCTCTCTCTTCTAGTTTCATTATTATATTACACCTTTTATTTATAAATTAATTATATTGGGAAATGTATTTCTATGAACCTATTACATTGAATTTTATTTATATATTATGAGATACCCCTTTCACTCTTATCAAACCTTTTTGTGAATTTTTATGTCACAATGTCAGACTGCCGAAATTACAGTGCAAATTTCCATTCCAAAAAAATTGTGTAGCGAATACCTTACCAATTCCTTAACAAGCATGTTCACTTTTATGCACATATACATTTTTATTAAGGAAATAATTGTATGTACTAAACACTCCTATACTATGGAATTAATTATTATGATTAATGAATCCATGTTTTATATTCTATGTGGCACACATAACCATGAGAATGAAATTAATGTAATGGTTGCACCCAAAAATATATAGTGCTCCAATGTATTGGGTAATGCTTAGTATCAGGATACATCATGTTGGGATATGGTTCTACCTAATAACTTTATGGGACTTTTTCTTGTATGATGTCTTTGTAGTTTAGCCTTGAATAATGATGAAATGTTTTAAGTTGTGCCCAGGTTTCAATGTTATGATTATCATGCACTATCATGCTTTTATGATCATGTTTTTTTTTCTATAGATAATCCTATTCTATAACATTTATTGTCTTCCGCATGTTATTCCATTTTTATTCCCTTACTAGGATTTATATCTCACCCCTTTTTTATGAATGTTCTTATGTTATCCCATGAAATGTTATGTACGAATGAATTTTGTGGTCATGTAAAGAAAGTTTTCAAAAATGATATTGTATTTCATGTTTTATTTTGTTATGTAATGTTTTTAATTTTCCAAGACACTATAATTTTCAAAATTTCATGTTCTATTAAGAGTAATTTTCTGTCATTAAATTATATATGAATCTAATACAAATAATAGGGTTGTTATATAAATCCACCATAATAAACTCCTATGAAAGATGATGATGGAAAATGAAAAACATCACTAAGTGGAGGCGATAGTCCACACATATGCATGAGCAATACATTCACTCCCCATTCGATGGAGTAGATGTGGATACATAGTAATTATAAAATTCATTTTTATTTATGATACATAATTTATTATTTTATTATGAAATCCTTTAGCTTAGAATAGGTAAAAGATGAATAAAATTGAAAGAGGTCAGATAAGATGATTACCTTTCCTTTAGTTGGCCTCCATTAGGTCCATTTTTAGGGATCATTATAATGGTCAATAAATAATACTATCACATATAATTTGTGGATAGGGAAGTTCATAATATAAATATTACTTGGTTGGTCATTATAGATGACACATAGTGTTGTGATAAAGAGAAAATATGGGAGTCTTTTTATAAGTGGGCGAAAGGACACACATAGAATTTATTAAAAGATTAAAATATAATAAAGTCATTATCACGAAAAATGATTCAAAATGGAGAGATAATAGTTTATGAGATAGTAAGAGGTATATATATGTCCATACAATAGGATTTAGCCTAATTTAATTAGAAAATATTACATAATAGTTTGGTTCAACTCATAGTAAACCCATTTTAACCGTAATTTCAGTGATATTTTTTGTTGTTTTTCTAATTCATTATGAACAAAAAGAATGTGAAATCATTAAAAAATATGGATATGGTGATTTAAAATATTGAATCCAATTTATCAAATTCCATCTTAAAAATATTCAGAAATTGCTTTTAAAATACTCTAAAAAAGCTCGAAAAAATTGGTTTGGAAGGGTTTTTTTAGAAGTATAAAGAGTTTTCATAAAAACCCCATATAAAATTAATTCCAAGAACCAAAATTGTATTATTAATAACTAAAATAAACTAATTCTAATTTATAACTCTTTTAAAACAAAATTTAACTTATTAATTCTTTAAATTAAATGGCAGTTTTAAATTGAAATCAATATTTTCCACTATTTATCAAAAAATAAATCTTTTAAGAAATTATTAAAAATTCACTCCGTGATAATTTTTTTATAATAATTTAAAAATTATTTTCATTTTTTCTGATAAATTTTATAAAAAATTAAAAAAATAATTACATTATTTTCTTTAAAAATGAAACAAAATCTATTTTTGATGAAAAATGAATTTTTGAAGAATATAAATAATTTACTAAAAATGAAGTGCTTATTTATAAACATATTTTATTCAAATAAAATGTTTATGAATATTTTCAAAATACAGTATTTCTTTTTAATACCACAAATTTAATGGCTTGGATATAATGGTATACGATATTATGAGCCATCTAGGCTCAGCGATTCATGTATCCCAAGCTATAAAATAAATTAAATTTATTTAAAAATAAACATATCATAAAATCTTAGGGTGTTACTTTATATCCTCCTTAATATTTATTTGTCCCTCAAAATTCTATTACACCAATACAAAAAAGGATATATCTGTTTAATCCCATCCTCAATTTCCCAATTAGCTTCACTGAATTTCAGATTCCTCTAGAGAGCATTAACAAGGTTAGTAGTCAACTTTTGTATCACTTTATCCTTATTATCTATTTTTTATATTGATTTTCATTCTTAAGAAATATCAACCCCCATTTTTATGACTACTGAGTTTAGTACAAGTGAAATATCTAGTAGGTAATT
This sequence comes from Viscum album, assembly GCA_963277665.1. Lineage (NCBI taxonomy): Eukaryota > Viridiplantae > Streptophyta > Magnoliopsida > Santalales > Viscaceae > Viscum > Viscum album. The sequence goes on from OY728146.1 coordinate 539,966,437, forward strand.
CCTCATGAGTTATATATGAAACACACCATAAACTTGATAGAGGATCAATAAAGTTCTAAGTGATATGATTCCACCCCTATTCTATTAAGAATCATAAAGGTAACAAAATATATAGGAATAATATTACCATTCTTTATAAATATCATAAACTTCTTCTATAAATAAATTCACAAAAAATATTTCTCACCAACTTCAAATTCAATATTTCACTGATGATTATCAACATAACTTTTATGTCGTCTTTGATTTGCATTGATATATTGTTAAATTTTTATGAAATTCTCAACCATTTCCTCAACTAGCTCAGGTCTCAATATATTTTATTTTAAAAATTATCACAGAAAATTTAATTCCTATACATATTCTTATAGATAGATTCATACATATCCATTTGAGTGATCTAGTGAAATATATTATTTACAGAAAACTCGGATAGAGGAGGCTACTAATCCCAAACATTTTTGAAATTAATAGGTAGAGATCTCAATATATTCTCTATGGTTTTAATACTTTTATCACAGTCATGATATATCAAAGGATGATATGTAGTATTTAAACTCAAATATATATCTTGAGCCTGATGAATAATTTTCTAGACCACCAAGGTATATCAAATACTCTATTTAGATACTATATAATGTGGTACTCCATACAAATTTACAACTTAGTTAATATATTTTAATGAAATTTTATTAAGAGAGAAATAATTTTTAATATAAATGAAGTGACTAACATTTCAAGGAAATTGACTAAAACCCTAATAGAATTATGGAATTTAGATGTTTTGGGGATTCTGATGATAATATCCATATTGGTGTTTTCCAATTTTCATTTTTGTATGGGTAATTCTTGAACCATCCATTTATAATTTTATCTCTCATCCCGAACTTTCTGATATACCAAGCACTGAGATATATTCTACACAATATCTCTCCTCATGTTATTCCATGATAAATAGTCTTTTATATCTCTATATTTCTTCATACATACATTATAAATAGAGAATGATGAAATATAAGGTTCATCCAATTTCCCCTTCAATTCTAGTATTAATGGGACACATACACAACTCCTAAATCATATTATTCCATTTTAATCAAGGTTGGACTCAAGAAAATTTCTCACCTTATTTTATAGTTAACCATATTCCATTTTATCATATTTAATAATTACCTAGATGTATGGATGAACACACATTTGAGAAAGAAAATGTGTCCCTCTCTATTTCATATTTCTAGATCCATCCTTTTAAAATATTGAAATATTTTATCTTTTTCTATCCACAACATACATAAACTATCATGATCCTTTCGACTCAAAGGATTAACCACCTTATTCACTTTCCTAGGCTGGTAATGTATTGAAAAATACTAGTCTTTAATAAAATATAATGATCCTCTATATAACATGCTCATATATTTCTTAGTTTAAATATAATATAAAATTTTATGATCAGTATATATATATATATATAAACATTCTTCATAAATATAATTCATCCATATCATTAATGAAAAAATTATCACAACTAACTCTAAATCATAAGTTGGGTAATATTTCTCATGATCTATCATTTATCATGAGTAATAAGATATAACCACATCATTATGCATAATAATTCATCCTATTCCTCAGTATGATGCATCACTAAACAATATAAACCCTTCTCCACTGTAGGGTAGTGTAAACATAGGTGTTTTGGTTAACATTCTCTTTAGTTTCATGAAATTTCCTTCACATTCATCTATCTTATGGAACCTAGATCCCTTTTAAGTGAACCACTTGATTAGATTATATATTAATGAGTATATATATATATAAATGATGATATCCATCCAAATCAATAAAACTACAGATCTCAATCACCATGTTTTTTCTAGGCCAATGTTCAATAACTTCTATAACTGATGGATCCACACAAAAAAACCCCCACTTTAGATTATATAACACAGAAAATAAATATTTTAATCTTAAAATAACACTTTGTAAATAATAATATCCCTCATAAATTATAATATAAACTAATTGTAACACCCCGACCCCAGTTACCCAGAGTCGGTGCATTATTACATAACATTGGCATGATCACAAGAAAGATAAAATCTCGAAAGACCAATTGGTTTAATAGCCTTGGAAACACTAGACATATTCATAAAGTTTTACATTACATAATAAAGTGAAAAACTACTACAAAAACATATTGTCTCCATAGACCACACTATTATCCCCACATAATATCCCTGAAGGTCATTTATAATTTACTTCTTCACTTCCTGGGAAAAATAAAACATAGAAAAGGGGTGAGCTCAAATGCCCAGTAAGGATAACAATATAGTGGAAACTTTCATAAATAAGAATAAACATTTAAGGCAATGTATAACTAAAACAAAATCCTTTTAAACATGAACTTCAACATAGTATGGAAAAAGTAAAATGAAATAATTCCATTTACTTATTCACATGGATATTCTACTAATCGAATAATCACATGCAATATCAATAACCACTTTCATATTAATGGAATGCATAATGCCAGACTATCATAACCACGTAGCCAAGGCCTCGTGCCAAGACTACAAATAAGATTTTGTCAAGGCCTTATGCCACGACACTAGTTTGTCTCATGAGACCTGTCGATGCATCGAGGAGCTATAGCAGGCTCCACCCATCACATATTAAGTCCAATGCATTCCCATATGAAAAGGTTTAAACATAACATAAACATTCGTATTAAAACTAGCATATGAAATGTCAATACTTTCACCATAAACTATGAATGGTATAAAAATAGCACATCCACAGTAAAACATATCACAAAACCTTCAATACAATATATAAGTTTTGTATCATAATAAATCAACTTCAAATAAGTGTAAAATCCATCAAAGTATGTTGACATAGATGAAATCAAAACTCTTTTTAGAGAAATATCTATTTATATTTTGAAATCATTTAAGAGTCATATATTTATAAAATAAAACATTTTCTATGAAAATATTCTTATAATCTTGTAAGGGAAGCTTAGACGATTTTATAACGGCGGAAAATAACTGCACCCGCTGTATAAGTTAAAAAACCATTATTACCTTAATTCCGTCAAAAAGGTTAAAAAGCACCTTGTTTGGAAAACGACGGAAAGATTCCTTTATAAAACTCTTATAAAAATTCAAAAAAGGGTATAAATGACTTTAACCCATATTCTTTTAAATAGTTAAAATGTTTTGAAATACATTTTTAAGAAACGTGGATGTGGATGATAAAGATGTCCCAGTAGATTATTACGTATAAACAACCTCAGATAATGAAGAGATTGTGAAGTAACCCTTACCTTGTACTTTTCCTTGGTTGGGTTAGGTTAACCTCCTGTATAATGGTGAAATAATTGTTATTAAATTATTCAATAATCATATACATTAATATGATATCATATATGATCTTTTAACATTACTTTGTTAATAATATCTTAGAATTATCGTCGTTTCGGGTGTTAACTTACTCATTTTCTTTTATATGTTTTGTTACATAATCCATGTTTTTCATGGATAGGTTGTATATTATTCATATACTGAATTATATCATGTCCTTAAACATTATTTTTAAATCATAAAATGATAATTATACTTGAATGGATACGATGGAGAATGAATCTCATCACGTTCGTGGAGACGGTAGTCCGTACATACGCACGAGCGACAATATCATTATTTTGATATAAAAATAATATATAAATGGATGGTATATCATATATAAAGAATCATTAAAATTTTATATTTATTATTTAAATGAGTTACACATCATTATTATACCCATCCAAATAATAATATATTGAATAACAATTATACCATGATGTGGAGACGGTAAGCCGTACGTACGCACGTATGGTGACATGTTATTCAAATGGTGGATAGAATAATGAATATGGTTGTACCATATTTATAATAACATCACAATATATATATGATACTATAGTTATTATTTTATAACGGTAACAACAAAGGAAGAAGAAGTGGAAGAAGAAAGGAACTTGAAAAAGGGTGGTGAAATCATTACCTCTTCTTTGGGTTCTTCCTTTTGATTTGATCAAAAGGGATCCTTAGGTTGGCTTTAAGATCAAACTAAGGCCTCTAGGTTGTATTGAGGGAAGTTTGGATAGTATTTGGGCAGAGTTTGGCCGAACCAAAAGGATTTTAAGGTGTGAAGAAATGAGAAGGAGGAGTGCCCTTTTATAAAAGGGGTGAGGGGCACCTTTGGAAAAGCTAGAAATATTAGTTTATAATAAATTCATATTTGGTTTCTAATGGCTCCAAAGTTGATTATTTAAATTTTAAAGTGGGTAGAGGTCGAAAAACATTCAACCAATAGAATTTATATAGGTTTGGGTTACTATATTAACCTTATCTTCAAGTATTAACTCTTAGTTAATTAGTTTGACATTTACCATGTCACTTTGTATTTTTATATTATATAGTTAATAAACTTACTATATACATCCAAGAGACCCCAAAGTGGTCCATTAATGATACACCTATCATTATATAATTCTCTTATCCTAACCTTATATTTTTAAGAATTTAATATCAATTAATAATATAATATTTGTTTTAAAAACTCTTTTTTGTCAATTTTGACACTATTCAATAGTTGATTTTTGTGAAATTCATAACAGACTGATTACTTAGAAAAACGCTAATTAAATCAATCCTAATATGTCATATTAACCTAAAAAATTACTTAAATTCAATAAAAGTCTCAAATTATATTTATTTGTGTATTTATAATATCAATTATTTTAATTTTTCACTATTATGGTAATTACTTCATCATCATTGTGTCATAAATAAATTAAATTATTTAAAGTCTAAAAATTATAAATAAATTATAATTATGTAGGAAAGAGTTTTATCTTTCAAATAAATATTTATAGTCGAAAATCCAATATATATAACCCTATGTAAAAATTTGTTTCCTAAAAGATATATGCTTGTGTCATTTTTGTATTCATTTTAACATAATTATAATAAAGTGTACCTATCACCAACAAGTGGCTCCATGGGGTCCCAAAATCGTCCCAAAGATGCTCATGGTCGGCCATGTATCAACCAATAAGGTTAGGACATGTTTTAGGGTAATTTTTTATTATTATCATATTATTTGTTAACCCTTATTTACCGGATTTACCCTTTAACCATGGTAAATAAAATATTTACCGAAGTAATTATTCAAAATATCTAAAAATAAAAGTTACCTATTTACACAATTTGAACATCCTAATTCCAAATATGGAATCAATTTTTCCAAATTCAAAACCCAGAAGTGGCAGAAATTAATTTAAAATTAATTCCCGTTGTTAAAACAAAAAGCGTGTTTTTAAGAGATAATAACTATCAAAAGATTGGCACTTGTTTATGTCTGGTTTTATTGTGAAATTATATCCAATGACAAACATTGAATTAAATGGTAAAACTATATTCTAAATATACTTCAAAACCACTCAAATTCATAATTTATCAATATTAATTATTTTTATTAAAAAATTTGTTTTTAATTAAAATTTAGTAATTTTCACTATTCATCAAAATATTAAAGTTATCTGAAAAGTTCCAAAATTTCATCCTAGACTAAATTAAATATTTTGAATCCAAAAATGAATTCCATTTTGAAATATAAAATATATATAATTTCAAAAAGTAGGTATTACTATTCCTAACGGCTAGTTTGATTGGTTGTGGTGTGTGTTAGAACTCGAAGTTGCGTACAACACACGCTACTATATTATTCAAAGGAAATCATATCGTAGAAGCTTGGGATGTTTCATTTTAAATTTTTGATGTCCCCATTTAGTCAAAAAGATTAAAATATTGTATTTAAAAGGGTTCACTATTAAAATTTGATAAAAGTGCTATACTGAAAATGAATTTGTTCTTACATTATGTCTAAGAAACTCATAATATGGATTCTTAAATTATAAGGATTATATAAAGTTTAAAATTTAGTTAATACTGTTCATAACCTCTTTTGAACGGCTTGTTTGGTAAGTCATGGTGCGATTGAACTCGGTGTTGCGTGTAGTGCATGTAATTGAATTATTTTGAAGAAATAACACACTATGAAATCTTGGGGTGTTACATTCTCTCCTCCTTCAATAAATTGCATCCTCACAATTTGAAATTGTTCTTCGAAAATAAAAGTATGAAAATAGAAAATATCTTTGTGGGAAAACCCACATTGTAAATTAGGTTACTAAAATTTATTCTTAATATGAGGAAAAGAGAAATGAAAGGGTCACCACAAAATTATCATCTCTATTAGGAGAACATTGGTGGAAATTAGAGACATATAATTGGAGGAAAAATCTTAATATTTATAGGTAGTGATTGAGGTCATCAATCACAAACAAGTGTAAAATTGAGGTCCTTAAATTCATCAATCTATGATGATTTGGAATACCATCGGTTCAACAAAACATAGGGTATTAGGATAACACATTTTTGGTTTTAGGATTCCTTAAATAAAGTATAAGAATTAATTTCTTCATAGAATAAGAGAAGAAGAAAAATATATTCTTGACAAGTAGATTTCCATCCTTTAACTAATTTCTACCACAAACCCATCTTTCACTCTAAAAGATAATAGAACGAAAAAAATATATTCTATTTATCATATTTGTATAGGGTTCCAAAAAAACAAATTTATAATTTATCTACCAGATCTTTTAAAAAAACTACATTATTTAATCCCGGAAATCATGTGGGTCAGTGGTAGGTGATACACCATTGTCACCCTTCGGTTGTGGGTTCAAGTCTCGCGCCCTTGCCAGACGCGACGGGTGGCCGCCCGACCTCCGGGTTGTCGTTTTATGGCAATCCTAAATAATCCTAACTAGAACTATCCAAAATACTTCAGTCCAAAATTTATAAGGAAGGTAAACACAATGAAGATCCTTTTTTTGCTACGTAATAACTTATGATCACCTTCATCATGTATTCTTTTAAAACAATGAAACATCCTAAATTATCATAAAACCTTATTGATTACATTCATGATCCCTTATTCCTTATAGAATAATAGATATACTCCTTCAATCCAAAAATGTTGTAAACCCCAATAATGATGGAATATACAAATCATTAATCTGTTTCAAGTTAGTCAATAATATCCAATATAATTTATCCAAAACAATCATGTATTATTCTAAAATCACTAGCTCGGTATTAGAACCATATTATGGTTTATCTTTCTCTCAACCATATATTTTCAAAAAAATTAACCTGCTATTGAGTCACTTTTCTTTGTTCCACATAATCTCAAGTCCATAATGAAATAGTATTGTAGTACAATCCTTATATACTCCATAATTATTATAACAAGTACAGTGTTGATACAACACTCAAATGAAATAATCAACATAATAACTCTAATCATTCCTCTTCATCTGTGGTAGTATCATAACTTGATTATTATCCAATAGAATCATCTGCGGCATTGTCTGAGGACTGAGACATAGGTTCGCATAGGGTCCAAACTCCTTGCAAATAAAGCATTGTACATTTGAAACCATTTTCTTACCCCTGCAGTCACGTAATTTGTGCCCTTTTCCTCCACACTTAAAACAAACTCCCATTCCTTTCAGGCAAGTTCCAGGGTGTTTCTTCCCATAGTTATCACATATAGGAAAATTCTTCTTTTCCCTCTTCCCTTTATCCATCTTTCCCTCTTCCATCCTTTTCTTCTCTTTCTTCCCTTCAAAGCCATTGGACTCAGTAAACTCTTTACTTATCTTATCAACACATGATATTATTTATTAATATGATGATAATACATGGGAGACTATTTCTCTTATAAATTCTAGCTTAAGGCCATGAAAGATATGATACTTCCTTCTCTTTGGATCATGTGCATTGCTGGAGTTCTCATTCCCTCTACTGGGCGCCATTTCTAAATAATGGAATACACTATATTAGTTTATGAATAACAATACCTAATCCCAAACTTGTAAAACACATAACATAAATTAAATAGTTTATGGATATAATCCATAATCATAAAAATGTCTCCTTTGAGGAAGTGTATACTCATAAACCCTTCATAATGATTTGTAAAGAAAATGAGAATTATCCTAAGCATATCCCCCAGGAGTGTCGTAACAAAGAGTACAGCAAGGCCCATTGTCGTGCACCAGTTCTTGTTCGAGTCTAGCTCAAAGTGGTGTTTTCGGGTTTTACCCCTAGTTACATTTGTGCCAGAGACGCCTCTACCTGCTCGTATCCAGATAGGGATGTATTTCTTGGAAAACTCACAAAATCTCTACAATACCAAAATTCTAGGAAGTTATTCTATACAAATCCTCAAAATCCATCTTAGGTCTATGTGCTCTAATCAGAATATATCTAAATCTAGCTTCCAAGGTTTGTACTAAACTTCCTCTGATACCAACTGTAACGCCCCGACCCCAGTTACCCAGAGTCGGTGCATTATTACATAACATTGGCATGATCACAAGAAAGATCAAATCTCGAAATACCGATTGGTTTAGTAGCCTTGGAAACACTAGATATATTCATAAAGTTTTACATTACATCATAAAGTGAAAAACTACTACAACAACATATTGTATCCATATACCACACTATTATCCCCACATAATATCCCTGCAGGTCATTCATAATTTACTTCTTCACTTCTTGGGAAAAATAAAACATAGAAAAGGGGTGAGCTCAAATGCCCAGTAAGGATAACAATATAGCGGAAACTTTCATAAATAAGAATAAACATTTAAGGCAATGTATAACTAAAACAAAAGCCTTTTAAACTTGAACTTCAACATAGTATGGAAAAAGTAAAATGAAATAATGCCATTTAATTATTCACATGGATATTCTACTAATCGAATAATCACATGAAATATCAATAACCACTTTCATAATGATGGAATGCATAATGTTAGACTATCATAACCACATAGCCAAGGCCTCGTGCCAAGACTACAAATAATATTTTGTCAAGGCCTTGTGCCAAGACACTAGTTTGTCTCATGAGACCTAATGATGCATCGAGGAGCTATATTGGGCTCCACCCGTCACATATTAAGTTCAATGCATTTCCATATGAAAAGGTTTAAACACAACATAAACATTCGTATTAAAACTAGCATACGAAATGTCAATACTTTCACCATAAACTATGAATGGTATAAAAATAGCACATCCACAGTCAAACATATCAAAAAACCTTCAATATAATATATAAGTTTTGTATCATAATAAATCAACTTCAAATAAGCGTAAAATCCATCAAAGGATGTTGACATAGATGAAATCAAAACTCTTTTTAGAGAAATATATCTTTCTATTTCGAAATAATTTAAGAGTCATATATTTATAAAATAAAACATTTTCTTTGAAAATATTATTATAAGCTTGTAAGGGAAGCTTTGAAGATTTTATAACGGCGGAAAATAACCGCACCCACCGTATAAGTTAAAAAAACATTCTTACCTTAATTCTGTCGAAATGGTTAAAAAGCACCTTGTTTGGAAAATGACGGAAAGATTCCTTTATAAAACTCTTATAAAAAGTCAAACAAGGGTATAAATTACTTTAACCCATATTCTTTTAAATAGTAAAAATGTTTTGAAATACATTATTAAGAAACATGGATGTGGATGATAAAGACGTCCCAGTAGATTATTACGTATAATCAACCTCGGATAATGAAGAGATTGTGAAGTAAACCCTTACCTTGTACTTTTACTTGGTTGGGGTTGGTTAACCTCCTGTATAATGGTGAAATAATTGTTATTAAATTATTAAGTAATCATATACATTAATATGATATCATATATGATCTTTTAACATTGCTTTGTTAATAATATCTTAGAATTATCATCGTTTCAGGTGTTAACTTACTCGTTTTCTTTTATATGTTTTGTTACATAAGACATGTTTGTCATGAATAGGTTGTATATTATTCATATACATAATGATATCAAGTCCTTAAACATTATTTTTAAATCATCAAATGATAATTATACTTTAATGGATACGATGGAGAATGAATCCCATCGCGTTCGTGGAGACGGTAGTCCGTACGTACGCACGAGCGATAATATCATTATTTTGATATTAAAATAAAATATAAATGGATGGTATATCATATATACAGAATCATAAACATGTTATATTTATTATTTACATGAGTTACACATCATTATTATATCCATCCAAATAATAATATATTGAATAACAATTACATCATGACGTGGAGACGGTAAGCCGTACGTACGCACGTATGGTGACATGTTATTCAAAGGGTGGATTAAATAATGAATATGGTTGTACCATATTTATAATAACATCACATTATATATATGATACTGTAGTTATTATTTTATAATGGTAATAACAAAGGATGAAGAAGTGGAAGAAGAAAGGAATTTGAAAAAGGGTGGTGAAATCATTACCTCTTCTTTGGATTCTTCCTTTTGATTTGATCAAAAGGGATACTTAGGTTGGCTTTCTGATCAAAATAAGGAATCTAGGTTGTAGTGAGGGAAGTTGTGAGAGTATTTGGGCAGAGTTTGGCTGAACCAAAATTCTTTGAAGGTGTGAAGAAATGAGAAGGAGGAGTGCCCTTTTATAAGAGGGGTGAGGGGCACCTTTGGAAATGCTAGAAATATTAGTTTATAATAAATTCATATTCGGTTTATAATGGCTCAAAAGTTGATTATTTAAATTTTAAGGTGGGGATAGGTCGAAAACCATTCAACCAATAGAATTTAGACAGGTTTGGGTTACTATGTTAACCTTATCTTTAAGTATTAACTCTTAGTTAATTAGTTTGACATTTACCATGTCACTTTGTATTTTTATATTATATAGTTAATAAACTTACTATATACATCCAAGAGACCCCCAAGTGGTCCATTAATGATACAGCTATCATGATATAAGTCTCTTAGCCGAACCTTAGATTTTTAGGAATTTAATATCAATTAATAATAAAATATTTGTTTTAAAAAACTTTTAGGTCAATTTTGACACTATTCAATAGTTGATTTTTGTGAAATTCATAACAGAATTATTACTTAGAAAAACGTTAATTAAATCAATCCTAATATGTAATATTAACCTATAAAATTGGTTTAATTTAATAAAAGTCTCAAATTATATTTATTTGGGTGTTTATAATATCAATTATTTTAATATTTCACTATTATGGTAATTACTGCATCATCATTGTGTCATAAATAATTTAAATTATTTAATGTCTAAAAATTATAAATAAAATATTATTATATAGGAAATCTTTTTATCTTTCTAATTAATATTTATAGTCGAAAATCCAATATATATAACCCTATGTAAAAATTGTTTTTATAAAAGATATATGCTTGTGTCATTTTTGTATTAATTTTAACTTAATTAAAATAAAGTGTCCCTATCACCTACAAGTGGCTCTATGGGATCCCAAAATCGACCCGAAGATGATCACGGTCGGCCATGTATCAACCAATAAGATTAGGACATGTTTTAGGGTAATTATTTATTATTATAATATTATTTTTTAACCCTTATTTACCAGATTTACCCTTTAACCATGGTAAATAAAATATTTACCGAAGTAATTATTCAAAATGACTAAAAATAAAAGTTACCTATTTACACAATTTGAACATCCTGATTCCAAATATGAAATCCATTTTTTAAAATTCAAAACACATAAGTGGCATAAATTAATTTAAAATTAATTCCCGTTGTTAAAACAAAAAGCGTGTTTTTAAGAGATAATAACTATCAAAAGATTGGCACTTGTTTATGTCTGGTTTAATTGTGAAATTATGTCCAATGAAAAATATTGAATTAAATGGTAAAAATATATTCTATATATACTTTAAAACCAATCAAATTCATAATTTATCAATATTAATTATTTTGATTAAAAATTTTGTTTTTAATTAAAATTTAGTAATTTTCACTATTCATCAAAATATTAAAGTTATCTGAAAAGTTCTAAAATTTCACCCTAGGATAAATTCGATATTCCAAATCCAAAAATGAATTCAATTTTGAAATATAAAATATATATAATTTCAAAAAGTAGGTATTACTATTCATAACGGCTAGTTTGATTGGTTGTGGTGTGTGTTAGAACTCGAAGTTGCGTACAACACACGCTACTATATTATTCAAAGGAAAGCGTACCGTGGAAGCTTGGGATGTTTCATTTTAAATTTTTTCTGTCCCCATTTAGTCAAAAAGTTTAAAATATTGTATTTAAAATGGTTCACTATTAAAATTTGATAAAAGTGCAATACTGAAAATGAATTTGTTCTTACATTATGTCTAAGAAACTCGTAATATGGATTCTAAAATTATATGGATTATATAAAGTTTAAAATTTAGTTAATACTATTCATAACCTCTTTTGAATGTCTTGTTTGGTAAGTCATGGTGTGATTGAACTCGGTGTTGCGTGTAGTGCATGTAATTTAATTATTTTGAAGAAATAACACACTATGAAATCTTTGGGTGTTAAACTAATCAAGATAATATCTAAAGAAACAATTCCTTAAATCAATGACGATAATGGGAAAAGTAGTAAGAACAAATCAAATCACTAGAAGTTCATATTTTATATACATTTTATGAAATGTTATATTCGGTATATCCATATTCTTATCACTCAATTGATGATCTCTAGAATAAAATCCAATCTTTTAAAAGTATCGAGCTCCAAAATATTGATCAAACATGTCAACAACATAGGGTAGAGGAAACTTATTCTTGATCGTGATCTTGTTATGTTCTTGATAATAAATATAAAATCGCATCAATCAATCTTTATTATTTAATAAAAGAATACGTGTTCCCCTAGGTTATTCACTTGGCTAAATGAATCCCTTATGAAGATTGTCCAAGATATTCTTCCCTAATTCAAAAAACTCTTTCACGCCAATTCCATATATATGCTTTGAAATAGTTTAAGCACTAGGTTTGAGTTGGATTGAAAAATCAACATCATGATTCAGTGGAAGTCTATGAAACCCTTTTGAAAAAATATTAACAAAATATTATGGTTGAAATAACATCGATGTTGATTTTCTACCAAACCATCTGAGAGAAACACCATTTCTTAATAGGAATTATGACCCATATCATGTATGTTATTTCCATCATATATTCATTTTTAATCACACTAACAGATAATCATATATTGGTTTATATTATAAAATGTGACTTCCCTTACATGCAAATTGATGTGGGGTTTAGGTAATGAAATCCAATCCATGCAAAAAATAACATGAAATTAATATAGAGAAAGAATAATGATATTTTTTAGAAGAAAATTCTTCTATAATTCAATCAGGGATGAATCATTGAAATGAGATGAAATCATGAAATAATTTTATGTTTTCAATTCTATTTCAGCATTTATCCATTAAGTTGGTATTTTAATACCCTTAACAAATTCTTGAAATATGAATGTGTTTGTTGATCAAGAATTAAATTGGATATATCTAGTTCTATAGTAGATCGTAAGTGTACCTTTTACTATTTCATTATCCATGTCAGCATTATTGATCATAAGATATTTTTCTTTTTCTTTAGCATTAAGTGTTTTTTTACATCAATAATCATCATTAACCTAAGTATTTGAAACTGGTTTTCATAACACCCATACTTCTTTCACTTGAAACACTTGTGTGTGGGTGGTGCATTTTTTGGTTCTTTTTTATTATTCCTTAAATTGAATGGTCTCTTTAAATCGCATTGTCATTCAATTTCCCAATGAACTTCCTTTCTATGCATATAAAATTTACCTGTTTACTTAAGAAAATTTGAACCATGTTTCCTTTTACACACCGGTCATAAAGTAAATCTAACCTTTTTCTATCCATGATTTTGAGAATTTCTTTTAAATTATGTATTTATTTTTGTATCAAATCTGTGATATTTATGAATAACTATAATATCAATTTCCACCTTAATAGAATGTACAATGACTTATTTATATCTATTTAAATATATTATTCATAAAACCCCTTAGAAACTTATTTTAAATTCATTAAAGAATTGATCAACCTTTCTTTCAAGTTGGATGATAATTCAAGAAGCATACATTTCATATCATGTAAATTTTTCCTCATAGGTTTTAACTAACTCATCATCCTTCTATTTTAACACAAGGAATTACATATCTATTTTCATATGAATAATATAAGGTAAGTACTTATAAAACATATCCTAAACTCATACCACTCTATAAAGTTAATTTAATTCTCATTGACTCATGTAAACACCCCAACCCTAGTATCCAGGAGACAATGCCTTAAATTATTACATTGGTACTAGAAACAATTTTTTGGAAAATAAAAGGGATGAATAATAAAATAATTTTTGATTCATAAATGATGTCCAACTTAAGTGAAAACTTGTAAAAAGTGTTTTTAAGAAACATTATAAATGGGGAACCTCAGAGCGGTTTAGAGGAAAATATAAGAGTCATTAAATCATAAAAAAGATTTATTTCTTTAAATAAAACCAGAAATGAGTTTATATTGTTTCTCATGTAAAAATATTGATTTAAAAAAATTGGAATTTTAAAATAGATTATGGAGTGTACTTGAAAATGTGTAAGAAATTGGGATGTTCCCTATAATCGGGTTTCTTTATCGGGAGGGATTAAGACAGGAAGCTTGTAAAACATATATTTTACAATTAAATAAAGATGAAATAATTTTTATACTTGAGTTTGGAAAATATTATAATAATATAGAATATTTATATAAAAATAATTAATAATTAAATTGGTGTATATAGAGTGAAAGTGTAACCCGAATAAAAAATAAAGGTTCGGGGAGAATCCCTTACCACTTTATAATCAGTCGAATCATATGCCCAAAAAATTAATAATCATAAAATTAAAAATTTTATAACATGAAGATAAATATATTCATGATATTATATATCAATTTTCATTATACATACACCACACACAAGAATTAATTGATGAATAAGGGAAATCTCATAAAAATGAATGTGAGATGAGAAAACCCTTACCTTATGTCTGAATGTGTTCTTCACATGAATTTAATTTATCAAATAATTAAATTATATTTATTAATAATTTAATTTAGAACCTATTAAACATTTACTACACTTAGTATAATTTTATTAAGTTCATTTATGGAATTTTCTATGTGTTATTCAATTTCATCATTCGAGGGTGTTTGTTGCTTGGTTTTCTTGACTAGTTCACTTGTATACATGTATGAAAGATCATGTAAAATGATTATTGTTATCCAAAATTGAATTTATATGTATTAATTATCTTCTATAATATTATATCTCCTTTTATGTATATTTTTTCACGTATGATGTATTAGATAAGTTATTAATGATAACCATGTAGATTATTTTGTCACTTGTTTATCATCACGAAGTGGTTTTGCATTATAAATTAATATTATGTATATATAATGGTTATAGAACATTAAGTAAGTTTTATTACATATATTTAAAAAAAATTAACCATAAAAATGGTTTTATATCCCAGCTTTAATGTGAAATTGAAAATGAAAACTCTCCATCCGTGAAGGTGGTAAATCATCATCTGACGGATGATGTTTTCATTATTAGAATAAAAATGGGAAGAGAATATAATTAATAGTTTATATAACATAAAAATAATAAAATTAAATTATATAAAACATAATTAATTTATCATATGAATTTGGATAGGGGGTGAGGGAAGGATAAGAAAAGTAATGAAATTAAAAGTGTGAGAGAGATGATTTCACCACTTGAGTATCTCCTCCATGAGAACCACTTTAAGGGACTTGGAAATGGTATTTTTTTGAGACACTCAAGACCATAGAATCTGGTATATTTTTTAGAGAGTAAATGATCAAAATATATTCAATATTAAAGGCCTTAGAGGTGGAGGGAGAAGCATTTGTGAGGGGTGGATTTTATAGTGGAGGAGATGGGTGTTTTTGGATTATTTTATTCATTTTTTTTATTATTTTGGATATGGTATATAAGTATATATTATTAAAATGAAAAAATACTATAAATATATAATGGTAGTACTGGATTATGGTGCCTACATCATTAATGTCTAAAAACAGTATATTTAACATAAAATTTTATATATCGTATATTACAATATTTCTTTATTCATAAAAAGTTCATCTATTTTAGAAAAATCATAAACTTATCCCTAAAAATTTATAAAAATTCATAACTAAAAATGGAATAAATGTTTAGAGAATAATTTTCTGAAAATGAGAAATTTAATTTTTAAATAAAATAACTATTTCTTGAAAAATACTTGTTTTTAAAGTATAAATGATTTTATGAAACTTTAAAAAATTAACTAAGGTCTCAAAAAATTATATTATAACCATAAGAAACAAATAAATTAATTTATTACTCTATTTTAGGAAAATAAATTTTATTTTAAATAAAATATTTTAATCATAATATTGTGAATAAATATTTATGTTTCACAAAATACTAATAGCTAATTTATTATTTTTAAAACATTTATTTACTTATTCCATTATATAAATATGTTATATTTTCATGAATAAGATACATAAATTTTATTTATAATATCATAGTTTATATCTAGTTCATATCATAAATATAATTTTAATATAATGAAATTGATAGTTTAATAGAAATCAATATTTTTCACAATTCACTAGAAAATAAATAATTTTTAGAAAAATACCAATATTTAACCCTAAGAATATTTTAAAATTACTATTTTAAAAATGAATTTTATTTTTTTCAATATAATTTATAAATATGTCAAAAGTTATTTTTAAAATAATTGTTCCATTAAAAGGCTGTAAAACATCCTTTAGAAAAAAATATCACTTTAATGCATAAAAATTGACTCATTATTATCTTATGCCTATAAAATAATTTGTATGAATGTATTTTTTGGTAAATATATAATAAATGAATGTCATAATTTGGTTAATACTATTCATTCTCACCAATTTAATGACTCTGTTATATAGTCAATTAAAAATAATGATATTTAATTGTATATCATTGTTCATTTAATAATGGTGTTGTTTAAAAAGTTTATATCGAGGAAATTAAATTTATAAAATACATATCATAAAATATTGGGGTGTTATATTTTCCCCTCATTCAATAAACTGCATCCTCATAATTTTAAATTTTACTTTGAAAATCAAAGGCTGATAAATCAAAATTTCTCTTTGGGAAAGCCACATGAGAAACAAGGTTTATAATATATACTCTTTATAAGAGGGAAAGGTAAATGAAAAGGTCACAAAAAACTAGAATTTTGTGTAGAAAATAAATAGTAGAAAGTGATAACATGGACCTAGAAGAGAAACCTTCCATAAAGTCTTGATGAGGAGTGATATAGAACATGGTCATTAAAAATTTAACCCTTAAAAGACTGTAAATCTTATGATTGACTAAAAGACCATTTATTTCTAAAAAAGAAAGTAAATGGATAACGTTTCTATTCAAAACTCATTTTCCTAGAGTTGAGGTATTATCTTAAAATTACGATAAGAACATGAGAAAATAAAAATATATCTTTACTTTCCATGTCATAAGAATATTCTCATCCTTTGGTTATGCTTTGATCTATTTTCACTTCAACCCATAAATTTAGAAATGAATGTTCATGAATATTTTTTCACACCAAAATAAAATTTAATGAATAATATGTTTCTTTAATTCATTCCTTAAACTATTAAATGTTTACTAAAACCAAGATGTTTGTCATATGTTATCAATTAAAAATAATTTCAAAATATTAACTTGATTCATTCCACAAGTAGTTAATCTTAAGAATCATTTAAATCATTTTTTCCACATTAAATGATCGAAAATTTAAATAGAATGTCACTACATTTCCAAAATTAACTTATCATAAGATTATATAAATAATGAAGCTCTTAATTCCACATACTATCTAAATGAATACCTTGGTACCTTAAAACCTTAATGAAAACATAAATTCTTCAAAGTCTATAAAGAAGAATTACTATAGTGAAATCCTTGTATATATTAGGATTATTATAACTAGAATATCATAACATAATGTTTTACTCCAAAAACACTAACAAATTAAATATTCACTTCGACTATAGTAACAACATAATCTTTACCTTGATCCCTTTTCATTTTATGGGATATATTTCTTTGATGCTTGGGACATTCATTTACTTAGTTCCCCAAATATTTGTAGTTGAAATATTTCACATTTAAAATTTATTTATTTACCTTACATTCATTATCTTATTGACCTTTCTCTCCAAACTTGTAACAAACTACCATTACCTTCATTAAAGTACTGGTAATTCCTTCCCACAATTATCACATGTGGAAAAATACTTATTTCCTTTTACCCTTTATCCATCTCTTTCTTCAATATTCTCTTCTGATCATACATTCCCTTAAATTTATAACACCTAGAGTATTCTATTTTTTGTCTTAATAGAACATGATAATATATCCTTTTATGATGATATTTTTTGTTAAATTAGAGACCTTTTTAGAATTGTCTTAATTAAATCAAATATATAGTCAATCTTACTCCTTGAATTACAAATGTAGGCTACCACATACCCTGATAACCTTGTAAATTTGTCTTCATACTTAGAAACATTCGCATCCTCTATTTTTTCCAGACTCAAGAATTGTCTCCCTATATCCTCTTACTATTTGCGAGGGAAATATTTTTCAAAAAAAAATTCCAAAAAAACATTCCATTCCCTATTTGTAATTTCAAACTCCTCCTATGTGTTTTGAATTAAAAGCAACCATTAATCTTCATATCCCAAGAGATGATAGACAACCATGATAATCTTCTCCCTTTCATTACTTCCCAATGAAAAAAATATTGTCTCTAAGTAAATTATCCATTTATCATCTATAAATGGGTTTATAGTCCCATTTAATGATGGAGGATGTTGTCACCTGAATCGGTCTAAAAAATTTTTACCATGTTATGGATCAGGATTCTTCATGCGAGTAAGGTTATTTTTAATAACCTGAGTATGTTTTCCTAGTATAGTTATAATTTTTTTACCTCCAGTGGAAACTCTAGCCCCAACATCATTATCTTTCTTAGTATGGAAATACCTAAATGAAATATAATCATTGATAGAGTTTATATTCCTTCCACTAGTCACTATTTCAAAACAATTTCATACATTAAATTAGGTTATGAATCATATTTCATAACATTAATCATGAAATACAATTAACATAAATTGGAAATTTATTCATAGATAATCTCATAGTCATAAACATGTATTCTTTGGTGCTTGTTTACATTTAAATCCATTATAATGGTTGGTAATGAAAATGTGAATTATCCTAAGGATATCCCCTAGAAGTGTCAAAATAGGTGCATAGTAAGACCAATTTTCATGTACATGGTTATGCCATGTCATGCATGACACAAATTTTTGGAGATATTACCCCTAGGTACATCTGTTACATAACCACATCCACTTATAGTATACATACATGGATGTTTTTCGAGGAATACCCACATGATCTCTACCTTACCAGAATTCTAGGATTTTATTCTATGATTATCCTCAAAGTTTATATTAGGGTTAT
Organism: Viscum album; assembly: GCA_963277665.1. Lineage (NCBI taxonomy): Eukaryota > Viridiplantae > Streptophyta > Magnoliopsida > Santalales > Viscaceae > Viscum > Viscum album. The sequence continues at coordinate 539,986,065 of OY728146.1, forward strand.
GTTACCTAATCATGCTTCAATGGTTTCTACTAAACGTGCTCCGATACCAACTTTGAAGACCCCAACCCTAGTATCTGGGAGTTGGTTCCTTAATTTATTACATTGGTATGATGAACAACTAATCTTATTATAAAGGACCAAATAGTTTAGTTTCATTGTAAAAATAGATTAAAACATAATTTTTACATTACAACATGATATGAACTCATATTATCAGTAAGGGTATGAAATACAATAAAAGTTATAAACATAAAAATGTTATGGTGAATATCTAAGAACACATGTCACTAAAACATATACTTGTATATATTATGGAAGGAATAAAAACTGATCAATATCATGCCATATAAATAATCACATGAGAATAAAACAAAACCATGGATATTATGGTAATAGAATAATCACATGGATTATAAATTACTAATATCATAATTATAGAATGTATAATGATAGAAATATGAAGTATAATGTTGAGGTCTCAGCCATGACATCGAAAAATAAAAGGTAAACATCGCGGAGAAATCCATATCTAAAAACAAATCGGCAAGGCCTCAGCTAAGTCCATATCTATTTTTCCTCATGATACCTAATGATGCATCAAAGTAAAATATAAGGCGCCTCACATCACTTAATATGTCTAATTCATTCTTTATATAAATGTGGTGAAACATAAAAAACATATATATTCAAAATGTAAATAATTTTCCCGAATTAGTGAACATAATCAAGACCTATTCTAAGTAATGTGGTGATTGATATCAAGATATAACACCCATAATCAAAATAATAATAAAACATTTTTTAAAATATGATAGATCATATAACAAAATATATGTCCCAATTAATAATAAGATTCCACAAAGGGTGTTGAAATATATAGAAATAATCGAATAAAATCATAAGGGAATTCATGAGAGAAATACCCTTTTTAACATTGTAAAGAAGAGTTATTTTGGAAAAATAAATCATATTTCTCATATTGTTATATTGTAAATATTAATATCCCAGGAAGAAAAAGGTAATTATAATTAAATTATTTTTATAGCATACATTTTTTCCAAATGAAGTTAAAACATGTAAAAAGAGTTTTTAAGAAACCTTAGAAATGAGACACTTCAGTGCAGTTTAAGGGAATATGTTAGAGTATTTAAAGAGGAAGAAGTAATAATTGTTCAAATAAGACCAAAAAAGTGATAAGATATGTTTTCAAGATATGAAGATTTATTTTTAAAAAATATTTATGTCTTAAAACATATTATGGAGTGTACATGAAAATTGGTAAGAAATTGGGAAGTTCCTTGGAACGCCTTGACCCCAATTACCCAAAGTCGGTGCATTATTACATAACATTGGCATGAACACAAGAGATCAAATCACTAAATACTGATCTATTTCGTAGCCTTAGAAGTAATAGATACATTCCTAGGTTTTAAATTATATCATAAAATAAATACATCAACAACATTTTTTCCACTTTGAACACACTTATATCCTTATCCATTCTCCGCAGGTCAACCATAAAATACTTCTTCACATCCTGGGAAAAATAAAACATAGAAAGCAATGATCTCAGATACTCAGTAAAGATAACAATATAGAGGAAACTTTCATAAATAATAATAATCATTCAAGGAAATGTATAATACTAAAAAATCATTTTAAACATAAAATTCAACCTAATATGGAAAAAAATCAAATAATTCCATTTACTTATTCACATGGATATTCTACTAGTCGAATAATCACATGTAATATCAATATCTAATTTCATAATGATGGAATGCATAATGCCAGACTTTATAACCACACAGTAATGGCCTCGTTCCAAGACTATAAATATGATTTTGTAAAGGCCTTATGCCAAGACACTAGTTTGTCACATGAGACCTACCAATGAATTGAGGTGCTATAGCAGGCTCCACCCATCACATACTATGTCCAATGCATTCCTCATATGAAAAGTTTTAAACAAAACATAAACATTGGTATTAAAAAAAGCATACAAAATGTAAATATATTATCCATAAACCATGAATGGTGTAAAAATAACACAACCATAGTCAATCATATCATAAAACCTTCAATACAATATGGAAGATTTGTATCATAATAAATCAACTTCAAACAAACTTAAAATCCATCAAAGGAGGTTTCCATAGACGAAATCAAAACTTTTTTTCAAGAAATATACCATTATATTTTGAAATCATTTAAGATGCATATAATTATAAAAGAAAATATTTAATTTCAAAATATTATTATAATCTTGTATGGGAAGCTTTGATGATCTTATAACGGCGGAAAATAGCCCCACCCACCGTATAAGTTAAAAAAGCATTCTTACCTTAATTTTGTCGAAAAGGTCATAAAGTATCTTGTTTGGAAAATAATGGAAAGATTCATTTCAAAACATATATGGTTAAATAAGGGTATAAATGAATTTAACCCATAGTCTAGTAAATATTAAAAATGTTTTGAATTGCATTTTTTAAGAAAACACGGATGTGGATGATAAAGAGGTCCTGATAGATACTTATGTATTAACAACCTCAGATAAGTAAAGAGATTGTAAAATTAACCCTTACCTTGTACATTTACTTGGTATAGGGTAAGTTAACCTTCTGTATAATAGTTAAAGCATTGTTATTAAATCATACAAGAATCATATACATAAAATTGATATCATATATGATCTTTTAATATTTCTTTGTTAATAATATTTTAGCAGTATCATCGTTTTAGGTCTTAACTGATTCGTTTTACTTTTTATGATTTGTTATGTATGTCATTTTTGTTATGTATAGGATGTATCTTATTCATATACATAATAATATTAAGTATTCATACATTATTTTTAATCATCAAATGAAAATTAGTCTTGAATGGTTACGATGGGGAATGACATCTCATCGCATCGTGGAGACGGTAAGCCGTATGTGCGCAAGAACGAAAATATAATTATTTTGATGGGGAAATCATATATAATTGGATGTAATATCATATATAAAGAATAATTAACAAGTTATTTTTATTACTTACATCAATTATACTTATTATTATACCCATCCAAATAATGAAGTGTTTGAATAACAAACTACACCACAATGTGGATATGATAAGTCGTACGTATGCATGTATGGTGAATTTGTCACTTATAAGATGGATTGAAAACAAATATTTTTGTAACATATTTATAATAACATCATAGTATATAGTGGGTACTGTATTTATTATTTTGGTATGGAAACAACAAAGAAAGAGGGAGTGGAAGAAGAAAATAACATGAAAGATGGTGGTGAAATTATTACCTCTTCTTCGGGTGTTTCCTTTTGAGTTGATCAAAAGGGATAAATAAGATGTCTTTATGATAAAATTAAGGACACTTGGTTGATTTTATGGTAGTTTGGAGGATATTTGGGAAGGTTTTTTCCAAGACAAATGGCTTTGTATGTGTGAAATTAAGAGAAGGGGGAGTACCCTTTTATAAGATAGGTGAGGGTCACTTTAGGAAAAGAATGAAATATTATTTCATAATAAAATCATTTTTTATTTATAATTGCTTAAAAATGATTTAAATAGAGAATAAGGTGGGTATTGGTCAAAAAACTCTCAACCAATAGGTTTTATACAGGTTTAGGTCACCATATTTACCTTATCTTTTAGATTTAACTCTTAGTTAAATGGTTTGGAATTTACCATGTCTCTTTGTATTTATATATTAAATGGTCAACAAACATACTATAAACTGTAACTAGAACCCCAATTGGTTTATTATTAATATATATATAACCTTATCTAAGTCCTTTATCTGAACCTTAGATTTTTAGGAATATTATATCAATTAATAATATAGTATTTTTTTTAAAACACAATTATGTCAATTTTGACACTATTTAGTATTTGATTTTTTTTAGAAAGCCATAAAAACTTTATCACTTAGAATAAAATTTATTTAATAAATGATAACATGTAATTTTAACCTATAAAATTATTGGAATTCATCAAAAGACTCAATTTTCATTTATTTGGATATTTATAATATCAATTTTTTTAATATTTCATTAATAAGGTAATTACTGCGTCATCATTGTGTCATAAATAAATTAAATTATTTAATGCTTCCAATTTTCATTAAAATTCCATTATTTAGGAAATATTTTTATATATCTAATGAATACTCATAGTCTAATTTATATTGTGTTTAACCCTATATTAAAAATGGTTTGGTTATTAAACTTTGAATTTAAAACTTTTAACTCCTCTTTAAATAAAATAATAATAAATGTCCTAATATAACCCAAGTGAACCAAAAAGATCATATTTTATTCCTAAGGTTGTTTTTGGTCTAATTACACTTATCCAATATAATTAGGACATGTGTTACGGTAATTATAATATCATTTCTAACTTTAATTACCCTATTTACTTTTAATAGTGGCAAATAAAAGTCCAAAGATACTATTCACCAAAAAATATTTACATCTTATCAAACAACATTTTCCTTACTGATATTAACCATGTTTCTAAAAATTTTAAATTCAACTCAGAGAAGTGGTAAAATTATGTTTTATGTAATTTTTCAAATGCTCCAAGAAGGTGGGTAAAATATAGAAAAAAGTTTAATAAAATTTTATATATCTAAACATATTATAAAATCACTCCAATGAATTACGTTGAACATATTTAGGTATTATGTATCTATTTTGACCTAAAATAAATTAAAATAAAATAACTAATTATTTAAATAAAAATTCGGTTTCAAACAACAACATAGTGTTTTTCACTATTCATCAAAAATTCAAACTTTTCCGAAAAATACCAAAAATTTACCTTAATCTAATTTTGATATTACTTTGAAAAATAAAATTTATAAAAATTCAAAATGTGGGTATTAATAGTAATAACAGTTTTTTTCATTTTTTGTGGTGTGTTAAAACTCCAAGTTGCGTACAATGCAAGCTACTATATTATTCAAAGGAAAACGTACCGTGGAAGTTTTGGGTGTTATATTCTCCCCTCCTTAAGATAATTTTGTCCTCTAAATTTCTAGAATATTATTGTATAAAAAGATTCTGGCGGTTCTTCATCATAAGTTCATCGGGTTCCCATGTTGCCTCTTCCATCTTATGGTTTCTCTATAGAACTTTTACCAGACTAGTCGTCCGGTTTCTCAGCACTTGTTCTCTGGTATCAAAAATTTTGATAGGATCTTCACAATAAGACAGATCAGGTTCCAGTTCAATTTCCTTATAGGTAAGTACATGTGTTGGTTCATGCATGTATTTTCTCAGCAATGATACATAGAACACATCATGAACTTTGGAGGAACTTGGAGGCATTTCCAAATGATAAGCTAGAACTCAAATTCGTTCTAGAATTTCGAAAGCTTCGATGTACCTGGGACTCAATTTACCCTTCTTACAGAAACATATAATGCCCTTCCATGGAGATACCTTCAAGAAAACTTGGTCTCCTACTTGGAATTCCAAATACTTCCTTCGGTTATTGGCATAGCTCTTTTGCTTACTTTGGGATTATTTGATGTGGTTTTGGATAATATTAACTTTTTCCATTGTTTCATCAAAAGTTCTAGGCCTACGAGTTTTCTTTTACCAACATCATCCCAAAAAGTTGGTGTGCGACATCTATTTCCATATAAACCTTCATATGGTGACATCTGAATACTTAAATGGAAGCTATTGTTATTAGAAAATTCTACCATAGGTAAATATTTATCTCACACACCATTAAAGTCAAGTGAGCAAGATCTCAACATGTCTTATAATGTTTGAATAGTCTATTCTAATTTTCCATCAGTTTGAGGGTGGTAGGCAGTGCTCAAACAAAGTTCAGTATCTAGGGACTTCTGAATACTTTTCCAGAATCTTGATGTAAAATGGTGATCATGGTCAGAAACAATTGATAGGGGTACTCTATAAAGTCTTGAAACTTCATTAATATATAGTCTTTCCATACGTTCAAGTGGTAAATCTTCTCTTATAGAAAGAAAATGTGATGACTTGGTAATACGATCAATAATGACCCATATTGCATCATTCCTTCAAGGAGTCTTTGGTATCCCCATGAAAATGTCCATCATAATATTATCCCATTTCCACTCAAGTATGGGAAGATGTTTCATGACTCCTCCAGGTTGTTACCTTCTAGATTTCAGTTGTTGACAAACTATACATCTTGACACAAAATCAGAAAACTCCCTCTTTATGTTGTCCCACCAAAAATGTTCCTTCAAATCTCTATACATCTTGGTGATTTCAGGGTGTATAGAGAAATTAGAGATATGAGCATCATACAAAACTTTCCTTTTTTGATCAGGAATGTTATAAACTCAAATTCTCTTCCAAAATTTCAAAATTCAATATTTATATATGAAGTCACACAATCTCCCAAAATTCACAGATTTAATATTCTTTTGAAACTCCACATCATCAGTCAGAGAACTCTTCACCCTTTCTAGGAAATATTGTTTGGAAACCATTTGAAAAATTATTGATTTCTGACCTTTCATGGTTATTCCCATATCCATCTTTACTAGATCCATGAAAATAGGATCCCTTTCAACTCTCATATTGTTCAAAACACCATAATTCTTTCTAATCAAAGCATCCACCACCTTATTTGCCTTCTCTGAGAGGTAGTGTATAGTGAAATCATAATCCTTGAGTAGTTAAAGACATCATATTTGTTGCATGATGAGTTCTTTCTATGAGAAAATATACTTCATACTCTTGGAATCAGTATAAATCTCAAATTTTTCACCATAGAGATAATGTATCCATATTTTCAGAGAAATGATTACAGCTAATAACTCAAGATCATGATTAGGATAGTTTTTCTCATGTATTTTTAGCTGTCGTGATGCATGGGTAATTACGCTATCATTCTGCATAAGGACACAACCAAGTCCTTTCTTTGAATCATCACTATAAATAAAAAACCCATCATTCTCTGATGGTAGAGTCAAGATAGTAGCATTGACTAATATTCTCTTTAGTTCTTCAAAACATTCTTCACACTCTTTTGTCCAAACAAATTTAACCCCTTTACATGTGATCTTGGTTAATGGGTTTGCCAACCCGGAAAAATTATGTACGAATGTCTATAATAACCTACTAAACCAATAAAACTATGTACCTCAGTTATACTCCTCAGTGCTAGCCATTCTTGGGTTTCCTTAGTCTTTGAAGGATCAACATAGATTCCATCCTTAGAGACAATATGTCCCTGAAAAGAAATCTCTTGAATCTAAAATTCACACTTGCTAAACTTCCCATATAATTCATTTTTCTGAGGGTTTTCTGAATAGTGTGCAAGTGATTTTCAAGATCTTTATAGATTTTTGAGTTTACCAAGATATCATCAATAAATACCACTAAAAAGGCATCATGATATTCCTTGAAAACTCTATTCATTAGATCCCTGTAGACAGAGGGTTCATTAGTCAATCCAAAAGGCATTACTATAAACTCGTAATGCCCATACATAGTTTAAAATGTTGTTTTTAGAATGTCTTCCTTCTTCACACCCAATTGATGAAAGCCATATCGAAGGTGAATCTTTGAGAAATATTGGGCTCGAGGAAGTTAGTTGAATAAATCATCAATGCGAGGTAGGGAATACTTGTTCTTTATTGTTATATCATTGATCTCCCTATAGTCAATGCACAACCTCAAAGATCCATCATTCTTCTTAAGAAAAAGGACTTGGGCACCCCATGGATAAACACTAGGGTGAATAAATCCCTTATTACTCAATTAATTTAGTTGTTTCTTTAGTTCCACTAATTCCACAATGTCCATTCTATAAGGGTTCTTTGATATGGGACCTAAACCAGGAATTAAATCAATGAAAACTCAATTTCTAATTCTGGAGGATGTTCAGGTAAATCCTCTAGAAACACATCAACATATTCTTGCATAATAGATATGTCCTATATTCAAAAATTCTTTTCCTCACCCATAGTTATTTCATTCTATTCTTCCCCAATAATTGAATTTAGTACATCTACAAGGGGTGGATCTAGATAAGAATGAGGTGGTGACGTTTATTCTCTAAAGATAAGGTACTCTTTATCATCATCAAAAAATTTAACCTCTTTCTTCTTACAATAAATTTTCACATCATGGTCCAAAATCCAATCCATTATGAGAATTATATAAAATTCAATCATGCGTATGACGATGAGATCAGAAGATAAAGAACATTTATATTTCTTAATAGGAATTGATTGACAAAACATTGTTGTGATGATACTTCCCTTAGGTGTTTTGACTGACAACCCCCTTGTAAATTCAAACCGAAAATATCTAATTTTCATAGAAAACTGGGAAGATATGAAACAATTTGATGATCTAGAATCAAATAAATCATTGGATAAACATGAGGAAACAATTAAATTACCTTCCACCACGTCTTTCAGAGCTTCAACCTCAGCAGTAGTGATCTCATAAGCTTGGCCTTGCTCCCTTGACCTTTTCTGAGGTAAGTTCCATTGGGGCTTAGGACATTCATTTGCATAATTCCCCTTTTCTAAACAATTGTAGCATTCAACATTGAAAACATATTTCTTCCCTTTGTAATCACGAGCTTGGTGGAATTTTTTACCACACGTGTAACAGACTCTCATTCCTTTCAGGCAAGTACTAGGGTGTTTCTTCCCACATTCACCACTGGATGGATATTAAACTTTTCCCTTCTTCCCCTTATTTCCATTTATAGAGTGTTAAGCAGATCTCTTTTTCTCTAATTTTTTTAAAGTCGCAAGACTTAGAGAATTCCTTTTTTGTCTTGATAGCGCATGAGACAATATCTTCATACGATAAGATGGATTGTGGTAATAATCCTCGATGGAGAATTGGTTTTAACCCATCAAAGAATTGATCAATCTTACTCCTTGGGTTATGTATATAATCATCTTCAAGCCTTGCTAACCTTGTAAATTTATCCTCATACTTTGTGACATTCTCATCCTCCTTTTGCGTCAGTCTTTGAAATTTTCTTTCCATATCCGCTCGATATTCCCAAGGAAAGTATTTTTCTAAGAAAATCTCTTTAAACTACCTCCATTCCATGTTCTATACTTCTTCATCTTCCTTTTTGTTTTAGATTAATGACCACCATTGATCGGTATCTCCCATGAGGCGATAAACTGCCATGACAACTTTTTCCCTTTTGTAACCCCCCAAAGCATGAAATATTTTCTCTAAGGAATTTATCCATTGCTCATCTACAAATGGATTTATACTCCCATTGAATGTTCATGGTTGTTTCCTCATGAAGTGGTTTAACATTGATCATCTGCATTGTGGATCAGTATGCCCTATATGGGAAAGTTTATTATTCATAACCCGAGTGAGTTGTCCGAATATGGTGATAAGCTAATGAGCACAAGTTGCATCACCATCTCCACTATAATTATCTTGAGTAGGAGGGAAATCCCTACATGGATTACGTGCATTGATACAGTTTACATTCCTTCCACTAGGTGTCATTTCTAAAAAATGGCATACATTAGATTAGTTTATGAATCGTAATACATAATTCCAAACTTGTCAAACCCTTAACATAAATTGAACAGTATATGGATATAATCCATAATCATAAAAAAATTTCTTTGAGGAGGTATATACTCATAAATCCTTCATAATGGTTTGAAAACAAAATGTTAATTATCCTAAGAATATCCCCCAGGAGTGTCGTAACCTAGAGTACAATAGGGCTCGTTATCATGCCCCAGCTCTCGTTCGAGTCTAGCTAAAAGTGGTTTTTTCGGGTTTTACCCCTAGGTACATATGTGAAAGAGCCACCTCTACCTACTCATATCCAGATAGGGATTTATTTCTTTGAAAACTCACAAAATATCTATATTACCAAAATTCTATAAAGTTCTTCTAAACTAATCCTCAAAGTCTATCTTAGGGTAATGATCTCTAATTAATGTTTTTCTAAATCTAGATTCCAAGGTTTGTACTAAACTTCCTCTGATACCAACTGTAATTCCCCAAACCCAGTTACCTAGAGTCAGTGCATTATTACATAACATTTTCATGATCACAAGGGATCAAATCCCATAAGACCGATCCGTTTAGTAGCATTGTAAGTACTAGATACATTCATAAGATTTACATTACATCATGAAATAAATACATCAAAAACATTTTGTCCCCTTAGAACACACTTATATACTTATCCTATCCCTAAAATTAAACCATAAAATACTTCTTCACATCCTAGGAAAAATAAAACATAGAAAGGGGTGATCTCAGATGCTCATTAAGGATAATAATATAGTGGAAACTTTCATAAATAAGAATAAACATTAAAGGTAATGTATAAGACCAAAAAAAATCCTTTTAAACATAAAATTTAGAATAATATGGAAAAAAATAAAATAATTCCATTTACATATTCACATGGATATTCTACTAGTCGAATAATCACATGTAATATCAATATCCAATTTTATAATGATGGAATGCATAATGTCATACTTCAAAACCACATAGTCAAGGCCTCATGCCAAGAATACAAATAAGATTTTTTCAAGGACTTGTTCCAAGACACTAGTTTGTCTCATTAGACTTACTGATGCATCGAGGTGCTATAGCGGGCTCCACCCCTCACTTACTAAGTCCAATACATTCATCATATTAAAAGGTTTAAACATAACATAAAAATTCGTATTAAAAATATCATACGAAATGTCAATACTTTATCCAAAAACGATGAATGGTGTAAAAATAACATATCCACAGTCAAACATAACACAAATCCTTCAATACAAAATGGAAGATTTGTTTCATAATAAATCAACATCAAACAAGCTTAAAATCCATCAAAGGGTGTTGACATAGATGAAATCAAAAAAAAATTAGAGAAATATCTCTTTCTATTTTGAAATAATATAAGTGTCATATAATTATAAAATCTAAAATTTATTTTGAAAATATTTTTATAATATTTTATGGGAAGCGGTGACGATGTTATAACCATAGAAAATAGCTGCACACACAGTATAAGTTAAAAAAACATTCTTACCTTAATTTTGTCCAAAAGGTCATAAAGTACCTTGTTTGGAAAATGACAGAAAGATTCCTTTACAAACTTATATGTTCAAATAAGGGTATAAATGACTTTAACCCATAGTCTAGTAAATAGTAAAAAAAATTGAATTGCATTTTTAAGAAAACACATATGTGGATGATAAAGAGGTTCCAGTGGATACTTATGTATTAACAAGCTCATATAAGTAAGAAGATTGTAGAATTAACCATTACCTTTTAGTTTTCCTTGGTCAAGGGTATGTTAACCTCCTATATAATAGTTAAATAATTGTTATTAAATTATACAAGAATAATATACATATATATGATATCATATATCATCTTCTAATAATTCTTTGTTAATAATATTTTAGTATTATCATCGTTTTAGGTGTTAACTAATTTGTTTTCCTTTTTATGATTTATTACGTAAGTCATGTTTGTTATGGATAGGAATTATATTATTAATATCCAAAATTTTATTGAGTATTTATAAATTATTTTTAATCATAAAATGAAAGTTAGTCTCGAATGGTTACGATGGGGAATGACATCTCATCGCATCGTGGAGACGGCAAGCTGTACATACGCACGAGCGACAATATAATTCTTTTAATGATGAAATCGTATATAATTGGATGGTATATCAAATATAAAAAATAATTAACATGTTATAATTAGTATTTACATCATTTATACTAATTATTATTCCCATCCAAATAATGATGTGGTTGAATAACAAACTACACCACGATGTATTGACGGGAAGCCATATGTACGTACGTATGGTGACTTTGTCATATATAGGATGGATATAATAATGAATATAGATGTACCATATATATAATAACATAAAAGTATGTATATGGAATTGTATTTATTATTTTGTTTTTGAAACAACAAAGAAATAGGAAGTGGAAGAAGAAAAGAACTTGTAAGAGGGTGGTGAATTTATTACCTCTTCTACGGGTGTTTTCTTTTAAGTTGATCAAAAGGGATCCTTAGGTTGTCTTTCTGATCAAATTAAGGACTCTAGGTTGATGTGAGGTACGTTTTAAGGATATGCGGGTAGGGTTTGTCTAAGCTAAATGGCTTTGGATGTGTGAAATTAAGATAAGGGGGAGTACCCTTTTATAAGATAGGTGAGGGTCACTTTAGGAAAATCTTGAAATATTGTTTTTTAATAAAATCATTTTCGGTTTATAATGGAAGAAAAATGATTTATTTCAAATCTAAGGTGGGGATGGGTCGAAAAAAGCTCAACCAATTAGTTTTAGATAGGTTTAGGTTACCATATTAACAATATAATTTATATTTAACTCTTAGTTAAATAGTTTGACATTTACCATGTCTCTTTGTATTTTTATATTATATGGTTAATAAACATACCATAAAATGACAAGAGAACTCCAAGTGGTTCCTTATTAAAATATATAACCTTATCTAATACCTTTTTTCAAAACATATATTTTTTGGAAAATTATATCAATTAATAATATAGTATTTGTTTTAAAAACTCAATTATGTCAATTTTGACACTATTTGGTATTTAATTTTTTTGAAAGCCATAAAAACTTTATCACTTTGAATAAAATTTATTTAATCAACCCTAACATGTCATATTAACGTATAAAATTATTTTAATTCATCAGAAGTCTGAATTTTTATTTATTTGGATATTTATAATATCAATTATTTTAATATTTTACAAATAAATTAATTACTGCATCATCATTGTGTCATAAATAAATTAAATTATTTAATGTCTAAAAATTATAAATAAATTAAAATTATGTAGGAAATAATTTTAGTTTTCTAATAAATCTTTATATTCAAATTTATATTGTGTTTAATACTATATAAAAAATGGTTTAGTTATTAAACTTTGAATTTATCACTTTTAACACTTCTTTAAATAAAATAATAATAAATGTCCTAATCTAATACAAGTGGACAAAATTGATCATATTTTATTACTAAGGTTGTTTTTGGTCAAATTACACTTATCCAAAAGAATTAGGACATGTTTTAGGGTAATTATAATATCATTTTTATCATTAATTACCCTATTTACTTTTAACTGTGGTAAATAAAAGTCAAAAATTACTATTCACCAAAAGTTATTTACGTCTTATTGAACCACATTTTACTTACTTATATTAACTGAATCTTTTGGATTTTTAAAATTCAACTCATAGAAGCGGTAAAATTAAGTTTTATGAAAATTTTCAAATTCTCTTAGAAGGTGGGTAAAAGATGGTAAAAAGTTCAATAAAGTTTTATGTATCTAAACTTATTATTAAATGACTCTAACAAATTAAATTGAACATATATAGGTATTATTTATCTATTTTGACCTAGAATAAAATAAGTAATTATTTAAATAAAAATTCTGTTTTAAATAATAACGCAGTGTTTTCACTATTCATCAAAAATAAAAAGATTTCAGAAAAATACCAAAAATTCACCCTAAGCTATTTTGATATTCCGAATCCAAAAATGATGTCCATTTTGAAAAATTAAATTTATAATCTTTCAAAAAGTGGGTATTACTATTCATAACGGTTAGTTTGATTGGTCGTGGTGTGTTAAAACTCTATGTTGCATACAACGCAAGCTATAACATCATTCAAAGGGAAACGTACTGTGGAAGCTTGGGGTGTTACATTCCCTTTAATTAGGCTTTCTTATTTTTAGAAATTGAGAAGCGAACCTTATAAAACATGTATTTCTGATTAAATTACTAATAAATAGTCAAGATACATATGTTTGAAACATATAAACAAAATATATAAGAATTATATTAAAATAATGAATAATTACATTGGGGTAAAGAGAGTGAAAGAATAAATCGAATTAAAAAAGAGAGCGTTGGGGAGAAAACCTTACCTCTTTATAATCAATCAAATATTATTCCCCAAAAATTAATAATCACTAAATAAAACATTTAATAACATGAAGTTAAAAAGAATAATTATATTATTTATAAAATTTCAGTATACATACACCACATACAAGAAATAAGTGGTGAATAAGGTAAATCTCGCAATAAGTGAAAATGATATGAGAAAACCCTTAACATATGACCGAATGTGTTCTTCAAAAGAGCATAATATCCTAGATAATGAAACTTGATTCATTAATAATTTAATTAAGAACCAATTTAACATGTATATTATTTATTATAATTTTATTAATTTCATTTAGGAATTTTTTTATGTGTTATGAGATTCAATTTCTTCGTTCTGGTGTGTACGTTTCTTGGTTTTCCTAACTGGATCACTAGTATACATGTATGAAAGATCGTGTAAAATGAGAAGAGTTATCTAGAATTGAAATTATATATTATTAATAAACTTTCATAAAATTTAATGGTTTTATACATCATTTTTTTCAAATATTAGGATTATTCATTCGATAAATCATTAATGATAACCATTTAGATTATTTTTGTATTTTTTTATCATCATTAACTAGTTTTTTATTATGAATTAATATTATATATATAATTTCTATAGCACAATAAATAAGTTGTATGAAATATATTAAAGTTATTTTTAACCATAAAAATGGTTTTATGACCATCCTTGATGAAGTAATTGAAAATGAAAATCTCATCATCCACGAAGACTATATATCGGCACCTCAGAAATGATGTTTTCATTTTTGTGATACAAAGGGAGTGAAAAGACAATTTATGGTTGAAACAACATTAAAATAATAAAACTATATTATATAAAATATACCATATTCATCATATCACTTTGAAAAGGGGAGGTTAGTGAAGGATAATAAAAGAAATGAAATTAAAGGGGGGAGTGAGAGAGGTAGAGAATGTTTTACGTATTGAGTGTCACCTCCTTCAGAACCTCCTTAAGGGACTTGGAAATTTTATTTTGATGAGAGAAGTAATATAATAAAGTGTGTGAGAGGAAATGGGACAAATATAATCAGGCATCAAGGCTTTGTAGGTGTGAGGAGAAGAGGTTCTGAGGGGTGATATTTATAGTAGAGGATATGGGTGATTTTAGATTATGTTATTCATTATTTTATTATTTTGGATCAAGTTTATAAATAGTTTTAATTCTAATGAATAAATACAGTAAATACATTAGGGTAGTTTTAGATTATCGTTCTTACATATTCAATAACTCAAGAAATATTGTATTTAAGTTAAAATGTTATATACAATAAATTACTGTATTTAACTATTCACAAAAAAAATGGACAATTTTAGAAAAATACCCAAAATTTACCTTAACCATTTTTAGATGTGAATAATTCAAAAATGGACTCAATTTTATGAAAATAATTTTATAATTATGATAAATTTATTTTTTTAAAATAAAATCATCATTTACTAGAAAAATACAGTTTTTAAAATTATAACTCTGTTTATGTCACTTTAAAAAATTAATTAAGGTCTCATAGAATTAAATTATAAACATAAGACAAAAAAAATTAATTTCTAAATTTATTTCTGGAAAATAAATTTTCTTATAAATTATTATTTTTATTATAAAATTTTGATCAAAAATTTATGTTTCAAAAAAAAAATAAAAGTTAATTTATAATTTTTAAAATATATATATACTTATTCCATTAAATAAATATATTATCTTTTATTTATTAAGATAACTGAATTGTATTTATAATTTGATATATTATATCTAATTCAAATCATAAATAGACATTTGATATAAAAAATTTTCATTTAAAAATCAATATTTTTCATTATTCACAGGAAAATAAATATTTTTAGAAAAATCCAAAAAATACCCTAAGATAATATTTAATTTTCCATTTTAAAATTGAATTTTATTTTCTTCAATAGAATTTATAAAATTTCAAAATTTTGTATTAAAACTAGTGCACTTTTAAAAGGCAGAAAAACTGCCTTTAGAAAAAAAAATATTTCATTTTAATTCATAAAATATGATTCATTATTATCTTAAGACTATAAAATAATTTAGATGAATTTGAAATTTGTATATTAAATATATAATATATAAATTTCATAATTTGGTTACTTCTATTCATTCTTGCTAATTTTATGGGTTTTTTATAACGATAATTTTAAAATAATGATATTAAAGCATATATCATTGTTATTTTAATATTGATGTAGTGTGAAACCTATTTTGTCAGTGAAGTTAAATTTAAAAAGAGAAATACCATGAAATGTTGGGGTTTTATACCTTATATTCTTGATAATATTACTCCATTGATTTGATTTACTTTCCAATTGATAAACAAAAAATAATAATACTTTCATGATCTGAACACTAGAGAGTAGAAAATACCTTTTTAGTGGTAATGATTCATTTCTCCCCAACTAATGAATCAATTGACCCAAAAATATAAGGTATTTGTTTCCTCATGATGAACTCAATATAATTTTGTTCCCTTTTTTCTCATTTGGGATCTCAATATGATTTATTGCTTGAGAAAGTTGTATAAGAATAACAATAATATTTTTATTTCATATCCCATAACATTTGGTTTCTTAGAAATAAATATTTATTTTTTCTATAAAATTTATCATTAACACATTTCCTTTGTATTTTATCCATTGACTACAACCAAAAAATTTAGTGTGAGAAACAATAATCAAAATTGGAAACCACATAATCATGAAAAATGATTTATATGGTATCTAAATCATGATAGTTTCTTTTCAGTCATTGAATCCTTAGGTTAAACCTAGGTCAATCATGGTCATAATATGTTAAAATATTCCATAACTTTTCACACTGAAAATGTGAGTTATCCAAGCATATACCTTGGGAGCATCAAACCAGGTGCACAGTAATGGAACACAGTCTTTCACCAAAATGATGTCCATGTTATAATAAACCAAATCCATCAGGGTTATTACCCATAGATGAATCAATGTTGAAAAAATATCTATATGTATTATCTATTCAGCAATGATTTTTTTAAAACCCACAATACATTATTTACTATAGCATATGATATTCTCCTATAAATAAGATTATCCTATTGGTTCTCACTAATGTTTTCTCATCCAAGTTTTAGAAGGAAACTAAAACTTTCTATAATAATAAATATAATTACTAATAATTTTAATAAATAAATATTACATCTTATTATATTAATATTCATTACTTAATATAATGACCCATGAAAGAATCATATAGGTCTTGTATCTTTGGAAACATAGATAAAAAAATCAAAAGATATGTCCATCATATCTCAAGTAGTTCATAATAAAAACCACCCTTGTTAAGAGTATCATATTCAATACCTCTCTTTGTAAACTATGTAATGAAAAGAAAATAAACAGAGAGATCAAATTCCTTGTAAGGGTAAACAAGGGATGTATCAATGATCACATAATCACAATTTGATCATATGAGTCTGAGAAAATGATCTTAATATTTGAAAACCAAAATCATTATAACATATATATCATAATAATGAATCATGACAAAATTCTTGTAATCTCATAATATTTGAATGATAAGGGAATTAAATAACATGATCTAAGAGATAATAACATTGGCAAAAATATATTTTTTTGTATACAAAGAAGTATATAAAATCTTTTTCATAGAAGTTAAGGCTCACTTCCAAAACTATCATTGTGGATTGAGAATACTCCCCAAACAATCATATACATATTCAAGGTTAAATACCAAGACTAGGATCAAGAAACCATGCCCTTGATGAATAGGGATTACTCTCTATTTAATTCCTTATTACCTCATGAGATATATCCATCTTTACCAAATGCATTGGAGGAAAATATAAATTGAGGTCTACCTAGTACATAATGAAAAACATAAATATGTGTTGAAAAAGGTCATAATAAATTCTTTATATAATAACCCATGAATAGAAAATTCATTTCATAATCATTTCATCATTTCATTATAACATTACTTGTGGAAAAGAAACAAGATTCATAGCACAATTATCATGTGGGAAAGATAGAGGTTTCATAGACTTATCCTTAAATCATCATCATAAGGCATCCCAATAATAAAATTTTATTATACTGTTTGTTTATTTTCCCAGTAAACCATAAGTAAAATATAAGGATTCTTTCATAGATTAAAATTAAATTAAATTCTCACTTAGAACATTCCTTAAATAAAATAAAATTTTCTAATTATAAATCAACTATTTATAATAATAAAAATCTCGAATGTTTTATAATTTTCTTCATAAAAACACATTTTAAACTGGAAAGAAATATTCCCATCATTTATCAGTCATGATGTTAGTAAATTTCATTAATTCGGTGTATATAAAAATGTCATTTTTCACATTTTAAGTAAAAATTTCAAAGTAAAAAATTCTGGCAAAAAAAAAGATGTCCTTTAATTTTTCAAAACAAATATTAAAAAATAGAAAAAATGAATTTGATAAATCATAATATAATATTAAAAACAATCCTGAAAGTATATTTATAAAACATGGACATTAAAGGAAAAGGATTTTCGACTGAAGTGAGAAATAAATCAAGTTTTCCTTAAAAACATTCCTTCGATGTCAAGAGTTATTAAAAAAAATAAAATTATTGAAAATAATTTTATCTCAAAAAATTATTAAATGATAAAAAAATTCAATAATTTATTGATATATAGGTCATAATATTTCTTCATCGAAAACTTGACCATTAAAATTCCAGATAAATAATGATGTCGTAACATGAACCCATTACTGATTTCATAACTTATGAATCATAAGCCCCATGAAAGTATAAATTCAAAAAAATATTTAAATATCATGATTATTTGATTATTAATGATATAACTTGTAAAATAGATCTACATATACTCCTCATAAAGACAAATAGGTGAAAAAGATATCATATGTCTCAAAGAAGACAATCTGAGAAGAGAAACCATTACCTTGAGTTCCAATTGATTTTAAATAGATATATCCATATGTATAATAATTTGAAATTAATTTTACATCTATAATGTAATCTTGTACATATTTATATAACCATATATGATCCACTTATTATATTTCATCACCCATTTATCAATAATTCCATATTAAATCGTCATTTTCGAGCATTAACTATTTCGTTTTTCCTTATAATTTTTGTTAGTTAGTTTTAGTCCTTGTACATTAATCATTTTTGAATAATATAAATAATTTTAATCACTATATAATTTTTTTATATTAATTATAGAAATATTTATTATCATCTATAAATTATATATATAGAAAAATTAATTACACCATTCATGGAGACGACAGGCCATACACACACACGAACTATGTTTTCACTTTTTTAAGGATGGGAGAAAATAAAGATAAATAATAATTAAAATTTCACAAAATGAATATAATATCATATATATCATATATATTAATTTATTTTTCCCTTATTACAATCCAATGTAAATAGGAAATGGAAAATGAATTACATTACTTCATGGAATTTGTAGTCCACTAATACACATGAGTGGTGTTATTAGCTTCCAACACATTAGAATGTATGAAGATAGATATGATATTATAAGTAAATACTAATAATTTTATTGTAAATATTATATATATATATATATATATATATTTTACTCAACATAATGACTATCCATAAATATGGTGATGCAAAATGATTTTTGTATCGCTACGTGGAGGTGATAGTCAAGATATACTCAGGGGTGGTAGATTAAAAACACATTTGATATAATAAATGTGCATTTTGGGAGTTAAATCAATAAAATAAGATTTATGCATATTTAAGCTACTGAATTTATTATTTTAGGATTAATAAAAGATATTTATATGAGGTATAATAAAAAATAAATTTAAAGAGACTGGGTAAGATGATTAACTTTCCATTGGCTGGCTTCCATTAAATCCATTCATAAGGACCCTTGGAATAGTATTTTATGAATGAAAGAAAATATAAGTTATGGATAAGGAATTTGGGAATATAATTGGGTATGTTTTGGAAAATAATTAATTAAAAATGTTATATAAGGAATATAAATGTGGGGTTTACTTTTATAAAAGGGGGAGATAACACACTTGAAATTTATTAAAATGTTGAAATATAATAAAATAATTATCCATAAAATAATTTTAAATGGATAGATATTATTTCTTGGGATATTAATAGGTTTTAATATTTCCCTAAAATATTATTTATACATGTTTAATTGGAAAAATACCTTTATCTTTTGATTTAACACCCCTGATAAAACGGTTTTAACTAGGGGTGTCCATGGGTCTGGTTGGGTCAGGTTGATGGGGTTTTTTGACCCGACCCGATCGAAAGAGGTCGGGTCGGGCCGGGCCGGGTCAGGCATGTTTTTTAGCTCGGAGCCGACCTGACCCAACCCGTACTGAATCGGGTTGGGTCGGGTTGGGTTGATGGGTTTAAGGGGAAAAAAGCGACTTTTTCTGGATATCCCACAGGACATCCCCGCTTCGACCCGGTGCAACTGATATCCCCTCCACTGAAGAAGAAGCTTCCTCTCTATGCCTCCATGTCATGTAATCAATATTCTTAAAAATAGAGGCAGTGGAGCATCCATCATGGTGGCAGGAGGGTGCTAATGAAGGCGACAACGATCGTGGTGGTTCTATGAGAATCCTCCCCAATCTTCTTCACCTCCGAGTAACAATCGCACTTCCATACCCCCATTATCGAAAACACACCAAGAAAAACCAGTAGAACGATGCAAAAAAATTAAAAATTATAATAGATCTAAGTTAACTTACATGATTGAACGAAATCAATCATTGTGCTCGAAAAATTCCGGCGCTTCTAAGTTCAGTTCCATGCTCAAAAAATTATAGCACTTCTCCTAAAAAATTGATATAATTTTTTTTAGAATGATGTGAAAATAAAAAATTGATCCCCACTATGGAAAAATTTCAGCACTTTGAGTTTTGGTTACACGCTCGATCGAAATCAATCGCTTCCTAATCCTCTATGGTCAAATTCCTTAGATGAAACCCCAACAGTCATCTTGGATCTGGAGAAAAAGGAGCTCCCCTCCCAAGTGGATGTGGTGTCATATTTATAGCTGAGACGGAGGAGGAAGGCGGTAGTGAGGCGATGGCCTTAGGGTTAGTGCGGTGGAGTGGTGGCCCTCAGACAAGGTGGAAGAGACGATGAACAGTAGGGAAGGCTATGAAGAAACAATAGTAGAGGCGGGGGTGATGTGCGGGAGTGACAACATTGGCTGAGCAGGATGGATGGTTAGCATGGAGGAAGATGATGGAAAGGGCCTCGGGTTTGGAGGGAGGGAGTAAATAGAGTGAAGTATGATAAGAAGGGGTCACATGAGAAGAATACCGGCTCGATGAGTCGACGCAATGCAGGTGGCTATCGGGTTGGTTGGGTCGGGTTGGGTTATTTTTTTCCCAACCCGTGACCCGACCCAACACAACCAAATTATGACTCAACCCGACCCAACCCGTGGAATAATTTTTCTAACCCGACCACACCCGGTCGGGTTGGGTCGGGTCTGGACACCCCTAGTTTTAACCTTAACAGCAGTGACATATTTTTACTCTTTTTACTATTCACTATAAACAGAAATAAAAGTGTAATCATTAGAAAATATGTAAAATGTAATTATAAATTTTGAATCCATTTTATTAAATTCAATCCCTAAAATTGTAATAAAATACTTTAAAAATATAATCAAAAAATATGATGAAAAATGTTTTCAAGGAAAAAAATATTTTTTACATAAAAATGTTTTTAAACCAAAATCCACATAAAATTAATTAAAATGAAAATAATTTGATTATTAGTAATATAAATGAACTAATTTTACCTAAAACCTATTTTAAAATAAAATGGAAATTTTAAATTCTTTAAATGAAATTAAAGTTTTCAATTATAATCATTATTTTCACTATTCATCTAAAAAGTTATGTTTCCATAAAAATCTATAAAACTCACTCTAATATAATTATTTACATGATTATTTTAAAAAAAGGTTCAATTTTGAAAAAAATCTAATATTTTAAAAATATAAATATATCATTTCCCATAAAATTAATTATAAAACATTTTTAGGGAAAATAATTTTGCATAAGAAAATAAATAATCTAGTAAAATTTGATTAATTATTTATCAATATATTTTATTTTGATAAATAAATTATACATATTTTCAAAATAAAATTATTTCTAATCATACCTATAATTTAATGGATGGATTATAATTGTGCACTATATTACAGTTCATTTAGACTTGGGGTTGCAAGTATCCCAAGCTATCAAATAATTATATTTATTAAAAAAGAAACACAAAATAAAATATATGGTATTATAGCTAGGGTACCTTTGAAAAAGAAAAAAATAAAATGTGTTTACTCCATATCCTCAAATTCCTTCAAAAAAATTTCTGGTGGTTAATTTAGTTACATCCATATTAGTAATTGACCCAACTTCTTGGGTAGTTTTATTTTGTTGGTTTAGGGATGAGGTTTTATATAGAATCATTTAAATTAGTTCAACCATTGAAGAGGCCTATAGATCCTCTCTTTCCAAAACAACATTATGAAAAGACCCTCAAAATCAGTGGGAATCACTAAGAGGGTATGATTAATGGATTTCAATTTAATTTCAAGTTTAATCTTGAAAAAAAACTCTCAAGTAAATAAAGATATTACTCTTATCATTATCAAACATACCAATACAAAATCATTATAGTAATAATATATTTTTAAAGGTTCAAATAACAAAATTAGAAGGTTCTTATTTGTCATGATCTAAATTCAACAAATATCATATAAACCACTAGTATGACCCTGTGGATTGTTAAAAATAGGTTTTATCATTGAACTCATATTAGTAATAAGTTTCATGACTATGTAAAGTTGTATTACATATATTCAATGAAAATAATATTATATAACTTGAGTATATTTAACCATATAATACTACTATAGATATTTCATTATATTGTTCTTTCTTCATCGTCTTCATCTACTTGCACAGAAATAAATATATATTTTTGGAAATTATTTTTTATCGATAATAATTTATGTATATATATTTGTAGTATATATTATCATCTAAAAATAATTTTGTAGCCCCAAATTTTTTTAAAGGAAAATAATTTTTCCCCTTTGAATTTATATATTTAATTTTGAAATTAAGAATGATTAGTATCTCAAAATGATCTTAACTTATTCTTCTTCTTTTTAATTATTTCTTATTCATCTATTTTAAATTTATTCTATATTATCATGGAAAATATTTATACGTTGCAGTATGACTATATGGTTCATCAGTAATTACTTCATTCTTTTGTAGTGAAATAGTATATCCATAACACAGACTAACTTCTTTCATCATGTGTGGATAGAAAAAATCTATTTTTGATGTTTAATCCTTTCTCGGATTAATTAAACATTATCTAATTTAAACAATAATAAGTTTTATTTGTATTTATAAAAATAATAATTTTACAATAATACCCTTGATAATTTCAAAATCCCCATATAAAACATCCCATAACCCGTACTCCCAGATTTGGTGTTGAAATCATAAACTTCACATTTATGGATTTTATACCGATGGAGGTGGCACAATTTTCCCTATCAAAAAAAATATTCGTTGTAAATATTTGATCACATACATTCTCCTAGACCTCTTAGTTTTATATTTTTATTAAATTAGGGAAACCTCCTATATAAACAATACCCATGTCGTTAAATGATAATTTCTCCCATATAATCCATCTTTACTTATTTCACATTAAGTCATGATCATAATTCAAATGAATCCCTTCTAGACAAAATTAATTAAAAATTATTTCTTGATATCCTAGGTAAAGGTAAACATAATAATAGGGATCTCAAATGCTCAGAAAGTTTAAGCATAAGAAATAGCAAATTAATTTAATCAATGATCATATGAAGTTCATTATAGTATAATTACAAAATCTAAGTACATGAGAGAATCATAGAATAAATCATTCCAATAAGTACTAGGATCATCAAATATGAAAACTTGTAAATGGAATGAATCATGTGAATCAACAACCATTAACCAAATGATTTCAATATTGATCATAAGAAACATTATAAGACCATAAAAAGATTCAAAAAAATGTGTTTGTATCATGAAAATTTTTCTTCATAACCCAAGTTAAAATCATATCAGAAATAATTAAATCCTAGTTAAATGTATAGGAGAAAACTTTAGAAAACTCCTTCCTTTTATCCCAAGACATGGTATATTACCTAATTCATTAGAGAAATATCTATGTTCACCCTTATTTTAAAATATATTAGGATCAACATTCACTATATGTGTTGTCCCACCATATAAGATATAACAGGATCACCTAACACTATTTGGGCTACCCTATCGTATAAGTTAACATCAAGAACCAAAAAATGGATAAAGTTCAATGAGATCCCATTTCATCATAAAACTCCTAAAAATTTATTATTCCTTTCAAAAATTGATTAGCCCATTAAAAAGAAATGGTTTTGTTGTTAATATTTTGGTTACATTATTATCCCATGGAAAAAATGGGTTTCATAACAATCTATTTGAAACTTGATTATCCTGATGAAATGAAATGGGTTTCAGTATAATATTTTTGAAACATGATTAAATCATGGAAAAGAAAAATGTTCCATTATATTTTACTTAAAATAATCTTAATCCACTAATAGAAATAAAGAGGATGGTATAATTTAAAAATATCCCAATGGAGAATAATTAATAACAAGGGTTGTTTATGTTTATTAATGGAAATACCATTAAAATATCATTAAAAACGTTCTTGAGGAAAATATCGTATTAATATTGAAAATTAATATTTAAAACATAGAAATTTTTTAAAATACTTTTCTTTGAAAATAATATTTAAAATTTATAAATTAAGATTTAAAAACCATTAAAACCATTTTTATAACATTTTTAGAAAACATGGTCTTGAAAGAAAAAGAGTTTTAGACCCAAAAAATGATTTTTCATAAAAAAATATTTTGAACTCTTGAGTAAATAAAAAGATGAAAATAATGAGAAAACATATATTATAATGACATAAATAGATAATAATAAACATCTAGAGTTAATTGAGTGATAGATCATAATATTTCATGATTATAAGAATAATCATAAACAATCCTGCTAAACGATGAGATTACAACATATGACTCTTACAACTTTGTTAATTTTGAATCGCAATCCCCATAAAATAATAAAATTAAATAAATCATATAATATCATGAAAATAAGGATATTAATGAGACAATATTTCCATGGGTATGTATATAAACCTCATAAAAAAATTTGTATAACATGACATACACCTCAAAGAAGTAAAATTGAGACAAAAATCCATTATCGCTTTTTTAACATTGAAACCATTGAACCCATGAAAGGGAAATACTAAAATTGACATTTAAATCACCATAAAATTTAGTATATAAAAAAATAATATATTTATGGTTATTATATACACCAAAAAACAAAAAATAAGTGGGGAATATTGCGTATATATCATATAAATAAAAGTGAGATGAGAAAACTATTACCTCGAGTTCGATTCTCCATGCTTGTTATTTACCGTAACGAATAATAAATTGATGTTAATTATTTATATGATTCATAAAACTTTTAATATTTATTTTTAGTTTCATTTCACTTAGTATAATTTTATATAAAACTACTTAATTAATTAATTTTATGTTAGAGTTTTCAATGATATTTGGATTATGTTTCCAAAAAAATCATAGGTAGGTTGCATATGGTCAAATAAGTCATTATATAAAAATATAAAAAATAATCATGAAATAATTATCATATTCATACATAAATTATAATTTTAAAATCAATCATTAATTATGATTATGAAAAATGAATTAACATTGAGATCATAGAGATGTTAGGCCATTCGTATGCATGAGTAGTGATTTCATTTTTCAATGTTCATTATGAAAAGATGATAAGTAAAATTTTTCCTTTATAGAACAATAATAATATATAAAATCCATATTATATAGTTATAAATAATTATAAATACAATTCATTCCATTTGATGAAGAAAAAAGGAATCACATCACTTCAAGGAGGCAGTAGTCCACACACCCACAAACGACGTTATCACATTTTCAATGATTGAAAGTGTAAGAATGAAAATGATATATTATATTTCAATAATGATAAATATAATATTAATATAAATATTTTTTCACATATGTCACATATATTTATTTTTTTACCCTTATTACATTCTATGCAACATGTTAAGGAAAATGAATCACATCACTTCGCAAGGTGGTTGTCCTCCATATACGCGAGTGATGTTATCGTATCCACTATGGAAATAAATAAAAATATTTATATAATATATAATGGATTTATAGGTATAATTATGTTTTAAATATCATATATAAACTTTATATAAATCATCACACTCAACATTGAGAGGTGGTAATGAAAAAACATATGACATGGGTTCCTTAGGCGGTAGTCTGCCCTACACAAGAATATTTATTTCGTTACCCATTTGAATGAAGAAAGAAATGTTTTATTTTATAAAATTAACATAATAAGGGCTTATTATGATTAATATACTGAGGATATTATATAATAATTTTTTAAGAATAATAAAGGTGATGAAAAATGAAATAAAATAGAAATTCATCTTGATGAACATTTCCTCTTCTTTGGGTATCCTCCTTAGGATTCAACTAAAGCCATTCCTAGGTTATATTTATGCCCAGAATTAAGATATTTTGATTAGGTTGGGCAAGTGGATAATTTATTAGTCTAGGTATTTTCTAAACCAATTTTTTTTATTGTGTGAAGAGAGGTGGAGAGGGGGTGTCCTTTTATATGTGGGGTGAGTAGCATACTTTTAAATGTTTTGAAAGTGTAAATTACAACCACTTTATTTTCATGTAAAAAGGCCAAATAATGGTAAATTTTAGATAATATAATTTATAATGTTGATATAGGGATATAAAATGGTTTTTGGACATGTTTTTATGTCATTTATCCCCTTAATATTGAAGTTTAATCCCTCGGTATACTCGTTTTTACATCAATCATTATGATTAATTTTGACTCTCTTAACTAATAATTTTTGTAAAAAATTATATTGTCATTATTATAAGTTATAAATTTTTCAAATTCCAAATATATAATCCATTGGGAAAAATTTCACTCTCATAAGTGGTATAATTTAATTTAAAATTAATCCTAGAGACGTGATGAGATGGCATGTTTTTAAAAAGAGTATTTTTTAAGAAAATGATGATTCTATATTAAATCTATAAATCATAATAATATTTGTTTGAAAAAAATAAATATTTATTGATATATAATTGATAAAATTTATTTAAAACATTCCAAATTATGGATTATTTTAAATAATTTAAAGGATAACATCATGCATTTTAAAAGAGTTATTACAAAAACCCATTTTTAAATGTACATACAACTTATACTAAAAACCAATATAAATTTTATTAAAATGTAATTTAGTGGATAAAATATAAATAAATAATACTTATGTTACATGAAATAATATTTAAAAGATAATTTGAAACATAAATTTCTTAATATATTGAAAAAATGATTGTTTTACAGAAATCTATATTTTTCACTATTCACTAGAAAATAAATTTTTATTGAAAAGTTAACAAAATTATATCAAAGTAAATGTTTTTATTTAAATTCAAAAAATTAGTAAAATTATATACAATGAATTTTAGAAAAGTGTAAAAATTTATTTTTAAAATATATTTACCAAAAAAAGTGGACAAAATTATTTTTTGAAAAAAAACACAATTTTAAGCATAAAATTGGATTTAGTTTTTATCTAATTTTCATAAAATAGATAGGATTAATGTTAAAAATTAGATTTAATATATAATATATAAATTAAATTAAAATAATCCATCATATGTTATTTTTTCATTTATTATTATAAAAAATACTTTTGTGCATTATAATGCTTTTCGGAACAATATTTCATTTTGATTTTGAAATGGATTTATTTTCATTTATAATTAATTAATAATAAAATAAATTACTATATATAAATGTTGAAGTCTTATTTTCAGAATATATTTAATATTTTTTGTACTATCTATTCCAAAAACTATGTGATAACTACCATATTATATAATAATAATGTGTTCTGTTTAAACTCTTTATTGCGTTTAACACAAGATAAACTCAATATTGCGTGTAACACAATACAAACCCAATGTTTCAGGTTTTTTAGACTATCGAAAATAATTTTATTCTTTTTAAATCCAAATCTGTTACACTATATACTCTCATTGAAGAAATATTATTAGAAATGTGTAACTTTATACAAATTAAAAGTTTTAGAAAAATCTTTTAATATATCTGATTGATAATCTTACATATTTTTCAAAATGTTTTACATTTATACAAAACTACACTAATATTCAAAAACATATTACATATTAACTTTAAATATATTACATATAACCAACATTCATATAAATTCTTATGAAATATGTTTTCTTTTTTCATTTTTCCAGTTCCAAGGTTAACAATATATTATCTGTCACCAATATTGATACAGAAATTTAATATTCTTATGAATACACTATAAAATATCATATGTATGTATTTATGATTACTAAATTAGATAAATTTAACTTCCTCATAAAATAAAATAATACATGTGGTTTGGATATTCTTATACATCATTTCATTTTCTATTTCTATGTTTTTATGTTGAATAATAATCTTAGGTATCCTCGAAAGCATCATGTTTACAATCATCCTTTTACAAATTTCATCATTAACTATAAAACATCATAATTATGAAATATTAATTCAATTTCTAGACATAAATAAAAATAAAATATTTACTCTTTTAAAATTGAAAACATCCAAAAACATTCCAACTAATTCCAAATCACCACTATATACTTTAAAACTTCTCAACACCATTCAGTACTCTTGAAAAATATATTTTTTAAGTGATTATGGATATTATTTATTTTTTAACAAAAAAAATACAACACATTAAACATATAAACACAATATTATTTTATTCTTATTCTCTATAAAATTTTCCAAATTCTATAGGAAACTTATTTTACTACAAACCACTGAAATTTATATATAGAATTAAAACATCACGTCAAGGTCTCACCATATTTCCAAAACATCTCTTGTAATAAAACATAATGCCACATTGGATCACTTTTCTGTACAAGGAAAATAAATCACATTCAAAATTAGCATATATATCAATGAATCGTCATTTAATAATTTCAAGACTTTGTGATTGAACTCAGTTTATTAAACAAAAAAATTAAACAGAAATTACATTTTGTAAATAAAAAGTGACTAAATTTTGTTTCATCATATCCCCTTATTTTCTTGATACTAATAGGAAAAATAAAATATTTATAGCCTTTCGATACCACATGATTGATTCCACTTGATATAAATTAAAAATCAATACTTCATAACCTTTACAACATTTTCCATGAATTATTTTTATGATAGATTCCTACATAGGTTTCATTGAAAATAGTAAAAAATTTAAAAATACTCACACACCCACAAGATGGACTCCAAATTTTAATTCTTTAATAAATATCTATAAATAAGATATCTCACACTCATAGATAAAAATCATTTCAATCGATTTCCTGAAAAAATTCACTATCTTTGTACATACATATTTTAAATACACAAATAATGGAAAACAATTATATTTATATTTAATTCAATAGATTTAAAAATAATAATCCAATGAAAAGTTATATAGGGGAAATAATCCTCATAATTCATCCTTGTATGTAATGATGTTGAAAAAATATCATCTGTCTTAATATTTATTTGGAATCTTTTGGTAGTTATTTAGTGAACGAATCTTATATTTTAAGTTTTTTTAGAATAAATTGTTTGTTCAAAACCTTATATTCTATAATATCTTTAATTGAGGGATACATTATGTCAACATACATTGATAATGAATATTGTATTGTATTTCTTGATAAATATATAAAACCTAAATTATAAAAGTTCCCATGGAATGGATGCATTGCTTCCACCTTGAGATCTTCCAACTAAGTCCTCATCAACATCATTTGGGTTGTGGTTTGAGTAGAAGGTTCATATTTAGCTTCAGTGGTATTTAAGGAATCAAATAATTTCTTATTTTTATACTCACATAAATATATATCACCATAGAACAAATCTCCACCATATATAGAAATTTTATAATCAATATTTCCATCCTAATATGTATCTGTTTTGGAAATAAGATGAATTTATCAACTACAATCATATCTAAATTCATAGTATTTTGTGACTTTAATATATTAGATATATCTATATACATCTAGGAAATGAAACTTTATCAACACACCATAATATCTAAAATAAAATTTTGCAACATATATTCCACATATTCTTAAAGCTGTTAGATAAGTTGAAATTTCAATGAACTAACTAAATTAATTTAGGTCAGCTTATTTTCCTCTATATTACATAAAAAAAATTCTTCACACTGAGTTATGTTTTGAATACTATTTTTAATCCCATATTCTAAACATATTTATTGGTTTTTGGGAACACTTATCTGCAGATTGAATGATGTGATCTTCTTCTTGAGAAATTTATAAACCTAAAATATATCCCATTTCACATAACATGGAATTTCAAAAAAATTATTCATCCTTAAAGAAAACTCTTTATATAATTATTTATTTATTTTAAAAACTTATATAATTTATATTAAAAATATAAATTTTTTTATTCCTTATTTTTATCTTTAATATAGAGATTGTTTTACAATATTTATTTCATGAACATCACCTATATAAATCAACTATATTACCAGGAATACAATGATCTTGGGTCTTTTCTCAACCCATATTAAACCTTCTTTAAACAAAAAACACAATTCCCATTTTATATAAGAATGAAAATATCAATTTTATCAATGTTAACCTTCTCTTCCAACTCTCCATTGAGAAATTTAAACATAACATCCATTTAGAATATATTGTATTTACTTTATGCTAAAATAGATTAAAATATCATGATGGTATCTATTCTAAAAACTGGTTTTAACCCCTCATCAAAATCAATTCCTTCCCCTTATATGTACCACTAACAAAAAATTCAACCATTGATTCTTACAACTTCTTCATTTTTAATCACCTTGTTTTGAAACACCCAATTTGTTCAAATAACATTACCATTTTTAGGATTGGGTGCCAACTCACGAGTTTCATTATTCTTATTCTGATACCAATATTCATTATTAACATTAATTCCCTCTTAATATCAAATGTTTCAATCAATTATTTTTGTTCAACATTTTTAAATAGTGATATATGTGTTTCCATCCTCAAAAAAATTATTCATAATATGTTATCCTTGTTCTCCAATTATATTATGGTCATATACATACTTTTTCTTAATCATATTTGATGAATGAGGTTCCACCTCATCATTGGAATAAACTAAGTCATCATATTTATCCTACACATCTTCTGAACTCACATTTTTTCCAAAAAAAAAATCATACATTTTCAACAGAAAAATTTTTATGATCATTACTTCTAGAACATTCTTCTGGATGCCAAATATATTACATTATGTGTTGTAGTTCTTTTACATAACAAATCTTCACGATCATTCATTTATTGAATTATTGATATCTTCTTCGACTTATATGTCACCAAATGATTATGACATCATCTACTCTCTTCCCAAACCTATGAAGATATTCTATTTTGAATTTCCTTATATATTGGATAATATACACAGTTAAAATTTTAAACATGCATATTTTCCAACAATATTTCACGTATGGTGACATATTATAATTAATAATATAGAAAAAAAATTGAATATGAACCACTACACTAATATTTTATGTCAAGAAATATAGAGAAGTATCATGTTTTATCAAAATAGTCCAAGACATCTCCAATAAGCATCCTTTCATCCATTACAAAACACCATTTTGTTTTCCTGAATAGTGTGTAATGAGTTAATGGTAAATATAGTTATTCTCAAGATATTATTTAAATATTCTACTAGTTTATTTTATACCATTTAATTATTGGATCTTCATTAATAATATACCACACTCATTTTCAATAATTATTCTATAACTGTTGAACATTTCCAAATCCTCTAATTGATATTTTATAAAATTAATACATGTAATCTGATTAAATTCATCAATTAAGGAAAAAATATGTTTATAAACATATTTATTACTTCCTCAATGGAATTCAGATAAGAGAATGGATAATATCAAATAGATGTGATGTTTGGATCTTATATTTTGTTTTTTAGAACTAAAAATACACCCTTTTGAAAATCAAATCACATATTGTTTCTCTCTCTATACAGCATAAGAACACAAAAAATATTCTTATCAGGTAATATTGATCTTTTTCTATTGGCCAATATAACCAAATCTACAAATCCCTAATTTATTTAATTCATTCAAGAATGTGTTACATGAATTTTAAGCATCTCCATCCTAAAACAAGTTTCCACTATCTTTTTGTCCTCGTCATAACACATGAAAATTTTAACATCTTATAAAAGAACATGTATTTAAAATAATCACTTTATTACATTCATAACATAGGTGATAAAAACATAAAAAAATATATTTTAAACAATTAACATATATAGTGTTCTAAGATATCAAATTTTCTTTCCCAAAAACCATTGGAATAAATCCTTTGATTTTGACTGAATCATAATTTCCAAAGGTCATCAAACCATCTTTATAGTTATATAATATCATTAAATAGCATCAAATAACTTATCATATATGAATAAAATCCGATAATTATAGTCTAAGGATTTATTTTTAGATATTTTATGTGAAAATTCAACAACAAAATCAATTTCATTTCCATTTCCTTCTTATTTTAAGTCTTATGAGTGCTAAAATTCATACTCTACTAGGATATTAGTATAATTAAAAACATAATTAGAAAGGTAACATGGCCAGTTACATATTCTATAAACTAATTCAGTGTTTGAAATTTATACACAAATTTCATTCAAATTTTCTTTATTTTGAACATTTCAACATTTAGTAAGTTGATTCCCCCTCAAACTCTGTATCTCAAAATATATTGAATAATAAAAATATTGGAAATGAATCATAATTTTTTTCCATGTGTCCAATGCCTTTGTAGTTAAAAATCTAACAATATAAATGATATATACATATAAAATTTATTACTTTCAAATTAATGACACCTATTTCTACTCATTAGTTTTTTTATTCATGTAACATCCCCAATAGAGGAGCCACTAAACTAGTGCCCCTGCCGATTTGCCAAATGACCTCAAGCATGCCTCACTATACTCTAGAGGTTGCTGATTAGTGGAGAGGGTCTAAAAAGATACGTGGAGAGACTATACCCTCTTTACTAGAGTAATCCACAATAGATAACAATATAAATAGTTGAAAAACTAAAATGACCAATAAAAAATCAAATCCATGCATCACCCTATGATGTATCAAATCATTAAAATTGTGAAATATGTCATGTCATGCTAACAATTCCATGTAAAGAAAACCAAGAATAAAAACAATCTGGTGAATCCCAAAACAATCCTAACTCCAATTCCATATTCTCATCCATGAATATCCTAACCCAACTAAACTACCAAGCATTATGTCATTTCCCTTGTCCTGACCTGCAACCATGAGATATTCTTGGGTACCCAACAATGTCCGACCAGGGTGTGAGTACAACTCAATAGGCCACCACCAATAGTGTATAAAAAATATACAGTCTAATAGATAGTGCATGAAATAAAAAATAAAAGGAAATTCAAATATAACTCAAGGTACATTTTTTAACAATCCATACCTTAACCATTTCCAATATTAGTACCATTTCCATCATTTAAAAATTCTTCATTATGATAGAGAGAATAAATCAATTCCCTATCTCATTGTGGATAATCACATCACATCAACACATTTACCTCATCTTGAAGCCTCAGTCTGAGTGGAATGAAACTATTTTGTGAATAGAGCTGTTTCCCCTTCCCTAACCCATGCATTGTGGGGTGAAGTTTGGATACTCAATCCAACTCAACCCATGGTCATAGAACCTCATTCAATACCCCATGCTACCAAGCCATGTTGACATTATTATTTTTCCATCAACTACAATCATACCATATCACACCCAAACACAACCAACCCAAATAGAAATCACATTCCATAACCATCAATATGGGAATTTATACTATTCCCTAACCAATTAACTCATTTTTCATTTACTTTTCATAGTCATTTATCCCAATTTCCATTCTCTTCCCATAACCCATTAATTATATTAAAAATTCAGATAGATTTTTCAATATTTCCCAATTACTATAAATTACCTAATTTATCATGTCTATTTATTTACATGGATTTTCCCACTTATGCTTTTCAACCAAAATTATTATGTCACATAGCACAACCACTTTATTGCATTCGACCCATTAGTTATGCCCCATAATTCCTATGTATTAAACCATTACTTATATTTTTCAATTACCTTATGTAATCATTTTCATATTCTCATTTCACAAGCCATTTCCAATTTAACATGTTCACCATTTCATATATACAAATCATTTTTTCGAATTTCAACACAATTTATAGACCATTTGACACAATCTCAATTAACCCAATTAACCCACATTCAATCCATGCCAAATAACCCCTTATTCCATTACCCTTAAATGGGAACAAATGTCAATATTAAATTTTCAACTAAACTAAACAAAATAACATGTTCAATTTGGCCTCTACATTATCATAGATCAACTCTACACTTAACATCACTGAGTATAGGTTTGGAAATGTAGGTGCACCCCATGGGTGACCCAAAATCTTTCTTATCATCCTTAGAACATCCCACACTGACCATGTTGGGTATAAATCATTATTTATCCAACCATTTTACTAAATCATACTCAAGGTGAAAAATTCAAAATAAGGGGGAAGCATGATCTCAAAAAACATGTAAAAAAATATAACAAAAATATGGAATATATCTTGTAAACCACCTACCTCAAATATGATGATGAACACTTCACTTCACTTCAAAATTAAATTTTTTATTATCGAACACTTTTAAGGGAAAAAGTGAGAAACCTAATCAAACACTAAAAGAGTGGATAGAGTCATTGAAATGAAATTGTAGCCTACCCGTTTTAATCTCACGAAACAGATTCCATGATAAAGTATTTACCTGAATGTCTGGTTTCTCCATCAGAGGGTCTTCCAACCTGAATTCTAGCTTCCCCCATGACTGGATGTACTCCTCTACATTGATCTTTCCTTTGTTGAAACCCCAAACCAGAATCAAGTCTTGCTTGTCAATCCATTCGGTCTACTCATCATTGGTGTCCACCTTAAAAGTCTTTGCCATCATTCTTTCTTCCTCCTAATTAGAAGTTTTGATTATCAGTTTTGTTTCCAACATAATCTCCTCTGAGCTCATGAGAAAGTATAAAGGATTATTGACCACCTCCTGTAGCTGGCAGGCCACCTTGGGGGATTGTGAGCCGCAATCCTTCAACTTTCTCTTCAACTTCTTTGTCGATCTAGTCTCTAGCAGAAAAGGTAAATGAGAATAGTACTTTATCTCTTTCTGTTTACCCCTTTCATTATTGCATCATCTTGGACAAGGGGACTTTCTCCCCTTGTCCCCATCCTCTATATCACCGTCAAAGTGGCTAGATCATTCATCACTAGACTCTCTCTTCGAAGCCGACTCCTCATCCATGGAGGTTCTGACCAAGTCATTTCCAAAATATTGGGAAGAATACTGAAATCCCAAAGCATCAAACTGATTTTCCATCTCAATACCTTCAACCTCAATAAGTCTTTCCATTACTGCTACCGGATGCTTTCCAGCCTGCTTCAGTAGCTTAGCACCTGTGAAACTCTTCCCACCACCTGAGCTC
This sequence comes from Viscum album, assembly GCA_963277665.1. NCBI lineage: Eukaryota > Viridiplantae > Streptophyta > Magnoliopsida > Santalales > Viscaceae > Viscum > Viscum album. Next base: position 540,022,064 of record OY728146.1, read on the forward strand.
ATCACCTCTGCATAAGAAGCCCTGCCATAAAGCATGGGAACTCCCTCATCCCCCATTTGAGGAGCCACCAAGTCGACGGACCTGCCAAGCTGTTCCTCGGCCTCACCTACTTGCTTCAGCTTAGGCCCAATTAAATCACACACTGGTGAATTCCCATCCCTCGATCCACTCGGTACACCCCCACCAACAATGCCCTTACAAGCTACTGAAGGGGCCACTAGAGGTTGCTGTTGGAGTTCCTGTTGTGTGCTGACCACCGCATCTAGCCTGGCATGGGCAACCACCTCTAGATCCACCCCGCACCCCTCCATTTTCTCCTCCAATCCTATATGAACCCGTGATAACTGATCCACAATAGGCTCCAACTGCACCTCATGTCCCTCATTCTCCCTGGGCACATCCTGCGGAGCCCTGAACCCACGACGACAAGCTGAGCCCAAATGTCCAAACCGGTGACATCCCAAGAAAAACAGAGGCCACGATTCAAAACTAACCCGCTATTTCCAGTGGAATTCATCACCAATCGTGATCCATATCCAATCTAGGGGGCCTTGAAGCATCAACCTCAATGTAGACGTGTGGTGAAATCGGATGACACACGGCCGACATCCAACTATCAGAGCACAAAAATCTACAGACCATGTTGCCTAACATTAGGATTATGGAAGGTTTCTGGAAAGAAATAGGGAGATCAGGAAAACTAACCCAAACCACCAATGAGGGTGAGTCGCAATTCATGTGAGACTCGAAAGACCAGTGAAGAAGGAAAAAACTGCAATTGTTGAAAACTCGGGGGCCTCTAGACCAGGCAGAGCTCAAATCATCCTCTGAAGAAAAACGAACCATCAGGTGATGTTGATCGAAGAGTCCCACCAATGAGCGCTCTTGGATATCCCATGATTCAAATACATAATGATCAAAGGCGTTAACGGATGGACACCGACCCTTGAATCGGACAATGAGTGTCAACTGATGAAGGTCTGAGGCCTCATTGAACTCTTTCAGAGAAAGCGCAAGGTCGGACGCGCCACGATGGAGATTTAGAACCTTAGGGCATAGTGGAATTGGAGGAAAGGGGGGAAGGAAATCCAGATTCATAAAGGGGGTGAACGTTCGTGCCGATGATGAAAAAGGATGGACTTGCACCCCTCCCCCCGCCGAGGAATAGGGGGCCGGATCTGCCAGCATCACCGCTAGGGCATCACCGTTGAGGACGAGCGCCATAGTGCTAAAGGAATTCCTCTTAATGATGAACACACTCTTAATTGTATCCTTAGATCCGGATTCAAAAAACCTTCAAATCCCCAAACCAGGTTCCACCAGAAAAATAGGGTTTTTTAACTTCATAAGGTGTGAAAATCTACAAACCCTAATATGGAATAGAGAATAAAGGGATATAATATAATTTCCTAGAGCTTCGATCGGTAACCAATGATTCTCTAAATGACTTATAAAATAAGGAGATCAACCCCTTGGAAGCTAGGTTCTAAATGGGGAATATCTAGGGATAGAGGATGAAGATATTGGTGAAAAATCGGATGGGGATCTTAAAATTTCATAATGGATAAACTTTAATTTTTCAAAATTTTACTGAGCTGTACTATTTTCCAAACCATAAAAAACTATATATAATCCACTCTATTAGGAAGTTCAGGTCTCAAGGTTACCCAAGAAGCTCTGCACAGTTTACAAACCATTCTCTAGACATGGGATATGCCACTGTCTATGGAAGCTGAAGTCACACAGTTACCTGGGAAGCTTCACATGATTTACAAATCATGCTCTAACCATGAAATATATAATTGTCTAAGGTTTCATGATTTTCTAGGGTATTCCACATGGATTACATAACCACACTTCAACCATGCACCTTACACAGTTTGGCCTAGTTACTCTTCCTTCCATGTCCCAAAACCTCCAGATCACCCCTGAGGTCCCTCATACACCTGAGAACCATTTCATTAATCTAAAACAAGATATCCAAACCAAAATTTAAGAATTAAATACCTTCATGAGGTATGATATCTTAAAACCTCTACCAACTTATAACAGTTCTTCATTTAACTACATTCCCAAGCATTATTGGGCCTCCAAAATAAGGATATCAAGCCACTAGGTCTGCTTATCCATTCCCTTCACCCTATACTCCTCTTGAACATTACCATGCTTTCATAAAACCTAAACTAAAGGTATGTCCATACCTTGAAATATATTCTAACTAAATCTACCACACAATCTAGATACTCCTCGAAGGTCATATTGACTTTAACTATATATCAACCATTAGAACATTGTATGTAAAACTTAGGCAATAATTCAAAATTCAAATCAAACAAAAAAATTGCACCCAACATCACACCATCATGAAATAATGAACCCTTACCCTATCTTTATGATCCTCCATGAAAATCATGACCTAAATCACTAGGCTTCATTTTACAATTTTTTCAAATTCTAATGGTGACCAAAACCTAGTATTACAAATGGAAAATACATAGTCCTTCCAACCACATTTCCTAAACCACATCGATCCTCCCCACATGTCTCAGTGGTCCCATTCCATAATCATACATCAAAACGCAATCAAAACTCTCAGGGCTCAATCGATCAAACATGTGCCAACACTCTATATTAGGGCTAACTCAACTAAATGGGGATCACTCCAGACCCTCCATCCAAAAACTCCAATCACATTACAAACAAAAAAAATAAAGTTATGGTTCTATCTAACATATTTGGTTATTTGGAACACCAATATCAAAAAATTTCCCTAAGAATCTCAACTTGACTTTCACTTCATACTCAACGTGTTCTGTACTCACTGAGATCGATCATCTATATGGACTTCTCCCCACACTAGCCTCTAGCATTTCCCTTGAAACAGTCCGGGAATAAATTCCTACACTATCCATTTGAGGACTATGATCTAATTTATCTCACTCATGTAAAACTTCCTTTCTAAAAGGAACATGAATAAAAAACATCAAATTGGAGGTGGGTTACTCTCACCACACCCATTAATGTTTACCATCTTAGGCCGGACCGCCATTGACTATCTTGTCCCATAACACCCATCATCCACTAATGGTATAGTACCCCCTTTTCACCTTCTCAAGGATCTTACAGACATGAAGCCAATCATTATCATCCAACGTATCCACTGTGGTCATTTCCTGACTTCAGATATATTTATTTTATCATCACATCACTACCCTACAAACCTACATCGGGCTCCCCCACCGCAATCAACATTCCCAGCACTATCACTCCTAACATTCAAATAATAACAAAGGAAGGATAGGTTCAGACTCAAACCCACTCGAAAATTTGAAATACACTCTTCATCCCAGAAACATCTGCCATGGTGATTTACCACACTCCACATTTTTCCCTCACTCAAAGATAAGTCAAGCTGTACTTGGATGACTCATCATATAATTCTTAGCTTCACTATTAGCATGAAACAACATCACATGGACGTGGTTCCTTAAAAATTTAATACATTCTAGCACCACCAAAATACACATACCTGAGTATACTTATGATTTTTATTAGAGTTAAATAAAGCAAACTCTCTTTCCATCAACCATTGTTACGTCTCACCACACCCACTGATGACTAGACATAGGAACCTCAAATTTCATTTGGAACCACCATAATCCCAAAGCCAATCCTTGGATCAATCAACCATCATAATAAAGACTCACCTCACCTCACTGAGATACCCAAAGGTCACCTCTTAGGTTCCTCATTGGAATCTCGGTGTCACTACATAAACACATCATTCCCTTTGCACATCAAGGAATGAATTATCACTCCCCGAATTTGGTGTGTCATTAAAATTTCTCTATATGAGGGATTCCAAACACACATATTGAAATTGATCACCATACAAAACCCAAAACCTAGACATATATGTTTATATTCTCCTAGAATAAGAAAAAAACATCACCCAGTTCCCATTCTCGGCTACCGTGAATGGCACCCATGAGGTTCTTTGACACATGGTCCATCCCAAAGACCTCACCTGAAACAATCAATGGTGTACATCACAACATCAATCTCCACATATACCTCCCACATGATCGTAGACTCCATGATGTCCCACATCCAACCAAAAATCCTTCAATTTACTGGGCATAATGATAGAGGCTCTCAACCTATATATCTAATGCCCCGACCCCAGTTACCCAAAGTCAGTGCATTATTACATAACATTGGCATGATATAAGGAATCATGCCCTGAAATACTGATCACTTTAGTAGCCTTGGAAGTATTAGATACACTAATATGTTTTACATTACATTATAAAATGGAAAAAATACAACAATATAGTCTCCATAGGCCACACTCATATCCCTTAGACAATCCCTGCAGGTCAGTCATAATATAATTCTTCGCATCCTAGGAAAAATAAAACATAGAAAGGGGTGAGATAAGATGCTCAGTAAGGATAAAAATATAGCATAAAAATTCATAAATAATCATAAACATTTAAGGCAATGTATAAGACTAAAACAAAATCCTTTTAAACATGAACATCAACATAATATGGCAATGGTAAAATCAAATAATGCCATTTACTTATTCAGATGTATATTATACTAGTCTAATAATCACATGCAATATCAATAGCCACTTTCATGGTGATGGAATGTATAATTCTAGACATCATAACAACATAGTCAAGGATTTGTGCCAAGACTAAAAATAAGATTTTGTCAAGCCCTTGTGACAAGACACTAGTTTGTCTCATGAGGCCTACTGATGCATCGAGGAGTTATAGCAGGCTCCACCAGTCACTTACTAAGTCCAATTAATTCCTCATATTAAAAGGTTTAAACATAACATAAACATTCATATTAAAACTATCATTATAAATGTCAACACTTTATCCATAAACCATGAATGGTATAAAAATAACACATCCACAGACAAACATATCACAAAACCTTCAATACAGTATGAAAGATTTCTATCATAATAAATCAACCTTTATCAAGATCATAATATCCCGTAAAGTATGTTTACATTGTTGAAAATGATTAGAAAAATTCTTTGAGAGAAATATACCTTTTTCAGGAAAACATTGAAAAGTCTCACTATTTATCAAGAAGTTATTTAAAATAGATTTTTGAATAAAAGTGTCCCATACTACTTTGAATATTTTAAAAGTAATTTTAATTTTAAAACATTAACGACCATATATGTAAATAAAACCTTAAAACCATTTTTAAAACCTATACATTAATGAGAAATATTTAAAAGAATAAAATTTTAAATCATTTTAAAATGATATTTTAATTAGAGTTCCTAAAAAATGAGAGAAGCTTGGATACAAATAATTGAGGTAATAAAAAATTATAATATCATTAGAATAAATGGATTCCTGATATACTATGTCAAAGTACATTATATACACCAAATAAAAGTGAATTGGCATATAACAACAAAGAAGTCTCAATGGAATGTAAGTTGAGAAGAATTCCTTTATAAAGACCATATCCTTAGGTTAAGGATAAATCAATGACATAATTATGTTTAAAAAATATAAATACACTCAATATGATGGGATATTCAGTGTAAATCAATCATAGGACATTCGCACAAATTCTTGTAAAAACAACACCAATGACTTGGATGTTTAACTCAATGAATAGAAATTGAGTTAAAATTACTCTTATCAAGTTTATATCAATGACTTGAGAATTTATCAATGGAGTGATTATGTGTATCAAAAGTATATCCACACAAAGGGAAGTGAAAATTACTACATAAGTAAATAAATAGTGATTTCACACATAATCTTGGATTAAAGTAATCAATGAAGTTTGTGTAAAACCGAATGAGGGGAAATTGAAATTTCAAATTCCCTTGCTGATTTGGTAACTTACGAAACATACACCCCAGGAAATAAGTATCATCCAATGATGATGTAAATACCCATAAATTAAAGTATATTATGCAAACAATACAATCATGGGCAGCATATACACCACACAAAAGGTAATAATAGAAAATATAACATGAATCACATGAGAATAAAAGTGAGATGAAAACCCCTTACCATGTTGTAATCAATCTTGTCGTATGACCAAAAGTTAATAACCACCAAATGAATCATAGAATACCATGAATATAAAGATAATCATGATAATATATATCAAATGGAAGTACACAATGCATCACCTGCATTAAATAAGTGGCGAACAATGGAAATCTCACGGAATTAAAAGTGAGATAAGAAACCCCTTACCATGTAATTTTCCTTGGTTGAGGGTATGTTAACCTCCTATATAATAGGTAAATAATTTTCATTAAATTATACAAAAACTATTTACATAAATATGATATCATATATGATCTTTTAATATATTTTTTAATTATATTTCAGTTGTATCATCGTTTCGTGTGTTAACTGATTCATTTTCCTTAATATGATTTGTTACGTAAGTAATGTTTTTTATGGATAGGATGAATCTTATTAATATTAATAATTATATTAAGTATTTAAACATTATTTTTAATCCTCAAATGAAAATTATTCTTGAATAGATATGATGGGGAATGAATCTCATCACGTTCTTGGAGACTGTAATCCGTATGTACCCACGAGCGACAATATCATTCTTTTCAAATTAAAATCGTATATAATTGGATGTTATATCATATATAAAGAATCACTATAATGTTATATTTATTATTTAAATCATTTATACTCATTATTATACCCATCCAAATAATGAAGTGTTTGAATAACAAACTACACCACGACATGGAGACGGTAATCCATACATATGCACGTATGGTGACTTTGTCATTTATAGGATGAATAAAATAATGAATAGGGTTGTAAAATTTTTATAATAACATCACAGTATATATAATATACTATATTTATTATTTTATATTGGAAACAACAAATAAAGAGGCAGTGGAAGAATAAAAGAACTTGAAATAGGTGATGAAATATTTGCCTCTTCTTCGGGTTCTTCCTTCTAATTTGATCAAAAGGGATCCTAAGGGTTGATTAATGACTAATACAAGGCCTATAGGATGATGGGAGGATAGTTTATAGGATATTTGGGAAGCGTTTGGCCAAGTCAAATGGCTTTGAAGGTGTGAATTTGAGAGAAGGAGAAGTTCCCTTTTATAAGAGAGGTGAGGGTCACTTTAGGAAAAGCTTGAAATATTATTTTATAATAAAATCATTATTCGTTTAAAATGGCTTAAAAATAATTTATTTAGAGGATAAGGTGGTTACGGGTAGAAAACCTCTAAACCAATAGGTTTTAGACAGATTTATGTCACCATATTAACCTTATCTTTTATATTTAACTCTTAGTTAAATAGTTTGACATTTACCATGTCTCTTCGTATTTTTATATTACATTATTAATAAAATAACTATAAACATCCAAGAGAACACCAAGTGATTCATTAATAATACATCTATCATTATATAAGTTTTCTGGACAAACCTTATATTTTTAGGGATATAATATCAATTAATAATATAATATTTGTTTTAAAAACTCTTTTATGTAAATTTTGACACTATTTGGTATTTTGTTTTTGTCAAATTCATAACAGCATTTTTACTTCGAAAAAAATTCATTTAATCAACCCTAAAATTTCATATTAATCTATGAAATTAGTGTAACTCAATAAAACTCTCAAATTAGATTTATTTGGATATTTATAATATCAATTATTTTAATCGTTCACAAATAAGGTAATTACTGCATCATCATTGTGTCATAAATAAATTAAATTATCTAATGTATAAAATTTATAAATAAAATTCCATTATTTAGGAAATATTTTTGGATTTATAATTAATATTTATAGTCTAATTTATCTTATGTATAACCCTATATTAAAAATGGTTTAGTTATTAATCTTTGATTTTAACTCTTTTAACTCTTCTTTAAATAAAATAATAATAAATGTCCTAATCGAATTAAAGTCGACCAAAGAGGATAATATTTTATTCCTAAAGTTATTTTTGGTCGAATTATACTTATACAATATAATTAGAACATAGGTTAGGGTAATTATGATATCATTTTTACCCTTAATTACCCTATTTACTTTTAATTGTTGTAAATAAAAGTCAAAAGTTACTATTCACCAAAAGTTTTCATCTTATTGAACAACATTTTACTTAATAATATTCACTGTGTCTCTCATATTTTTTAAATTCAATTCACATAAGCGGTAAAATTAAGTTTTACACAAATTTGCAAATGCTTCTATGTGGTGGGTAAAAGACAGTAAAAAGCTCAATAAAATTTTATACATTTAATTTTATTATAAAATAAATTAAATGAAATAAATTGAACTTATATAGTTATTATATATATATTTTGACTTAAAATAAATTTAACTAAAATAAATAATTATTTAAATAAAAAGTCTGATTTAAACTATAACACAGTGTTTTTCACTATTCATCAAAAATTGAATTTTTTCAGAAAAATACCAAAAATTTACCCTAATATAATTTTTATATTCCAAATTAAAAAATTAATTCTATTTTAAAAATAAAAAACATAGAAGTTTTATTAATTAATTTAAAATTAATTCTTGTTGTCAAAACAGAAAAGCGGGTTTTTAAAAAGTAAAAACTATCAAAAGATTGACATGTGTTTATGTCAAATTTAAATTTTAAATTACTTATAATGACCTACATTGTATTAAATGATAAAAATATAATCGAATTATACTTCCAAACCATTCAAATACATAATTTACCACTATAAATTATTTCGATTAAAAAAGTTTTTTTGAATTAAAATTTAGTATTTTTCAGTATTCATCAATATATGAAAGTTATCAGAAAAGTATCAAAAAATTATCCAAAATAAAGTTTAATGTCCCAATTCTAAAGAAGAATTTAATTTCATTAAATTTAATATATAAAATTGTCAAATATTGGTTATAAAAAATGGTTTTCCATTAAAAGGAGGTAAAATTACATTTTTTGAAAAATACTTCTTTTATCTGAAAAAATGAATTTGTTTTTATATTATATGTATGAAATATATAATATGTATTCTAAAATTATATGGAGTATATAAAATTAAAAATTGAGTTAATACTATTCATAACCACTTTTGAATGGCAAGTTTTGTAAGTCGTGGTGCGATTGAACTCAGTCTTGCATGTAACGATAGATATTGAATTATTTTAAAGAAAATAACATACTATGAAATCTTGGGGTGTTAAATTCTTCCCCATTTTGTAAATTGTGTCCGATTAATTTTAAAATTGGTCTTGGGAACTTCATTGAATGTCTCACATCGGAAAAAGAGTCAATAAAACTATCTCTTTAAAAGAATGAAAGAGTAGTAAAAAGTTCACCTGAGATAACCCATACAAGGATTCCATGTAGGAAAAGATGGATATGGAAGATAAAATAAGTGTCATGTTCTGGTGGAGAGTGATAGAAAACATGATCAAGAGAAATTTAACAACAAGAAAACCACAAAATTGTGATGGGATAAACGGTCATTAGTTTCCTAGTATGAAAAGTAAACAGATAACATTTTTTGTTTTAAGTTCCATTTCATAAAGTTGAGGAATTTATTAATGAGATTTAATAAGAAAATAAAGATATATACTTACTTTTAAAGTAGAGTTTCATACTTTAATAAATTTCTACCACCAACTCATCTTTCTTTATTTTCAAACGATGAGTATTCAAGATGACTTGGTCACACCTGAAGTGCTAGAATCAACTTATAGAGAATCACATAATCTACAAAGGATAAACTATATATATTTACCTTGTCTTTATAGATTAACCAAAACCAAAACGGTTAGTACAATGTCAGATGATCCCCAAAAAAGGATAATCCTTTAGAGAAAGAAATACTAATATTAATTTCCAAAATTAAACCAACAATACCAAAAGTTCAATAATACCATTAAATAAACAATTGTCCTTAAAATAATACAATATAATCCAAACTAATATTGAAACCCAAAACATATAACAATTTGATAACATAATCTTCCACATTAAATTGTATCTCCAAGTAACATTGACTAATATTAAAGTCACATGCTTAAAAGTAATTAACCTAATCACATATTCTCTATGATAGGTTAATAATTTCCATAAATAACTGAAATCTCTATAAATCAAAATCATAGATAAGAATTCAGCATTACTCCTCAAAATAAATCCCATATTATTCTATTTTTTCAAGGCATATAGTGTTCCCAACAGAGCGAATGTCTTCAAAAATAACATTTATCACTTAATCACCAAATCATTTTCCTATACTAAGGATATCTATTTGATAAGACATAAGATCCCAATTCAACTTATTATTGATCAATAAAATCATTTAGCAAAAAAAAATTAGTCACACTAACCAGGGACTTCACATAGTCTAGTGGTAGGTGATAAATCCCAATCGCACTCTGGTTGTGTGTTCAATTCCCACAGCTTTATCTGATGCGATGGGTTGTCACACGGTCTGTGTGTTTTCCTTTTTCAAAAAATATATTTTATATCATTCCCAAAATGAGATAAATTCCTAAAAATAACTATAATATAATTTAACCACAAATTTTTTCTCATACGTCGTATTTTTCATCCCAAAAATTAATAACCTGTAATTGCCTCAAATTCAAGGATCATATATACCCAAATAGTTCTTTAAAACTATATCCACAAAATAAAAGATAATTCTTTCGCAAATAGCATTTTCACATAACAAACTAAATGGTTACACATACAAGAGAATATTCTTCCAATGTAATCCCATACTTTTAAACATTTCTCCATCAATTTGTTTCAAAATAGGTTCTTCTATGACTTAGTGGTTATCCTATAGAATTGGGCATTGAATCATGTAATTCCAAGGTCCCTTACATTTACAAAAAATGACTGTAATTGGATTATTAGGATCATTTTTATTTTCTTCTATATACTCTTCATTTTTTATCAACAATTATTTACTTTATATCCTTCTTTCCAACACATAAATAATTTCTTTGTTCCATTGAGACACTTTCCTAGGTGTCTCCTTCCACATTTCCTACATGATGGAAATTGAGCTTTATTTTCTCCATGGTCTCCACTACTAGAGCTTTTATCATTCACCACCATTATATTCATTGTTGAATCTGGTAGATGGTTAATATATATGTTTTTGATCATATTTTGGAAAACTGATTTTGCATGAACACAATATCATTTACTCCTATCAACACTCCATTCTGTTTCTCATTTCCACCATCGTGCCCACCTTGTAAATTAGGTTCAATGTTACTATGACTTCCTTAAAATACATCCATTGACTAACAAAATAAATCATAGTGTGAGTCATAAAATTTTTTAGAGAATATCCTAACACCTTATTTTCAATCTAAAATACCTTAGGATTAATCAAGTTTATTTATTCTCATCTTATATTAAAATCCTTAAAATCGGATTGTAAAGAAAATTTGAATAATCTTAAGCATATCTCCCGAGATTCTCGTAACCAAGAGTAAAGCAAGGCTCATTGTCATGTACCAAGATACCCTAGGTCAAGCCAGAAATTCCTTGTTAGAGTTTTCACTTTTGGGTACATCTGTGCAAGAGCCTCCTCTACCTTCTCGTATCCAAAAAGGGATGTATTTATTGGACAAACCACATAATATTTACATTAAAAAAAAAATTGGATGTTCTTCTATACTATTCCTCAATTTCTATCTCAGGGTAGTGTTTTCTAATCAGAATTTTTATAAATATAGATTCCAAAGATTGTACTAAACTCCCTCTGATACCAACTGTAACTCCCCGGCCCCAGTTACCTAGAGTCGGTGCGTTATTACATAACATTTGTTTGATACAATGAATCATGTCCCGAAAGTCTAATTAGTTTAATAGCCTTGGAAGTACTGGATACACTAATAAGTTTTACATTACATTATAAAATGAAAAACTACAACAACATAGTCTCCATAGGACACACTCATATCCCTTAGACTATCCCTGCAGGTCAGTCATAATATACTTCTTCGCATCCTGAGAAAAATAAAACATAGAAAGTGGTGAGATGAGATGATCATTAAGGATGACAATATAGTAGAATCTTTCATAAATAAGCATAAACATTTAAGGCAATGTATAAGACTAAATCAAAAGCCTTTTAAACTTGAACATCACCATAATATGGAAAAGATAAAATCAAATAATTCCATTTACTTATTCACATGGAAATTCTACTAGTAGAATAATCACATGCAATATCAATATCCACTTTCATAGTGATGGAATTCATAATGCCAGACTTCAAAACCACATAGTTAAGGCCTTACGCCAAGACTATAAATAAGATATTTTTAATGCATTGTGCTAAGACAATTGTTTGTCTCATTAGACCTACCGATGTATAGAGGAGCTATAGCGGGCTCCACCCATCACTTACTAAGTCCAATGCATTCCTCATATGAAAAGGTTTAAACATAACATAAACATTCATATTAAAACTGGCATACGAAATGTCAACACTTTATACATAAACCATGAATGGTATAAAAATAACACATCCATAGTCAAACATATCACAAAACCTTCAATAAAGTATGGAATATTTGTATCATAATAAATCAACCTTGATAAAGAATAATATCTCATAAAGTGTGTTGACATAGATGAAAATGATCAGTATAAATCAATGAGAGAAATATCCCTTTTTAATGAAAACATTTAAAAGTATAACTATTTATCAAGAATCAGTTTAAAATAGATTTTTGAATCAATGAGTCCCATACCGCTCTGAAACTTTTAAAAGGAATTTTAATTTTAAAACATTAATGTCCATATATGTAAATAAAACAATAAAACCATTTTTAAAATATGGAAAATAATGAGAAAGATTTAGAAGAATAAATTTTTGAAACCTTTTAAAATGATATTTTAGTTAGAGTTCCTAATCAAATGAGAGACACTTTAATAAAAATAATTGAAGAAATCAAAACATTATAATATCATGATAATAAAGAGATTTATGATATACTATGTCAAAGTACATTATATACACCAAATAAAAGTGAATTGCTGTATAATAACAAAGAAGTCTCAATGGAATGTAAGTTCAGATGAATTCCTTTATAAAGACCATATCCTTATGATAAGGATAAATAAATGACATAATTATGTGTGGAAAATATAAATACACTCAATATGATTGGATATTCATTGTAAATCAGTAAGTGGAAATTCACACATGTTCTTATAAAAACAACTCCAATGACTTGAATGTTTAACTCAATGAATAGAAATTGAGTTCAAATTACTCTTATCAAGTTTATATTGATGGATTTAGAATTTATCAAGGGAATAATTATGTGTAACTAAATTATATCTACACAAAGGGAAGTAGAAATTACTATATAAGTAAATAAATTGTGATTTCACGCATAATCTTGGAGTAAAGTAATCAATGAAGTTAGCGTAAAACCGAATGAGGGGAAATTGAAATTTAAAATTCTCTTACTGACTTGGTAACTTACGAAACATACACCCCATGGAAGACGGACCATCCAATGATGATGTAAATACCCATAAATTAAATTATTTTATGCAAACAATACAATCATGGGCAGTACATACACCACACATAAGTTAATAGTGGAAAATATAGCATGAATCTCACGGGAATAAAAGTGAGATGAAAACCCATTACCATGTTGTAATCAATCGATTCATATGACCAAAAGTTAATAACCAAAAAATTAATCACAGAATACCATGAATATAATGAGAATCATGATAATATATTTCAAATTCCAGTACATAATACACCACGTGCAATAAATAAGTGGCGAACAATGGAAATATCACGGAATTAAAAGTGAGATAAGAAACCACTAACCATGTAATTTTCCTTAGTCAAGGGTACGTTAAAATACTTTATAATAGTTAAATAATTGTTATTAAATTATACACGAACTATATACATAAATATGATATCATATATGATCTTCTAATACTTCTCTGTTAATGATATTTCAGTTGTATCATCGTTTCGAGTGTTAACTAATTCATTTTCCTTTATATGATTTGTTATGCAAGTAATGTTTGTTATGGATAGGATTTATCTTATTCATATTCAAAATTATATCAAGTCTTTAAACATTATTTTTAATCATCAAATAAAAATTAGACTTGAATGGATACGATGGGGAATGAATCTCATCGTGTTCGTGGAGACGGTAATCCGTACATACGTATGAGCGACAATATCATTCTTTTGATATTAAAATTGTATATAATTGGATGGTATATCATATATACAGAATAATTATTATGTTATATTTATTATTTATATCATTTATACTCATTATTATACCCATCCAAATGATGAAGTGTTTGAATAACAAACTACACCACGACGTGGAGACGGTAATCTGTACATATGCACGTATGGTGACTTTGTAATTTATAAGATGAATAGAATAATGAATAGGGTTGTAAAATTTTAATAATAACATCATAGTATATAGAATATACTGTATTTATTATTTTATATTGGAAAGAACAAATAAAGATAAATTTGAAGAAGAAAAGAACTTGAAAGAGGTGAAGAAATATTTACCTCTTCTTCGGGTTCTTCCTTTTGATTTGATTAAAAGGGCTCATAAGGTTGGATTTATGACTAATGTAAGGCCTATATGATGAAGGGAGGACAATTGAGAGGATATTTTGGAAAGGGTTGGTGGAGCCAAATGGCTTTGAAGGTGTGAATTTGAGAGAAGGGGATGTTCCCTTTTATAAGAGAGGTGAGTGTCTCTTTAGGAAAAGCATGAAATATTATTTTATAATAAAATCATTTTCAGTTTATAATGTCTTAAAAATGATTTATTTAGAGGATAAGGTGGTCATGGGTCGAAAACCTCTCAACCAATAGGTTTTAGATAGGTTTAGGTCACCATATTAACCTTACCTTTTTGATTTAACTCTTATTTAAATAGTTCGACATTTACCATGTCTTTTTGTATTTTTATATTATATGGTAAATAAACTAACTATAAACTTTCAAGAGAACACCAAGTGGTTAATTAATGATAAAAATATCATTATATAAATATTTTGGCCAAAACATAGATTTTTAGGAATAGAATATCAATTAATAATATAATATTTGTTTTAAAAACACTTCTATGTCAATTTTGAAACTATTTGGTATTTTGTTTTTGTTAAATTTATGAAAGCATTATTACTTAGAAAACAATTCATTTAGTCAACCCTAGCATGTCATATTAACCTATAAAATTATTTTAATTCATTAAAATTCTCAAATTAGATTTAATTGGATATTTATGATATCAATTATTTTAATCTTTCATTAATAAGGTAATTACTCCATCATCATTGTGTCATAAATAAATTTAATTATTTAATGTCTAAAAATTATAAATAATATAACATTATGTATTAATTTTTTTTATCTTTCTAATTAATATTTATAGTCAAATTTATCTTATGTATAACCCTATATTAAAAATGGTTTAGTTATTAATCTTTGATTTTAACTCTTTTAACTCCTCTTTAAATAAAATAATAATAAATGTCCTAATCTAATCCAAGTGGACCAAAGGGGTCATATTTATTAATAAGGTTTTTTTTGTCTAATTATACTTATCTAATAGAATTATAACATGTGTTAGGTTAATTATGATATCATTTTTACCCATAATTACCCTATTTACTTTTAACCATGGTAAATAAAAGTCAAAAGTTACTATTCACCAAAAATTATTTTCATGCTGTTGAACCATATTTTACTTACTGATATTAACCAGTTCTCTAGGATTTTTTAAATTTAACTCACAGAATTGGTAAAATTAAGTTTTATGCAAATTTTCAAATTCTCCTAAAAGGTGGGTAAAAGACGGTAAAAAGTTCAATAAAATTTAATACATCTAATTTTATTATAAAATGACTTCAATTATTTACAATAAACTTATATGGGTATTATATATCAATTTTTACTTAAAATAAATTTAAATAAAATAAATAATTATTTAAATAAAAAGTCGGTTTTAAACTATAACGTAGTGTTTTTCACTATTCATCAAAAATTGAATGTTTTCAGAAAAATACCAAAAATTTACCCTAAGAAAATTTTGATATTACAAATTCCAAAATTATTTCTATTTTACCAAATTAAAAACATGTAATTTTCATTAATTAATTTAAAATTAATTCTCGTTGTCAAAACCGAAAAGCGGGTTTTTAAAAAGTAAAAACTATCAAAAGATTGACATGTGTTTATGTCAAATTTAAATTTGAAATTACTTATAATGACCCAAATTGTATTGAATGATAAATATATAATCTAATTATACTTCCAAACCATTCAAATACATAACTTAACACTATAAATTATTTCGATTAAAAAGTTGTTTTTAATTAAAATTTAGTATCTTTCAATATTCATCAAAATATGAAAGTTATCATAAAAGTACCCAAAATTTATCCAAAATAAATTTTAATGTCCCAATTATAAATAAGAATTTAATTTCACTAAATTGAATATATAAAAGTGTCAAATGTTGATTTTAAAATAGGGTTTTCCATTAAAAGGTGGTAAAATTTCATTTTTTGAAAAATATTTCTTTTATCTGAAAAAAATGAATTTTTTCTTATATTATGTCTATAAAACACATAATATGTATTTTAAAATTATATGGAGTATAGAAAATTTAAATTTTAGTTAATACTATTCATAACCGCTTTTGAACAGCTGGTTTGGTAAGTCGTGGTGCGCTGGAACTCAGTGTTGCGTGTAGCGCAAGCTATTGAATTACTTTAAAGAAAATAACTTACAATGAAATCTTGGGGTGTTACAACATAGGACGATGTCAAGATGTAGGGCATGATCGTCACAAGAAGAAGTTTGCTAAAAAGTTGTCGAATAACCCCAACACCAATATATCAATTACTGATTCTACCTGACACTATGGGACACCAAGACCTTATAAGGATCTCAGGTTTCCCTACTAGACACATCTCATTATCACCTAACCACCAACATGACGTAGTGATTCTGAACCAAGACTCACCACCGATCCACGATCATCTTTCAAGCAGTCGTGAACCAATGTTTACTACAACATAACTCCTACCACATCGATCGATCTCTTTCAATACTACCTTAACAGTTCACAACTGAAAAAAAATGGTCCACCACACCAAATCAAGCCAAATGTCTCTTTCGTAACCACACTTCCTGCCTTGGTTTCATAGAGAATGAAGGATGCTTATCCCGATCAGAATTGCACGTTACTAGTTTGATCCCATGTCTGGAACACATTATATTCCTTAAGTTTTTCCAATTTTCTGTGACCACTTCTACACTAACATTATTTCCCCCAATCCTACCATCATTTGTGAATTTCCCCAACACCCACTTACTCACCTAATGATGCCTCTTGTTCCATCATCCTATTCTCCCCTAAGGAATTATCAATATCTCACCCAGCTACCAAATCATTCATACAATAATCTTGGCCACGTGAAAATCCACACCTTGAGTGTCACCTTGAAAACAAAATCATCCAACTGCACTTGAGTCACCATTGTAACATTCACCTAATAACAACATTAGGACCTCAATTAATCATCACCCAAAAAGACGAGTCAGACATCCGAGGGATGCAACCCTCCAAAACGAATCATAAAACCTACAACAACCACTTTGGTGCCCTTATTAAATAACCTAGGAAAAACTAAACCATTTACCTATTTTTTTGTACTCATTATACACCAATTCCACCTCTGAAGCATCTCCCATGATTCATATTCCAAGACACTTACAATGCCAAATGATCCTCCCATGAGGTCACCCCTGATTTCTAAACTGTTAAATCATAATCACAATTTGTGTCACATAACCGAACCATAATTCATCCTAATTATCACTGAGGTCAAAACCTAGGTAATACCCTATGTTCCCCACTAAAAAGTTCAATACATCCACCTATGTGACACACACCCAAAACACTAAAAACCTTATCCAACCTCTCTCATTAGTCACCCTGAAGGTCTAATGATATCTTCCCCCTAAACTAGAGTCTCATAAATTAAAATTCATTGGTCCTCCATCCAAATCATACACACCAAGCCATGAAAAAAATCAATTTTTGCGAATGTCACTCTAACCCCCATTATGATACCAACTTTTCCAAGGGCACGATGAGACCATTTAATCTTGGATCCAAACCCAAGGTAACCATAAACATACATTGGAATTACAAACCCAACACCATAAATTGGGTCCAAAACACAACCTACAAGGTCCCTACTCATAAGATCCCCAAAATCAAGATACCATCCTTATGTTCTAGTATACACTGCATATGGTCAAAACCCATGATGGTTTCTACAGTCTCATTACCAACCAATTCCTCATGACCCAATGGTCACAACCCTACCACAGGTGCCTTAAGAACATCTCATATACCATATCATAACAAACAAGGACACACAATTCAAATCAAAGGTTTCAAACTAGGTCACTCTCACTACCCCAAAACACTCATTCAAACGGTCAAATCGACAACACAAAGAATACCCACTACCTAGTTTGACCAAAGTTCCACCATTACACATCCTTCATAATTAACATCACAATTTTTGACCTCAAACATTCACATTTTAAACTCCCCATTTCAAAACATGTTAAAATATTCATTTTAACCCATTTACACATTTCATTATGAAAAATTCTTCAACAGTTTTACCATCACTTTGAAAATCTATCCCTTTTAAACACAATTAAATATTTACAATTAATCATGACAAAAAAATTTAACATGGTCATAAAATTTGTTAATACACACCATTCCCAAACTATTCATTTACATTCTTTCATTTACCCACTTGTGTTACTATTATTAGACACCATTTTATTCAAATTTCAGAAGGAAATAAAATACATTATATTCTCTATGCCTCACATTCCCATACCATGTGTGCCAATCATGATGCATGTTACATATATCCATAGGATCCTAAAATGATGCATGAATATTCAAAATCATTACATTTCATCCATGAGAAATATATCATAAAACCATCACATCGCAAAACATGTGCATAATCCAATGGTGAAATGTCATTCAACTATAACAAAAAACATTATGAGCAACAATTCCCACCTTGGGTGACATAGGTTTTCCCTCATAGATAGGTTACCCACTCTGAAAACTGAGATCATTACCAAGGACCAACACATCCTAACCTCCTATATACCACCCCAATTAACAAGACCATATAAAAGAACTAATTTGATGCAACTTTGTAGCATCCCTAACCTAGGATACACTAAACATGTTCCCTAAGTCAAGTTATCATATGACCTCAAACACGCCTCCCCATATTCCAGAGGTTGGAAATTATTGACGGGAGTCTGATAAGCCATATAGCTATAACCTCTTTACCAGAGTAACCCATAGAATATAACAATATAAATAGTGGAAAAAATTGAAATATACAATAAACATGCATAACTAATCATATCCCAACATTGGGTACAAATCATAACCAAAGTGAAATATGTTATGTCCTGCTAATAGTGAAAAATTTACAAAACCCATAAAATTAACCAGATGAATCCCAAAACTGTCTTGACTCCAAGTTTGTATCCTCATCCATGTATATCCTAACCTTACTCAATTGCCTAGAATGATTCCCTTATCCTTGTCCTGGCCTACGACCATGAGATATACTTGGGTCCCTAATGACACCTGAGTAGGGTGTGAGTAAAAATATGTATGTCACCACGAACAGTGTCTAAAAAATATATTTTCTAATGCATATTGCATGAAAATAATAAAAAAAATATAAGTAAATGATGACTCGTGTTCCATTTTAAAACAATACTTATATTAACCATTTCCAACATTCATAAAATCTCCATCATTTAAAAAAACTTCATTTCATAATCCATTTTCATCATGTGTTCTATGGGTTTTGAATTTTCATCATCTACACATGAGTATAAGAAAATAAATCACTATGAATGAATGAATACATCAAGTCCCTATCTAACTCCGGATAATCGAATCACAACACATTGTCCTATCCTCTAAGCCTCAGTATGGGTGGAATGAAACCATTAGGGGAATACATCCCATTACCCTTCCATATCATGTGCATTTTGGACTGGAGTATGAAGCCTCAGCCTAAATTGACCAGTGGTCATAGAACCTCATTAAATACCCCACACAACCAAGCCATGTTCACATGATAATATGTCCATCCACCACACATATAACATATCACAACCAAACACAACTAATAAAAATAGAAATCACATTCCATAACCATAAACATGGGAATTTATACTGTTCCCTAACCCATTAACACATTTTCCATTTACGTTTCATATTTATTTAGCCAAATTCCCATTTTTTTCCTTAACCAATTATGTATATTCATAATTCCCATATATTATCCAATATTCACCAATTAACATACATTTTCCCATTTATACCATTTATCATTTCACAAGAATTTTATCCAATTATGAATTTCATGTAAAAGTATTATATCACATAGCATAATAAATTTATTACATTCCACTCATTAGGTATTCCTAATACTATTCAGGAACTAACCCATTCCATATATTCATCAATTCCATTAGATAACTATTTACATGTTCTAAATTGACAAGCCATGTCAAATTTAACATGTTTATTATTTAATATATACTAATCATTTTTGGAATTTTAACATAATTCATAGACCAACTGACGCGGTCTCAATTAACCCAATTAAACCAATATCAATCTATGCCAAACAACCCCTTATAACATTACCTAAAAGATAGGCACAAACATAAATATTCCATTTTAAACTAAACTAAACATATTAACATATTCTATATGTGCTATATGTCATCACACATCAACTATACACATAACTTCACTGATTCTAGGTTCTGAAATGTCGGTGTACTCCATGGGTGGCCCTAAATCATTCTAATCATCCTCAACATAATCCACGAGGATCGTGAGGGGTCAAAATCATTATTTATCGAACCATTTTAGTAAATATGGCTCAAGTTGACAAATTCACAACAAGTGGGAAAAAATATATCAACACACATGCAAAAATCTATAACAAAACTATGTGATATATCTTATAGACCACCTACCTCAAATCTGATAATGAACAGAGTCTTAATCTTATCCTTAGATCTGAATTCAAAAACCCATAAAATACCCATCCTAGGTTCCACCCAAAAAGATGGTTTTTGAGATTTGGAAGAAGATGAGAGAAACTAAAAACCTTAATCTGTAAAAGAGAAGCAAGGGATGTGGTAGACATACCTAGATCTTCGATCAGCAACCAATGACTCTCCAAATAGCATAGAAATGAAGGAGATCGACCCCTTGTAATATTGGGTCAAAATGGGTCATCTCTAGGGTTGGAGGAGGATGAAATGAGAGATAAATATTAAGGGGATCTTAAAATCCCATAATGGAAAACTAGTAGTTTTGACAACCATTATTAGGTCGCACGGTTTACACGCATAGTTTTCATAACAGTACAAAAACCGTGTGTAAGTTACTATCTAAGGAAGGTGAGGTCTCACTGTTACCTGGGAAGCTCCACATAGTTTATAAACCAATATTCATCCATGAGATATGCCACTATCTAAGGAATATGAGGTCGCACAGTTACCTTAGAAGCTCTACATGGTTTATAACCATGCTCCAACCATTTGATATGCCAATGTATAAGTTTTCACGGTTTTCCTGGGTAGGATGAACGATTTACTTAACCATGTTTCAACTATGAACTTTGAGAACCTTTTCTTGATTTCCCTTCTGTTCATCTCCTGAACCATTTAGAACACCCTTGAGTTTCCTCACACACCCCTGAATCATTTTATTAATCCAAAACAATAGATCGAAACAAAAATTTAACAAGGATATAACTTCACGAGTTCTCGGATTTTACAATTCATTTTTTGTGAATCTATGTTATTGTAGACACACAGAACTATATTCATTGTTTTTTACTTCCATCCATCCATTTTTAAATCACCATTTATGTAAATTTTTTACTTTCAAATATATGTTTTCATAATTTATATATTTATGAGAATAACATTGTTTCAGAATAAAATTTCTTTTCTTCATTGGTGTCTTCATATTTGACATTCCAAAAATGCCTTTAGACCTCACTAACACATAGATTATGATATTTAGTTGTCTATATGATCATATTAATTAATTTAATCTTTAAATACTTTCATAAAACTTTTCATTTATTTTTCATCAACCTCTTAAATTTAATTCTAATTTTTTTAACTATTCAATTCTTTTTTAGTATTGATAATAATGATTGAATATACTAGATATCCTTATCATTATTTTTATCTCAATATTCTATATCAACTTCTAAAATCTTCTTCTTATTAAAAAATATCTTTAAAGATTTAATCTCTATCAGAAACATTAATTCTTCTCTAGTGTGAAAATATTATATTTTATTTATTGATTGATTAATTATTATGAATTTTTTATCTTATTATATAACATATATATTTTTAAATACATCCACTATGTCATTTCTTTAAAATAAACTCAATTTTTTGTTCCTAACTCTTTGTGTCACTACCTTAATAATAAATGAACTATTACTCCATAGCTTTAGTAATCTATTGTTTTTCATAAACATCATTAGCAGCCTCCAATTCATCATTACCATCACTTTTGTCATCACCCTTTTACTTTGAAAATTAATTTCCATTTCTTGAATTTATTAAACTTTCTACCTGGTCAACTTTAAGTAAAAATTTATTTATCTTATTTTGATCCCATATTATTTATGGATATCATAAGCCTCCCATCTTCATCATTGCTGGACACATAATTTTCATTGGACAATTTTTTGTAAAATAACCATTTGATCCACCCTTGATTTAATTCAGGGGAAAGTTTCCCATAAAAATTCACTTTTCTCTTATCACACTTCTAAATATTAGATAAAAAAATTTATCAAAAATTAAATTCGCATTTTATCCAAAAATCAAGACATACTTCTTAATATCTATATACTTTTTATTATATTTCTCTTGTCTCTAGCATTTTAATGAAATTATATTTTCATTCATACTCTTAATTTTTAGGATAATTATCTTTTTGATCTCATATAAAATAATGATGGGATATAAGTCATCAAATTTAAGTGTAATTATATCATGGTATTTGAGTTATAATACTTTTTCATCAAACCTATCTGGATGAATTTATAAATTATTCTCAACGATAATAAAATATTCAAAATATTCACCAAAATGACTAAATGTGCCCCTAATTTTATTTACCCTTTGGAAATATTCATCAATAATTTCTTTATCCAGCATTTTTAGGTCTTTAGACTTTAACATACACACCAATAGATTATCTTTATTCACATTTATATCTTTGTCCTAGATATTTTTATGTATATACCAAAAGACCTTTTTTATCGTGACTCCTTCAACCACCAAAACCCCTTCTCTAAATGAGGTGAAATAATTTAACTGTGAGAATGGCCATAAATGTATAAGTAGAGTCATTTAGTTTATGTCAGTGAAAAAAATTTAGTTTGAGGAACTTATCTATCAGTTGTGGCCTCTAAAACATCCACAATGATAGATAATAGATAAGTTGGTATTTTATCTTTCCAAATGAATTAGTTTTAAGATCAAAAGTTTTAGTCACTGTGTTGTTCACTAAATTAATAATTTCCATATATAAAACCTTAATTTAGCTTATATATTGAAAGAAAATGGAAACTTTTTTTTATATTATCAATCTATAATTAAGATAACCTATCTCTAATACCACTTGAAAGGATCCTCACATTCAGTGATAAATAACATTGAGTGTGTTAAATTATGGATTTTAATTACTATATAATTTTATCCTAGGAAAAATCATAAAAACCAATTAAAATGATTATTTTGATCATTTTAATACACTAAAAACACATAATCACACAAGGAATAATTGATTTTACAAGTTTCACCACTCAAAATAAGAAGTGTAATCCTTGGAATGTATAGATTCCCCTAAAGATCATATGACGTGCTAATTTTATCATGTAGATTATAAATGTCTACTATTTATCAATGAAATAATGTTTCACATAAGTCTCTAAAATATGTAATTTGATCCTATATAGATGTAATGATATAAAATATTTTCAGTAATAGAAGAATCTTTAACCAGATAAGACTTCAATTGAGTTTTCAGTGTGTTGTTATTTATCAATATTCTTGTACTTTCACATTATCTTGTATATTATTTTTCCTAATTATTATCTCCATTTGATACCTTTTATATATCCCTTTTTAGATAATATTATCATCCCATAATATCTATACATCATATAATAAATTATTTATCAATATAAAATAATTTTATCCTTTTAATTTTGAATTTTAAATTCATAATTTAGGTAGATATATATATCTAAATTATTTGAACTTCTTATTATAATTCGCAATTCACTCTAATTATTATATTTCAAAACTATTTGAAATCAATATGGTGAAACTGTATAGTTTTTAATGTGATTGACCAATTTCAAAAATAACTATATTCAAATTTATAAACTCCCCATAAAC
Source organism: Viscum album (assembly GCA_963277665.1). Lineage (NCBI taxonomy): Eukaryota > Viridiplantae > Streptophyta > Magnoliopsida > Santalales > Viscaceae > Viscum > Viscum album. The sequence continues at coordinate 540,046,706 of OY728146.1, forward strand.
GCTTGGAGAAAATAAATTTTTGGAAAAGTGTAACATCATATATATCATTAGTGTAAAATCAATCTTCTTGAATATTTTAATGGTCATATTACATATTTTTTATGTTTTTCTCAATTAATAAAAACATATTTTTATCTTTATAATCATATTATATATCCACTTCCGACATATTACATACAAATGACCATCTTATGTATTGTCATGTAAGATGTTTCCCATTCTTGATTTTATGTTTACAATGCATGAAACATGTTCCATATAATCAATAATTTTATGGAAGATTAATATTATAACATATTAACTAAAAATCGTCTTATTTATGTGTGTAATATCATATAATTATCCATATATCCACTTCCTCAGATTATAATATCTTATATATTTTTACAATATTCATATACATAATTTAATTTTCTATTTTAATGTTTCAATATATAACCATATTCTTATGTATGCTCTAAAACAACATATATATACTCTTATGTTTTCAAATTTCAATTTTATGAATTAAAAATAATACTTAGACATTCCTTATTTAATTTAGAGAAGTAATTAAATAACTAACATGAATGTATGTTACTAAAACACCTCCAATAAATGTCCAAAAAAATCCATGTCACTTCAAATAACTTATAATCTTTTAAATAGAATTTATCCAAATTTAAAAACCTTATTTTATGTGAGTATCAATAATATTTGTGTATAAAAAACAATATATTTTTCATATACAGTCAATGTTTCTAGAATTTTTATGTCTAGGAAAAGTGTTATATTCAAGAGGAATCTTATTTAACCCCAAATCATAGAAAATTGCACTTGGATCTCAAAAATATCTTCAGGTTCATAATGTATTTGAAAAATGTATCTTGATCTCAATGCCCGAGGGGATATCTATTGAGAATAAATATCCTCAACATTATTTCCATCATCCTCTTACTCTAAATGGTGATGGTCATTATGACCTTATCAAAACCCATCAAGAGGAGTCATACATAAAAGTTCCTTCAGCTCCTAACTTGTGTATTGAAAATTATATATAGACATACTTTTTAGAGAGTTCCATTTTAATTATCTATCTTACTCAAGAAATTATGGAACTATAACAAATATTACCTTAGCATCATATTATGAATATATCCATTATCAACAAAATATGATATCCTTTTTAGAACTTTTTTCAAGTCCTTAGATATGAATAATAAAAACAAGAAATTGAAAAAATAAACTCCAACTTTTGGGAATTTTAGGGGTGTTAGGAATGGTGGATTTAAAGGGTTATCAAGTCTATGAACACAAAAATTGTTTTGTTTAAAATGTCTCTGTGGAGACATGCTTCACTTCCCTCAAAATTATTTCAAGCATACAATGAGTTGGGATAGTCTCTATATATGGTTTGTGTCACATACAATGGGATGGAGAATGATCTTTCCACTTCCAAAAGACATAAAACACTACTTAGGATTCGTAGAAAATTAGTTTCCTTAATTGGTACTTCATGGCTAAATAAGTTTAGATAAAACATTGGAGAGGTTTTATAAAATTAACCTTAATACAGATCATCTAATGTGGTGGATGTTTCAATGACTTCCTATGAACATCTTAATAAAAAATAGTTTGTAATAATTTCTTATGATATATAGAATCAAAGATTGAAAACTAAGAAATAGATACCTAGATACCTCAACTGAACCATGAAATAATATGGATCTCGACCAAGGTAGAAGTCATAAGGTTATTGAAAGTGGAAGAAGTGCTAAGAAATCAATCCCTTATATGATATTGACCATGACTTAATGAGGTCATATTATTCAAAAAGGTGTAAAATCATTTGTTGTGAATTGATGATTCCCACATCAACCTGGTTTTGAAATACCTTTAAACTATTAATGTTAAGTGTTAACCCATGTACATGGGGGTGTGGATGGATAAATAAAGAAAATTGGGGGTGATTAGGAAATAATGAAGAATCTAAAAATTCTATATTGGAGATCTTAGTGACCAAGATCCTATAAATAATGTTTAGTTCCTTTGGGATAACATGAATCTTTGTAATCTTTGAACACGAGGGTGACATTAAAAAGTGATATGATATAGGGTTTTTTAGGGAATATGAGGAGGGGTTCCATCCCCAATTAGATCAGGAGGGTCTATTGTCACTAAAATCATTGGCTAGTTCAATCCATCGATTATTAAAGAAGGGGGGTGATAATACTCACATCCTCAAACTATAAAATTATTTATCCTCACGAAAATGATTGTCAAATAATAAATTTAAAAAAATTGAAATAATTTATGGTTTAGAGACCCCTTTTAATAAAATAACAACAAAGGGAAAAGGTTGGGGTGATAAAATAATCCTACCCACATAAAAAAGTACAAAATCCTAAAATATCATACAAAAAATATAATGAATGATCGACCAACCGAGTTATGATGTGAACACTAACATCCCCTTCTAAGGGAGTGTCTTCATCACCTATAATTTTTAGCAGGATTCCATGAAGTATCAGAAAGGATTACAATCCCTAAATTCTATTATGAATAAGATAGATAAGTTTAATTAATATGATATTTATCCTATATTGGACTCTTTGAAATAAAATAATACAGGGAATTATATTCCCTTTTCACAAGTTGATGAATTTTGGTTATCTTTGAAGAACCATTTCACGAGATAAAATAATCAGGGGAAGTAAATTTGACTTGTTCTTGAATGAATTCATGTACAAGACATAGAATTTAATCATGGAATATAACAGTTGACTAAATGCTACATAATTAATGAAGTTCCAAAGATGAATATTAAATCTAATTTCATGTGATTCCAATGGTTGAAGAAATTTTCATGATTCTTGGTCAAGAATCCTTGGATCCCATAACTCCTTTATTCATCCTCCTTGTCATATTAAGGAACTATAATTCCATGTATGAAGGATTGATCCCATCCAGATATAATATTATTTATTTTACTAATGGATATCTCAAGTGGTGGGGAATCAATTTTTTCACTTATTGATCTCTCTTATAGAATGGGATCACATTTAAACATGTTGAATATTCTCTACAGTGTTTGGTATGAATATTTATTGTAATTAATCATTTAATTTTTTATGGTTTTTCATAGACCTCCCATATGAGATCTTGTTCAATGATGAAATCACTTCCACATGTTTCAATAATTGTTATTAGAAATTAGTGAATCCCTTCAATGGCATCACAGTGACCCATGTGTTTATATTTTTGAGATCATACTTAAAATGATAAAATCATGAAAAATAGAGTAGTGATGTTAAAATATAGATTTTTTAATAAAATGTTTTAAATTTATTTAGATGGGATACATAAAGGTAACCAAGACATTAACTTTATAGAATTGGGGTTTATAGATTTAACTAAGACCTTTCCTTTATATATAAAGGAAATGCATAGGTAATAGACGTGTTACCTTTACATATTCATACTACGTAAATGTAATATAGATATAACCTACAAACAAGGGGTTTATGTAAAGTTGTTCTAAGAGTGAAATTTATGTGAAGGGTTAACATAAATATAGTTATTGACTTAACATTTTTTGAAGGAGTACATGTAAAGGTAATCCATGACTTACCATTGTGTGATTATTTTTAATTTATGTGTAATCTGAGTTTTGTTGTTACATTATGGGTTCATGAAAACAAAAAATATATGTATAGATAATTAATATACATAGAATATGGTTCGATGAATTCTACCCTTATAATGACTGACTATATAAGTGTATTGGGAGGTTACCCTTAAATAAAATATGGATTATACTTATGGGTAAATAGAAAATCATAAAAAACATGTATTTGAAATTTTATTGACTTAAATGGTGTAACACCCCATGTTTTTTAAAATAAATTAAAATGAATGATATTTTAATTTAATTAGATATTTATAACAAGACTATAAACATAATTTTTCCACTTCTATGTTTTGAATTTTGAATAATGGTTATCTATAATTGTGATCAGTAAGTTATTTGGAGTTTACCGGAACCAACATAATTTTTGGTGAATAGTAACATGTCCATATAAATAGTGATATGAATAGAAATATGATCCTAATTAATATTAAATTGTATTATTATTTTATTTTATTTATTATTTAAGATAATGACATCTTGATTAAATTTTCAGGGTATTAAAAAATGAGTTATAGATCAAAAATTGTTATTTTTGAATAAATTATGATTTTTTTAAAAAAAATAAATTAATAATATTTTGGAAATTCATTTCAAAAATTGGATTTCATTTTTTAATTCCACACCTTGAATAATTTTTAGGGTGAAGTTTTTGGATTTTTCTGAAATTCAAGAATTTTTTTTGAATAGTGAAATATAGTAAAATACCCTATATTCAAATTATTAGTTAAATTCAATATTTTTTACATCATCACTGATGTAAGACCATTTGGTTAGAAATAAAATGAAATTATTACTATTTTGAGTCACATGAATCAAGACTATTCATAGTTTTCAGCAAAAATATCAAACCAATGATTAAAATAATATAAAATTCCTCCTCTCCTCCACTATAAATACCACCCTCATTCCCCTATTCATCCCACACCTCTCAAGCCTTGATCCTTGCCTATTTTCTACCCAATACTCCTCCAAATACCCTTACCCACGTACCAGACCTTCTGGTCTCAACAAAAGGCCAAAACAAGGGCCTTAAGAAGGATCTCAAGGAGAAATGATCAAGAGGTAAACATCCTCTTTTTTTTATTTATTTTCTTTTAATTTTCCTTTATATTACTATTTTTATTCACATCCACTTATCCAATTGTCATTAATGACCCATTATCAAACATAATCTATATTTCATTATATTTATTGAAGATTCGCCATTATACTTCTTCTCCTATCCCACTTATTCAAGAAATTAAAACATCGTCCGTGATGTGTAAATTTATCAACATCATGGATGATGTGATTTCAATTTCCTTTAATTACTTCAATAATGGTCATGAAACCATTTTTATGGTTGAACCAGATTATAATTTATGTATTATAACTTATATAAGGTTCTGAAATCATTTTTTACACACGTTATTAATTAATAAAACAAAATGGGTTCATTAAGATCGAAAAATCACCAAAATGACCTAAACAAATATCAATAATGTTTAAACTAATGAATCATCCTCATTTCAGAATTCAAAATTATAAATGGTATAATTTATTTTTATGGAAATTTTTAAATACCATCCTATTCCAATTATGTATTTTCAATTCCAATCGATAAAAATATCCATCATGAACCGATCAAGGAAATCACGTAAAGAATGCGTCCAAAACAATAGAAGGAACAAAATAATAACAATTGAATGGAGAAATGATCTAATGAAACGACCATATAAGGTATTATAAACATGAATATTTTTCTTTAATATATTAATTACACTATTTTACCCGTTATACATAAGGTTTAAACAAGCTTTAAGTAAGACAAACACGAGTTAATGGAATTCTTATACTGATATCCATTCATTGGGTTAACCATCTACTTCATTATTTATATGGTATTAAAAAAAAATTGCTGATTTTTTTTATATTCTGTTTAATTATGTGTATTTAAATTGTGTATATATATTCAATCTACTCTATCAACTATAACTTTAATTATATTATTTTTGTAAGGGTTTTTCTATTAAAACCCTCTTTTAAAATGTTGTTTTACAAAATTCAATAGCAATGTTTTTTATGAAATTATTCATGTTATATGATTATGATCTCGTTCTTGGGAATTGATTTTGATAAATGTTTTATTTTATATCTCTTATAAATTCTTTCGGTATGATTATGTTGGTGGTCAACCGTATAGTTACTCCAAGTGTAACTGTGATGGTTAAACAAATTGTAAGGTAAATGGGAGGGTTAAAAATTATAAGGTAGTTGATAGGGTTATGATAGTATGGAAGTAATACCCCAAGATACCTTTATAGTTCTATTTATGTTCTATATGTTTTATGGGAATCTCACAAAATTCTCATGTCATTCAAAGTAAGTTTATATGGGTGACAAGTATGTCTTTTAAAAAACGATTTCATGCGTTACAAGTATTCTGGGGCTAATGATTCCTTTCCTTCTTTTTATATATGTTACCGATTTTTTTGTTCTCATACATTGTTTTTAAATGATTTTAACAGGTTATAAGGTTGTGTAACATAAAGAAATAATCCAAGTTAAATGTTATGAATTTTTTGCAATGAAATCCGGTTTTATTTGAATAGTTTTATATTTTGGAAGAAATGAATATTGTTTTTATGATATCTAATATGTATTAATGTGAAATGTTATTAATGTATTATGTCAAAATTCTCTAAAACTCTAAACTTTAAAAGATCCTCAATTTAAAAGGAAATTATTTATTGACTAAAATTAAAGATTATGTAATTTAATAATGTCGGTTCCTTATAGTTGGTATCAGAGGATGGTTTCGATAACTTTAGGGGTTAAGATAATGTCAATAGAATACCATAAATGATTTTCACATAATTGTTAATTTGAAATGATATAGAATTTAATTATTATCATGTTTCTTAAATTAAGATATGTTTTTTTAGAATGGTTTTTCGCAGAAGAAATGACGAATATAAAGAGGAGATGCATCGACTAAATTATATCCTTCCGAATATACAGCTCAGAATGGTAGGGATTGGAAATGAGCAGTTTGTGAGAGTAATGGATCAGCTCACCCAGGAAATAAATGGTGGTCAAATCCATGAAAAAGAAAAACCAATGGTTCCACAACAAAACATAATGATAGTGGAACATTTTATGAGACAACACTCTCTTAATTTCAATGGATCTTCTGACCTAGTAGCGGATGAAGGATAGATTAAGTCACTTGAAAAGGTGTTTGATGTAATGGGTTGTTCAACTAATCAAAAGGTAATTCTTTCCATTTATTGTTTTAAAGGTGAATCTGATAAGTGGTGGTCAATGGCCAAAAAAATCAGGGATAGAAAGGATATTGATTCCTTAGAGTGGGATGAATTTAAATGTACTTTACTTGAAAAATATTTTCTTATGGTGGTTTTAATTAGGATGGAGAATCAATTCCTTTAAATGAAGAAAAATGAGGAATATTCAGTGGTCGGGTATGATGAAAACTTCACCTGACTGGCGATGTTTGATCCAAATCTTTTTATGTATCTTGATAGAAAAATAAAATGCTTTTACTCAGGATTAAAGCCAAGGTATTGAAGGGAATTGGCCTCCTGTGAATTAAAAAGTTACAAAAAACTTATCTGATGTGCTGAGAGGGTAGAGATGGAGTTTGGTGATGATCACGTGCACTTTGAAAGCAAGGATAAGAAGAGGTACAGATGGAATTTTATGCATAAAAATCAACCAAAGAGATCTGATGGTAAGAAATTACAATTTCCAATTTGTGAAAATTGTTGAAAAAAGCACCCTGGGGAATGACTTACCAAAACTGGGAAGTGTTTTCAATGCGGTAAGTTTGGACATATGGCCTGAGATTGTAATTAAAATGATCCTATGACTAATCCTGATAAGAAAAGTATTATGTGTTTTAAATGTGGTGACATAAGTCATTATTCAAATGCTTTCCCAAAGAGAGATCTGAATGATGTAAAGAATCCAGACTATAATTAAAAAGTGTAGTGAGATCCTTCGAGACTACGTCAGTAGATTTTGGGCAATTCAATGAAGTTGTATCAGGTAACTTGTTTTTTTACTCAAATATTTCTATTTTTTTATTCGGGGTTTACACATTCGTTTATTTATGAGGAATTTTCAGGTAAATTGGAAATATCACCTTAAAAAATGAGATCGTAATTTATTGTTTGAATACAAGGGGGAATATTATAACAAATGGGAATTATAAGAATATTTCTATTATAGTCTGTTGAAAGGAATTACCAGCAAACCATGTTTTTTCCCATAGTAGATTTTGATGATATTCTAGGAATGTATTGGCTTTCTCTTTATCATGATAAGATTGATTTTAGAGCTAAGGAAGTTGTTTTTTAGAAAGAGTTTATGTTTTCATACAAGAACAAACTCATACAATTGATAACATATCAAGAATCTAGGAAACTATTGAAATATAGAAAGGAATTTTATCTTTCTCACATTTTTGAAAACAAGGTAACAATTTAGATTAATGATGTGCCAGTGGAAAATGAATACCTTGATATTTTTCCTTATGAGTTACCCTGTGTTATACCTAATCGAGAAGTCAAATTCACAATTGACTTAATTAATGATGCTAAGACAATTTAAATTCCCCCATATTGAATGGCTCAAATGGAACATAATGAATTGAAAAATCATTTGTAAGAGTTGTTTGATAAAGGCTTCATTCATCCTATCACTTCACCATGGGGTGCCCCTATTTTGTTCATTAAAACTAAAGATAGTTCCATGAGACTTTTCATTGATTATTGATCCTTAAAAAATATCACAATAAAAAATAGGTATCCTTTTACTCACATAGATGACTTGTTTGATCAGATCTAGGGAGCTGAGTACTTTTCCATGATTGACTTGAGATCTGGATACCATCAGCTGAAGGTGAAAGAGGATGACATCTGAAAAAAAGATTTTTATACTATATATGGGAATTAGGAATTTGTCTTTATGTCTTTTAGGTTAACTAATACACCTACTATATTCATGAATCTTATGAATATATCATTTTATGAGTTCTTTGATAAATTTTTGGTTATGTTTATTGATGAAATTCTGGTATTTTTTAAGAGTAATGAGGAGCATGAAAAATATCTAAGGGTTATTTTACAAACCATAATAGAAAAGAAACTGAATAGAAAATTCAGCAAGTGTGATTTTTGGATGCAATATATTTATTTTCTAAGTCACAATGTAATTAATGATGGATAAACTAATGATCCTACCTAAAAAGTGTTTGATGAATGGACAAGACCTACAAATGTTACAGAGATTCATTTTTTTATTGGATTGCCAAGTTATTACCAGTGATTTCTTAAAAACATTGCACGGTTATCTAGATCGCTAAATAATTTAATGCGAAAAGGGGTTAAATTTATTTGGACAGAATAATGTGATGTTTTCTTTCTGGAACTAAAGAAGGGATTGGTGAATTCTCTTGTTTTGGGCTTGCCTTCCCAAAATGGAAATATTTTCATCTACAGTAATGATTCATTTAAGGGAATTGGTTGTGTTTTGATGAAGAATGATCAGGTAATTTTTTATGCATCTATACAAATAAAAACTGAAGAGTTAAATTATCCCAAACATGATTTGGAATTGGCAGTAGTGGTTTTTTCTTTGAAAATTTAGAGTCATCATTTATAAGGATCCAAATGTCAAATATAAATTGACCATAAAAGTCTAAAGTATATATTCACTCATAAAAAATTAATCATGAGGTAGAGAATATGGATTGAACTAATTAAAGATTATGATTTCATGATTAATTACCATATTATAAAACCAAACAATGTGGTGGATGCCTTGAGTTGAAAACATCATGCATCATTAACCATGTTATGTTTGGAACACGATCACTTGGATAATTATTTAGTGAATTTTGTCTAAGAAGCTATTAGTGCAGGAAATACCTCTATATTTATCAGGTTTTAGGGCAGTCATCATTATCATATTGAACTAAACAAGCGAAGAAGGAAGACTGTGAGCTACAAAAAAAGGTAAAATTGGTTAAAATGGGTAAGTTTCTAGAATTTAACATTGATAATGATTGAGTTTTAATATTTGGTAAAAGTTTGTGTGTTCCTTGTGATTCCCAGTTGAAGAAATATCTTTTGTGGGAATATTATTGTTTTCCCTTTTTAGTTCATCTTGGTAGTACTAAGATGTATAGAGACCTTCGGGAGTATTATAGGTAGGATGGAATAAAAAGAGATATTGCAAATTTTACAATGAAATATTTGACATGTCAACAAGTTAAAGAAGAGAGGTAGTTACTAAAGGGGATTCTTCAGCCTTTTCTAGTGACAAAGTTGAAATGGTATAATATATCAATGGTCTTAGTTGAGGGAAAATATAATACTTCTCGAGGAAACAATGATATTTAGGTTATTGTTGATCGGCTAACTAAATCTTAAAATTTTCTTTCTATTCGAGATAAAATTCCATTCAATCACCTTTATCAACTGTACCAAAAAGTGATTATGAGGTCACATTGAGTTACTATTTCCATTATATTTGAAAGGTATCCCAGGTTCACTTCTAACTTTTGGAAGGGCCTTCAGATGTCATTGGACATATAATTAAATTTCAGTAAATATTTGCATCCTCAATCCAATGGGAAATTAGAATGAATGATTTATACCTTGGAGGATATGCATCGAGTTTGTTCAATAGACCACCCAGGAAGTTGGGATCAACATATATCTTTAGTGTAGTTTTCTTATAATAACACTTTTTATTCTAGAAACAAAATGGCACCATTCGAGGCATTATATGGGAAGTGGTGTCAAACTCCATCTTTTTGGTATGAAGTCGAGAAAAGGTAGTTAATGGGACCAGAATTATTAGAGGAAGTAGATGAGAAAGTGAATATGATCTAGTGACAAATGAGGACAACTCAGAGTCGGATGAAAAGTTATGCGGATAATAGGAGAAAATACTTTTCTTTTGAGGTAGGTGATCATGTTTTTCTTAAAATCTTAGCATGGAAAAGTGTTATGCTTTTTGGTAATAAAGGAAAGCTAAATCCAAGGTTCATTTAACCATATGAAATTCTAGAGAGGGTTATACCAACCACCTAAAGAGTAGCTTTGCCTCCTTTTTTCCTTAGGTACACAATTTTTTTCATGTTTCGATGTTGAGAAAGTATGCGCCAGATTTATCTCATGTCTTGAGACCAGTAGTAGTTCAGTTGGAAGGGAACCTTTCTTATAAAGAGAAACCACTTCAAATTCATGATCAAAGGGAACATGTATTGTGGAATTAGGTAATTCACAAGGTAAATGTTTTTGTAGAAACCACATGGCTGAAGAAGCAACATGGGAGTCTATAAATTCTTGGAGGGAAAGGTACCCTCACTTGTTTAATAAGTAAATAAAATTGTAGGGACACAATTTCCCGAAAGTGGGTATAATCTAACACCCCTAGTTTTTAAAAATAAATTGAAATGCATGAAACTTTTTTTTAATCAGAAATTTATAACTATCATTTAAACATAATTTTTCCACTTCTATGTTTTGAATTTTGAATAACGGTCATCTACAATTGTTATTAGTAAGTTATTTGGAGTCCAATAGAACCAACTTAATTTTTTGTGCATAGTAACATACCCTTATGAATAGTAATATGAATAGAAATATGATCCTGATGAATAGTAAATTTATTATTATTTTATATTCTTAAGGATTTAATATAATGACAACTTGATTAATTTTTCAAGGTGTTTGAAAATGGGTTATAGATTAAAAATTGTTATTTTTTAATAAATTATGATTTTATTTAAAAAATAGTTAATAATATTTAGAAAATTATTTTCAAAAAATGGAGTTCATTTTTTACTTCTAATTGTAGAAGAATGGTTAGACTGGATTTTTGGTTTTTTCTCAAATTCTTGATTTTTTTTATGAATAGTGAAATATGGTAAAATGCCGTATATTCAAATTATCACTTAAATACACAATTTATTACATAACTATTGATATAAGACCACTTGGTTTGAACTCACATTCACTTATTACTATTTTGGGTCACATAAATCAATACTATACATAGTCACGAGAAAAAATATTAAACTAATGATTAAAATAATGTAAAATTCCTCCTCTCCTCCACTATAAATACAACCCTCATTCCCCTCTTCCTCCAACACTGCTCAAGCCTTGATCCTTGCCTAAGTTAGATAAAATAATCCTCCCAAGACCCTTCCTCACGTCCAAGACCTAATGGTCTTACAAGAAGGCCAAAAAAGGGTCTTAAGAAGGATCTTAAGGAGAAGAGATCAAGAGGTAAACATCATCTTTTCTTTTCTATCATTTCTTTCCATTTTATTTTTTATTCTTATTCTTCAATATCCTACCCTTATCTAAGATAAATGAATGATCCTATATGTTGAATATTCTGGGTGTCATCATGTTTATGGATGATTCTCCATTATACTTCTCCTCTCCCACTTATTTAAGAAATTAAAACATCGTCTGTGATTGTCAATTTACCGACATCGTAGACGATGTGATTTTAATTTTATATAATTCCTTCATTACTAGTCATGAAACAATTTTTATGGTTGAACTAGATTATAATTTATGTATTATATCTTATATAGTGTTCTAAAATCATTTTTTACCTATGTTATTAATTTGTAAATTAAAATGAGTTAATTACGATCAAAGAATCACCAAAACGTCCAAAACAAATATCAATAAGGTTTTAACTTATGAATCATTGTCATGTCATAATTAAAAATTATAAATGGTATAATTTTTAGTCCTAGAAATATTTAAATTTTATTCCATTCCAATTATGGATTTTCACTTCCAATCGAAATGAATATCCATCATGAACCGATCACGCAAATCAAGTTAAGAAGGCATCCAAAGCAATGGAAGGAACAAAATACTAATAATTAAAGGAATAAATGATCTAATGAAATGGTAATATAAGGTATTATAAACATGAATATTTTTCTATAAGATATTAATAACACTTTTTTAACCATTATACATGAGGTTTAAACATTTTTAATGTAAGACAAACACGTGGTAAGGGAATTCTTTACCCGATTTACATTCTTTGGGTTAACCTTCTACTTCATTATTTATATGGTATTAAAATTTTTTGTATGATGAATTTTATTTATATTATGTTAAATTATTCATATTTAGAATCTATATACATATTCAATCCACTATATTTTGTCTCACTTCAATTATATTATTTTTATAATGGGTTTTTCTTTTAAAATCCTTTTTTAAAATTTTGTTTTAAAAAATTCAAAATAAATGTTTTTTATGAAATTATTCATATTGTATGATTATGTTGAGATTTTTGGGTATTGATTATGATGAAGTTTGGGACCTACATCCCCCTCCAATGAATTTGGTATATGTATATTGGGGGTTGGTCGTATGGTTACTCCAAGTGTAACTGTGATGGTTACAAAAATTGTAAGGTAGTCATGATGGTTAAAAATTATATGGTAGTCGAGATGGTTACAAGATTATGTACTTAATGCCCCAATATACCTTTATGGTTCTATTTTTGTTCTATATTTTTTATGGGAATCTCATGGAATTTTCAAGTTTTAAAAATTATATTTATATGGGTAAAAAGTATGCCTTTTTGAAAAAGATCTCATACATTACAAGTATTCATGAATTAATGTTTCATTTCTTTATTTTTATATCCCTTACTGAGATTTTTGTGCTAATACCATGTTTTTAAAATATTTTCACAGGTTATAAGGCTGTGAAGACAAAGAAGGAATACAATTTAAATTTTATGATGATTTCTAAAAGAAATCATGTTTTATTTGTGAAGTTTTATTTTTTGGAAGAAATGACTACTGTTTTTATAGTTTCCACTCTGTATAAATGAGAAATGTTATGAATTTATTATTTAAAAATTCACTAAATCTCTAAACTTTAAAAGATCCTCAATTTGATAGGAAATTATTTCTTGACTAAAATTCAAGATTATGTAATCTAATAAGGCCAGGTCCTTATAAAATATTTATAAAAGGATTTTAAATCATGATAAAATGTATACTAGAATATTTTAATTTTAAATTTTATATACTTAACTATATAAATATCTATAAAAAAGTTTTTAAAATATTTAAAATAATAGGTTTTATGGAATACCTTATGATCGAGATTTAATTTGTTTACTTAAAAATTATAATGTTTATTTTACAATGAGATATATATTACCTAAATGAGGAAAAATATAAAATTTTCATATTTAAAATATGATTTTTTCTTAATTAATTTGATTTGTTCAAATTAAATATCCTAATTAGGGACATTATTTAAACCACATCAAATATATTTTTATGAATGATATTATTTTCACCTAAATAATATAAATTTATATTATCTTGATTTAAAAAAATTAGAGAACTTAAATTTTATAACATAAATATTTATAATTCATAAAATATCATATATTTGAAATAAAATTCCATACAATAAGGAATATGAAATAATTACTATTGGGATGAATATAAACTATTTTGTTCAAAATTATGGAATTTACATAATATTAATGATTACATTATATGATTCTTATAATTAGATTTTATTTATGAATAGTTCGTAGATGATTATCTCATGATTAAATATTTTAACTATTATTTTATTTAAATATTATTCCATACTTTATTCACCTATATAAACTTCTATTATGATGAATAATTTATTCTTTATTTTAAATGATTAACTGCTTCTATAAAATAGTTCCTTGTATTAAATGGTAGGTGTGATAGTGAATTTAGTTTTTCATTTAACTAGGAAAAAGCATGTAATTGATTTTTGTACTTGAAAATAATAATTAAATATAATTTATCCACATTAGGTTTTAGAATTTTTTTGAATTATATTCACTCTTGAGTAATGTATCATAGGTTAGAGGGAACTTGTGCTAAACTAACAACCATCCTAGAGGCTTATACCCTATCACGAATTTTAATGAGGATGGCTATTTGAATCTCTATGATTACACTTGTACACATTATCAATTTCAAATAACTCTATGAATTTTCATGGATGAATCATGTACCATACACATATGATGCATTTTGATATATTTATATATACTTTATTTATACTTTTTAAAGATTAAATAAGCATGTGGGTTGTATAAAGGGTTATACATCAATGTGTTTTTAACATATTTTTTGGTTGAGGGAATAGAATTCCTAACAAAATCACAAAAAATGTGTATACATAAAATGAAATAAAATGAGATTATATGGTGAGATTAAATACCCAAAAATATTAATTGTGATATTCTATAATATGTAGCACTTTTCAATATTTTGATCATCGAATTAGGTTATTTATATTGAAGTTGGGTGACTATAGATTATCTTGTGTAATTAAATAAAGGATGGGTAACTACAGATCATCCTTTGGTAGAACATATTAATACTGGGAGCCCTTGTATTGTCCTTTGTAGCATGTTCAGGGAGTTTGTGTTGGGTTGCACTAACTGACAGGCTATAATAGGATTAAGTAACAATATGAATAGAGTTGAGTTTATCAATTTGATGGATTGGACAAAGAGTTTTCAACTCGACTATAAAAGACTCATATATGATATGATTGGGATTTTGGACTACCTAAATATCTATGTAGTGGTAGAAACACTAAATTCACCTAGAACTTAGTTGAATAAGGTCAAGTCCCACCAATGAGTTTGTTAGATATTAAAAGGGGTCATCATTTTATTGGGAGTGAATTTAATAAAAAATGTCATTAATAGTTTATAAAACATGGTTCTCATCTTATAAATTATTATATTATTTTTTAATAATTACATAATTAAAATTTTAATTTATCTTGACAGCCAAAATGATTTTATGGTATTGTGGCAAAGAGAAATATAAATGGTTACATTAGTGAAAATAATAATTTTAATTTCAATTTATCTTAAAAGAGTTTAGGATATGATGGTAATTTAATTAAGTTGAATGTGACATTATTTGAAATATTTCAAGGAAATATTTTTATCGAATGATTACCAATCATGATTATCATGAACCTGGTCGAGTCTCCATCTGACCCGTCACCCGATCTGGTCCGCAACATGGCATGAAGGGCATTCTTGATCCCCGCGGGCTGGCCCAAGTGCCCAATTATCAAGATAACACATGGAAACGATTTACCGAAAATAGTAAATGCAAAAAAAATAACATGATAAACCAACATAAGTTGAAAAACAAAACCAAACAAGCCCTTAACATTAAAAAAAAACTCAAATTTCATAATCCAACCCAAAAAAATAAGAAGTATTCAATGAAAATAAAACTAACACATCTATTTGTACCTTCATGAAAAATGAGGAGACACCTCCTCAAACCACCATCATCATACCGGCATGGGAAAACCATTGATAACCCGAACCACCATCACTAACCACAATGACTTAATATAGGATACACAAAGAACTAGCTCTATATGCAACCAAGGATGTATGTAGGGTGTGATAGAAGATCCCAATTAGATACCACCCAATAAAAATGGTCTATGCCACAACATCAAAAAGATAATTTAACATGCTAATTTAAAACCATACATTTAAAATGATTTTAAAGAAAATGTTTAAAAAATGAAAGTAAAAAAGAAAAGAACACTGGGAACAAACCCTTTTCAAAAATACTACTTTAAAATGGAAGAGAAAAATTTATAAAAAACATGAACATACTCAAGTGTTCCACCATATGTCAATGGAAGGCACCAGGTCATGAATAGTAGAGCATTGTTGGTAAATCCCCTAAGGCAGCTAGTATGTGTGGTGCACTAGAGACATCGTACCTTGGTGTAAATGTGGCATAGGAGCCACAATAAAAATGCTCTCATGCACAAAACACTAGTAGGGGAACACATCTATAACCTAGGGGTCTCTATTCATCACAAAAGTTTAGTTAGTGTTGTAATGTCAATCCATCCAGATGAAACCGGGACGAACCACTCACGTGTCATCTAACGTAGTAGTCCTAATCTTCCCACCTAGGTACCCTGTGTTTTCCCTTGTGCTCAATAAAGTTATAAATTCACATAGTATATTACTTTCTCACATCACAGACCAAATAAGGAATTACACACAAAAGCCACAAGTTCTATACACAAACACCATTAAAAAAAACAAGCACACCAAAACCATTTAGCAACATAAATTTTATCACTTGCATGAATTGATAAACTATTTAAACAATTTATAGAACATTTCTAAATAGCACAATAAGGGTTTGCACCTGAAAAATGACCAGTTCCACAAATAAGAGTTCCTTTAAAAGATTAGCGCACATGCAATACTATCAAATAGAACTCTCACACCTCGCATATAATTTAATAAATCCAGTTATAAATTAATAAAACACATAAAATAATCAATAATGGGTTTACACAAGAATGACACACCTGATTTCATTTAAGAACACCCCTTTAAAACTAAAAGTACACACTATGCATATCAAAACATTCTTTCCATTGTTCAAAGAATTTACAATTCAATTTTAGAGTACACAACATGACAAACACACCCAAAGAGACTCATTTTCCTTTGAATATCTCCATTTAATAACACAAACACCTAAAGGGACCTGAAAACACATTTCACATGACTGAAAACCCCTTTACAACCATGTTTGGAATCCAAAATAACACTCAAATAAATAATTACTCAGTTTATAAAACATATCACATGTATACCATAAGACCTCACTTCAAAACACAAAATTGTGTACATGAAAAGTCCATTTTAAAATCAATCACACACTCAACTCTTCTAAAACCTCATTTTCACCTTATAAACAATTGATTAAACTCTTTTAGAATTTACCGTAATAAGGTAGAAATAAAAAACAAGACCATTTCTAATTATAGTGAAATTTTCGTCACACACGCATGTCAAAAAAAATTTAAAATGAATTTTTCACATCCTATAAAGCACAACCAAGAATTTATACAATAACACACATATAAACGACAAGACTATACTATTTTCAAAATCTAGTTTCATCAAACGAGTATTCCAAAACATTCTAAAAATAGTTTGCACAATGAAATTAAATCATAGAACATATTAAATTAACTAAAAAACCAAATTAAATTATCTAAAAGATGCAAAGGCATGGAACCACCTACTGGTATATATGTACGTCGCAAAACAACCTATAGACTTCCACCACACACCACAAACACCGCAAGCTAATGGAAAAGGACCTTAAAACAATAATTTGAACAAAAAAAAGATTAAAAAACAACACTTAACAAAACTCATACCTACAAAAAAAGAAAAAAACTGAGAAAGATAAAATAGGGACTTATTTGGAGGGGGTTTGTGCACACGGAAGGGGGGAAAGATGCCGGTGGGGGAGCCGGAGTGGCGTCCGACAGTGAGGGAGGAGTCACGCCAGACTGAGCTTTGGCCAAAAAAGGTATTGCTGGCGGACCAGCTGGTGAGTCACAGCGGAAGGCTGAGGGGAGCAGGGGGTGCGGTGGGAGGGTTCAAGGGGGATCAGCAAGCTGGGTAGGAGGGGCTAGCCAAGGGGGTGTGGGTGATACCAGCAGGCTGGCCAGGAGGCGTGGCGAATGAGAAGGGTAGGGGAGAAGGGCGGAGAGTGCTGTGTAGAAGGGGGTGCGGTGCCATGACTCCAGCGGCTGGCTGAGGAGGGAGGGTGTAGCATGACGGAAAAGAATTTTCTAGGGGGTGTGATAGAAATAAGGGGTAAGGGGGGAGGAGGTCCTCAAACACAAAGTAAAAAAGAAAAACAACCAAAATAAAAAGAAGATAAATAATAAATAATAATAATAATAACAAAAAAAAGAGTACTAACACTAAATAAAATAACTTAATTATCATCACTAATATAAATAATAATAATATGAATTAATAATTAAAAATATCCTAAAATAATAATATTATTATTATCAGTAAAACAATTCATTAGATTTTATCACACTCTTATTATTTTATGTTATTTTTATTTTACCACTCATTTAATTTTATTTCTTTATTATTAATTCATCTCATTTAATTAGTTGAACATCGGGTAAGCATGAGGGGAACTGGGCGAGGTCGTGCGGCGACCCAGGAGAGGTCGTGCGACATCGACAACGACCTTCTGAATGATTTCAAGGAAAAAATGTGTATTCTTAAACAAGTACTAAAAATTTTAAATCTTCTCCAACTCGGACCGTGATGAAATATATATAGGGCTGGAAAATAATAAAATAAAATAAATTTGAGAAAGTCAGAGTGTGACAATTCTCCCCATCATAAATATTTCCATCCTGGGAAATCCATAAACAAGGTTGAGACCCAAAATAGAAAACGACGCACCCCTTAGGTTTCTAAGGGGATTCCCTGAAAAATAAGAGAAAGTCAGAAAAAGCATAGTGCTCAGAGAAAGTGACTTAAATGATGACCTCAAGAAACCCGTAAAAGGACTTTCCACTATGTGTCACCCACCCCATAGAGCTAGAACTCCTCCATTTGATCAATCAAGTAAAGTAACTCTCACACCTATAGAATCTAACCTCAAAAAATTAAACACCTCAAGTACCATAGAACAAAAACCACATCGTTTGAATGGAATGAACAAGAAAGATCAAACCACATCCAAAGAACGCTAGTATCACTTACCATCAAGCCATATTTTGTAACAGAACTAAAAGGACAATATGGAGAAAGCCCAAATGGGCTCCCCACCATTAGAAACTTACTAATTCCCGAGATGATATTGAAAAACTGACACAGGGAGGTCAGGGTGGAGTCCCCAACATTATAAAGAAAGGCCAACACCGATTAATTCAAGAGACATTTATGCAAGACCCATCATGGGTATTCCTGTCATTAGAACTGATAGAAGATAAAAAACTTCTAAAAAAATTGATGGTGACCAAACACCCCACCACAAGGGGAAGGTATAGGAGGGCCCAACCACCGGGGCTTCAAAACCACAGCCCCAGAAAAACCAAAAACTCTGCATCCCTTGATGAGCACTATTCAAATTTGAGACCGATTTACCTAACACACCCTATAAGGATAACTAAAATTGATTACACCCAGTGGGATTCAAGCCCCATGACTTTACAATACAAGATGACCATGCTTCCTTGTAGCTACAGGAAACCCCACACACCCAAACATGTCATTCAAAATAGAATAACTAAAAGAAATTATTTAAATTCATTTCACCTTCAATACTGACCACAAAAATAAAGATGGGGTATCATGTACTTCTAGGGTTCCTGACCACGCACCATCTTTACTCCAAGGCCTAAGGCTAGAGCCATGATGTTTGAAGCCTCTCTTTCCTCATAGTCAAGCATTGAAGACACCCGAACAAAGCTTCTCCTTTTGCTGTCACACACAACCACACCGCAACCGAGACAACACCAACAAACACAACACACCATGACATCCAACTACTACCACACGAAACATCTACCAGGATAGGGGTTTAGATGATGTGCATGCATCACCTCTTCAACCATAACTAAGAGACTTTATAAGGAATGATTCATGACAAACACTCCCCATTGAACAGAAAAATTAGAACTCCCGAAGAGGACGACACACTCCTTTGAAAACAGATAATCTCAAAGGGTTTCATGAAATCCACATTTTCACTTAGATATGAACTCACACTACAAGGCATCAACAAACATATACCTTGCAGATGATGAAATCACTACAAGCCTTTCAATCATCGGTCACCACCGATAACTCCAAACCACCTTCACCCTCCTCCGCTGGAATTCCTTTCACCACTTCTAGGGGAACCATCAGACGTAATGATGTCAAACTTCATATCTGATGACTCAGAAAACTCAAAATACCAAACCTCCCTTCAACTCTCCTCGCATATGTCATCCTGGTTCCATAGGATCTGCTTAACCAAAAATGAAAATGGATAGACATAACACTATCTCTAAAAATAGATAGTCCTAACTTTAATCAACTGGAGGGATATCCAATGAAGAATTTCCCATGACCGCACTTCAATTGCATGTTAAGGCTTAATGAGGGTGTGAACTAGTCTAGAAAGAAAACCATGGACCCAATAAAACTGGTCCAATGTCCAAGAGATACCACAATAGAATGTTAAATGTGCATGGGGAACCACTGCAAGAGATTCCCGAAGAACTTTTCAAAAGAAACCACTAACCACATGATTTTACACCAACTTAGAAATAATAAATCAAACTCAAGACACAAATCATTCAAAAAGGATTCTCGGCTCGAAATTCCTCACATCCAATATTTCCAAAATACAAGGACACACCATACAATCACCGATAATTAAAACACCAAACATTCCTTCAACAAAACATTTTTAAAATAAACGAAGCCGGTGGGTTAACCAAATACCAATGATGTCATGCGGGCCTCGCACATATATTTTCCCATGCCACACTGACGCCCACTTCATGTCCATCCAGGAACTCATATGGTCGTACCATTAACCATTTCTATTTCCATATACACTCATGCATGCGGTCTCCATGAGAACACCAAGGATCAAAGATAGACCTTTCCATTTTTCCAAACGAAAACCTTCAAACCACACTTTTCAAACCTTACACATCATTTTAATTTTGAAGCACTTGATTTAAAAACATTTTCCAAGAATAAATCATTTTCACTTAGAAACCATATTTCTATACATCCAAAACAAAGAGGAGAGAAATGATGAAAGAGAAGACTAGTGTCGGAGGTTGACTGAGACATATGGTTGGCAGCGATAATCTATTCATTCCACCACCACAGAGAGAATTCTAGGACAACATCCCTGGATCCACATGGATTTCTAGACCTTGTGAGCTCATTGGGACCACAGGACCCACTCCCATTTAATTTCCCCTAAACATGGTTAACCACAAGGACCAAAGACTTAGACAAACCTCAACTTACCCTAGAAACTATACTCCTACCAAGAGGTGTGCTGGAAAGGCACCTTGATCGTAACAAGAACATTGAGTTAAGACACCCTTAACTTTGTTATACCCAGACTCTATCCCAAAAGAACATGACCCAAAGGAGAAAAACACCTCTTATACTATTTTTTCACGAACCAGGCTGGGTCGCCATCTGACCCGGCGCCTGACCTAGTTCGTGATATGGCCTGAAGGGCATTCTCGATCTCCATGGGCTAGAACAAGTGCTTGAGTATCAATAATAACACATGGGGACAGTTCACCAAAAATAGTAAACATAAAAAAAATAACAAGATAAACTAACAAAAGATGAAAAACAGAACCAAACTAGCCCTTAACATTTGACCAAACTCAAAGTTCACAATCCAAACCAAACCTCTAAGAAGAATGCAATGAAAATAAAAGTAACACATTTATTCCCACATTCATGTTACATGAGAAGCCATATCCTCAAACCACCATCGTTATACCTGCATAGAAAAACCATCAATAACATGAACCACCATCACCAAGAAAAATACCTCAACCTAGGATACACAAAGAACAAAGTCTACATACACCATAGGGTGTATGTAGTGTTTGATCCAAGAACCTAGTAGGATACCACCCATTAAAAAGGTTTCATTCCACAACATCAAAAATTTAATTTGACATGTTTATTTAAAACAATAATTTTAAAGTGCTTTTAAAGAAAATGTTTACAAACAAAAAACATAAAAAGAAAATAACACTAGAAGAAAAAACATTTCACAAATACTACTTTAAAATGGAATAGAAAAATTTATAAATAACATGCAAATACTCAAGTGGTCCTCTATATGCAAATGAAAGGCACTAAGTCATGAATAGTAGAGCACTGCAGGTAAATCCCCTAAGGAAGCTAGTATGTGTGGTGTGCTAGAGACATCCTACCTCGGTATAAACATGACATAGGAACATCAATAATCAAAGTTGTTTTGCACAAGCCAGTATTAGGGAAACACATCCATTACCAAATGGTCTCCAATCATCACAGATGTTTATTTAGTGTTGTAATTTCAATCCTTCCAGATGAAACCGGGATGAACCACTCATGTGTCATATAACCTACTTATCCTAATCCTCCCACATAGGTACCCGCCCGTGTGCTCAATCAAGTTACACATTCACATAGTATATCACATTCTTATATCGCAGTCTAAATATGGAATTACACACAAAATCCACCACTTCCATACCCAAACACCATTTAAAAAAAGACACACACAAACCAAAAACATTTCACAACATAAATTGGATCACTTTCATGTCATGATAAAATATTTAAAAGATTTGAAGAACATTTCTAAATATCACAACAAGGGTTTGTACATGTAAAACGACCACTTCAACAAATAAAAGTTCCTTTAAAAACTTCACGCAGATGTAATACTTTCAAATACACTTCCTCCCCTCCCATATAATTTAATAAATTCAGTTAACAGATTATAAAACACTTAAAATTAGCAAGAAAATATTTACACAAAAATGGCACACCCAATTTTTTATAAGAATGTCACTTTAAAACCAAAATTATATACTATGCATATCAAAACATGCTTTCCATTGTTCAAAAAATTTACAATTATATTTTAGAAGTACACAAAATGGAAAACCCACCAAAGTGACTCATTTTCATTTGAAATCACCATTTAATTACACACACACCTCAAAGGCCCTGAAAATGAATTTCACACTGACCAAATGACCCAAAAACCCTTTCCAACTAGGTTTTGTATCCCAAATACCGCTTGAATAAACAATTTCTCACTTTATAAAACATATCACTT
Source organism: Viscum album (assembly GCA_963277665.1). NCBI lineage: Eukaryota > Viridiplantae > Streptophyta > Magnoliopsida > Santalales > Viscaceae > Viscum > Viscum album. Next base: position 540,070,144 of record OY728146.1, read on the forward strand.
GTATACCATAAGACCTCACTTAAAAACACACAAATATTTACATGAAAAGAACATTGTAAAATCAATTGCACAATAATCTCTTATAAAACCTCATTTTCACCATATAAAAAATTGATTAAACACATTTAGAATTTACCTCAAGTAGGTCGAAATGAAAACCATGACCATTTATAAAGATAGTGCAATTTTCATCATGCACGCATGTCAAACCATTTTTAAAATGCATTTATCACAACCAATAAAGCACAACCATGCTTTTATACCACAACACACATATAAATGACAAGACTGTTTCGGTGCGGATGTGCGTCGGGTTTCTGTTCCGACGTTGTTCCGCCAGGATGCGTTCACGCGTGCGCCCGTCGACCCGAGGGGATGGGAGCGCGGCTTGTGGTCCCACAGTACCGCTTTCCAAAGGCGGGCGGTATCCGTCCCTTATTCAGGGACGTCTGCTCCTTGATCGAAACCGGGATGATGGGATGTCGGCTCCTCCTTCCGTGGACGTCTCCTCAGAACTCGTCGCCTAATCCGGGTCTCCCTCATAGATTTAAGAATGTTCTTGAATCTCGTTCCCGGTGCCATATCTTCATGGACACCGGTTAATTACGCTGCTTCCTCCCAAATGCTCCAAAGAATCTGGTCGGGGCAGCAACCCGCAGTGAGGAGACCGGGTAGCTCTGGGTGTTGGGGGAGTGTCTTAACACTGCGGCTCTGCATGTCTACCTTCCGTCCCAAATAGGGCTTCTCGAAGGTGTGATGGCCTGAGGCATCCCGCGCTGGGTGCGGGGAACTGCGTTACCTGAGGTTTTCCTCAGCTTCCCATGTTTAACACGGGGTATGCCGTGAGTTTAACGTCCAGCGGGGACGGCATCGGACTGATCAACAAGAGGAGTGGATCAGATGATAGAACCCCTTGCGGGGAACCTCCGACGCTGGGGTCGGAACATGGGCGGATTCCCGAGTGAAGTGGAGTGGAATGAAATGGCATGACCCCACCAGGATGTAGCGGCCCGGGTAAGGATCAGGATGGATGATGGAGTGAAGAGCTTGGACCCCGTAGAGGCTTCCTACGTACTGCACGTTAGCGCGGATCAAAGTCAGCGTAGTTTGGATATACAGTTTAACGTCATGCTGGACGATGGCAAGCCGACTCACGAGGAGGTCGAGGCTGCCGGGCGGAGGATTGAACCGAACCACCTCACACAGAGGGGGATGGAACGGCCGGGTGGATCACAGTTTCACGTCATGCTGGACGCTGGTGTTTGGGGCTTACACTCTAAGGAGGCCCATATGCGGCAAAGCTCAGTTGGAGAGGGACTCAGGCCGAAGCTGAGAGACCTCGATCCCTGTCACTCCCTCTACTGGATTCGGCAGTGGGGAAGCACAATGGAGATACACATGTGCAGCCCCCCACAAGGGCGGATTCATAGGTGAATAAACGCGAATGTGAACTCGGGAGGGGTCCACTGATGGACGAACCGACGTGAATACAACCGGGATGACCAGGTGGTGGGCTTGAACCTCAGGGAGGCTTCCTACGTACCCTGTTTAGGAGACAGGGATCAAAGTCCACGTAGTTCATTCTGTCAGGACTTACACACTGAGGCCACCTGAGTGCGGCAAAGCTCAGTTGAAGAGGGACTTGGGCCGAAGGTGAGAGACCTTGATCCCTGTCACGCCCTCTACTGGCTTCGGCAGTGGGGAAGCACAATGGAGATACACATGTGCAGTCCCCCACAAGAAACTAGGGGTTTGTAATACCCTACCCCCGTGGGCGAAGGCCACTCCAATAAATCGTCCCTAAAGAGGGACAATCCTGACATCCCTACAGAGACGAGTGGGTGGGGGCCACATCCAAAATGGGGGGGACCCTGCGTGCGAGCCACGGGATCGGATGAAGCGGACGGTTTAATGTCTTGCCGGACGAAGTACAGTTTAACGTCGTGTGTTGAGGACGAAGCGGATGGTTTAACGTCTTGCCGGACGAAGTACAGTTTAACGTTGTGTGTTGAGGACGAAGCGGACGGTTTAACTTCTTGCCGGACGAAGTACAGTTTAACGTCGTGTGTTGAGGACGAAGCGGACGGTTTAACGTCTTGCCGGACGAAGTACAGTTTAACGTCGTGTGTTGAGGACGAAGCGGACGGTTTAACGTCTTGCCGGACGAAGTACAGTTTAACGTCGTGTGTTGAGGACGAAGATTCTTGGAAGTTTACCGTCCTGCAGCGCGGACGAATTCTGAACAGTTTAACGTCTTGTATCTCGGACGTGGTAGTGCCGCCAATGGGTCTGTGTCACTTCACGCGAGCCTGGAAGGCTGCACGGGAAGAAAACGTACGGTGCGGGCACCCGGGATGAAGATCATCGGGTGCCACGCAGGCGGGTACCCTCATGGGGTCAAGGGGGGCGACCCTTGGCGGTTTGCGTGCAAAAGAGGAGCTTGACGCGCAATACCGTGGGTCGGCGCGCAATGGGGCGGGCTGGCGCGCAATTGGGCCAGCGCTTTGCGCACGGAAGATAGAGATTGCGCGCACCGGGCCTCTGATAGCGCGTGGGGGAAACGGCCCATTCTTTAATGAATGGCCACTTAGTAAGGGTGGTGCATGCAATCGAGCTGGATTGCGCGCACCCGGGGGGGCAATTGCGCGCAAGAGGATTCTTTTGCGCGCGAAGGCCTTTGGGTGAGGAGTTGATCAAGGGAAAGAAGCCAAAGGGGTTGCGCGAAATAAAAGAGGTTACCTGAAGATCGGCATTGCGCGCGGAGGGGGTGGGATTGTGCGCACGAGCGACTCTTCGAATTCTGGAAACCTCAAAAACGTCGGGGGTCGCCTTGTATTTATAGGCAACCTCGGGCGCACAATTCGACTCACGGGCGCGCAATCCGGCGCGCGGGCGCGCAACGCGGCGCGGGCGCGAAATAGGGGCCCGGCGCGCTTCAGGGCCGCGCACGGGCGTCGGGCGCGGAAAATTACGCGCCGACTCGGCCCATTGCGCGAATCCCGGAAGGATTGCGCGCGCATAGCCAATATCGCGCGCGGGCCTTCGAAATTTCGCGCAAGGTCTTCGGTCCTTCCGAAACGTGCTTCTAACTCCAAATATGACCTCGCTTTCCTCATCCGGAACTTTTTTTGAGGAGCAACGGACTTTTCCGGCGTCTACAAAAGCCCCCCCTCAGAATCTGATCGGCGAGAGGTCGCAACGATCGGGTTCCTAGGGAGATGCCGGAATGCCGAAGTCCTGGATTTCTAAGGAAAAGAGGGAGGTCATTCCTAGGAAAGGAGACCTCAGACCTAATCAATGTACCATCCCCCCAACTTGTTCCGACACACGAGCGGGACAACACTAGGGGCGTTGAGATTTTATCCGAACATAGGGAGATGAAAAAGGGTGAATCGCGTGTCCCAAATTCAGAAATCCACGACGGTCAGTCTTCCAGGAAATGCCCAAGATGGCAAGCGGACAATGGATCAATCGACCATACTACTGCAATAGACGGACCGAAGGTCATCATTCATATTGCAGGAGGCGGATCACATGTCATCATCAATACCAATTTGGGGGTTCCTTCAGACACAAGGGTGGATATCCGGATCAAAAGAGCATGCGAAGCGTGGGGCGAAGTGATGATTTGTTCGGACAGAATCTAACACTCCCAAAATTGCACCACCGTGGGGAAAGCGTATTAGGCGGATGCACCAATCTGGTCGTGAATCACCCCAATTCTCAGACAGAACCTCTCTGATGAGGAAACGGTCGCTTCCCATCATTGCAATGGGGCATCCCGAGCTGAATCAGGGAGAATATCACAACTGCACCACTCTACCAGAAGCCAGGCCAGGTGGCCGGCGATGAGGAGGGGCGGAACTTAGCAACCCCTGAGGCTGGACCCGAGTTGAGATGCCCGGGCGTTCCTACGTACTCCATCAGGCTGGAGATCAATCCACACGTAGTTCTGGAAGTGCAGTTTTAACGTCATGCGGGACGTAGAACCCCGATTAGGGAGATCTTAGTTTAAGGTCGTAGAGCTCGGACCATAGGGGCAGATCTTAGTTTAAGGTCTTAGAGCTCAGACCATAAGAACCTCAAAGTACGCCACCTCGTGGTCCTGTCCCCTGGATATGAGAAGATGCACTGAGGGATAGTGTCAAGAGTGCAAAGATTTTTCCTGGTCAGAATGGGAGGTGGAAAACGTAATGTGAATCATACGGCCATTCACTCAAGGACTGGGGGCACCGGCGTAACGATATGGGAGTACTGCTGACCGTGGCAGAAAAGCAGCATCAATATCGCACTGACCGTTGATGGAACGAGGCAGCAAACGAGCATCAACCACTCAAGCGCAGGATTCATATCGATTTGTTGCCCAAGGCCCTTGGGGGAACCAGCCCGAATCGGTGGGAGAGCACTGAGGCATTGTATCCAGACCGCTCACGGGGGTTCCACCCAGGGCATAGGCGATGGGTCCGAATGAAGGGGAGCATGAAGCCTGAAAAGTGGAAGGAACCTAACCAAGATGAACCTGACCCTCCTGGCAATAGACCAGAGTGCTCTTGACACCGGTGGGACAATGCAAGGGGTCAAGGGACACGCCTTGAGGGTGACCCGAAGGCGGCGGATTCCCAAGAGAAGGGGAAATCTTTTAAGAGGTGGGGGGCTGGACCCGAAGTTTCAAACATCCGGGCGTTCCTACGTATCCCATAAGGATGGGAATCAAGCCACACGTAGTTCTTGAGAGGCAGTTTAACGTCATGCGGGACGAAGTGCAGTTTAACGCCGTGCGGGACGCAGTGCAGTTTAACGTCATGCGGGACGAAGTGCAGTTTAACGTCATGCGGGACGCAGTGCAGTTTAACGTCATGCGGGACGAAGTGCAGTTTAACGTCATGCGGGACGCAGTGCAGTTTAACGTCATGCAGGACGAAGTGCAGTTTAACGTCATGTGGGACGCAGTGCAGTTTAACGTCATGCGGGACGAAGTGCAGTTTAACGTCATGCGGGACGCAGTGCAGTTTAACGTCATGCGGGACGAAGTGCACTCAGGAAAAGTACTGCTTGAGGAACCTAGCGTTGGTGGGAGGAGTGACACGCTCACCATCCATAGTCTCTAGGGAGTACGCACCATTGGGATAGACCTTGTGGACGACAAAAGGTCCCTCCCACTTGGGCTCCAACTTGGGCGGCTTCCTGCCGGGGATCATTGGTGATCTTAGGGCCAGTACTAGGTCACCCTGCAGGAAGGAGCGGAGGCGAACCTTCTTATTGAAAGCTCGAGCCATTCTGCTTTGATGCCTCTCCAAGTTGTGCAAAGCGCGAAGCCTATTCTCATCCAGTGCTTCCAACTCGACTAGACGGGCTTCAGCAGCTCCGTCCGGTGCTTGCTGGTCGTAGACCGCAGTGCGCAAGGATGGTAACTGGATCTCGATGGGCAGGACGGCCTCAACTCCATACACCAGGGAATAAGGGGTCATCTGGGTGGAATTGCGATTCATCGTCCGATAAGCCCAGAGGGCGTTGGGGAGCTTGTCCGGCCAACTCTTCTTGTTCTGACCAACCATCTTTTGCAGAATGATAGAGAGGGTCTTGTTAAACGCCTCAATCTGTCCATTCGCCTGCGCATGATAGCGAGATGTATGGTTCGAGCGAATGTTGTACTTGGCGTACAACTTATTCAACTCGGCTGCTCAGAAATTGGCTCCGTTATCCGTGAGGATAGCGTGAGGCACTCCAAATCGATAAATGATGTTGGAGGTTATGAAGTCAGCGATAGAATAGGATTTGACCTCTCTGAGCGGAATCGCCTCTGCCCATTTGGAGAAGAAGTCTGTGGCAGTCAGAATGAACCGGCACTGGCGAGCCGTCGCCGGCAGGTAAGGTCCCACAACGTCCAGCCCCCAGACTGCAAAGGGCAAAGAATACCTGGTGGTATGGTGAGGCTCCGGCGGTCGATGCACAAAGTTCGCATGAACCTGGCATGCACGGCACTTCCTGGCATACTCGATGCAGTCATGGATCATGGAGGGCCAGAAGTATCCCAACCTCCGAATCTGGTGGGACAGCTTCGGCCCAGTCTGGTGGGCACCACATGAACCAGCATGAACCTCTTGCATGACTCGTGGGATCTCAACTCCCTGAAGGCAACAGAGGAGAACACCATCAAATTCGCGTCTATAGAGGATCTGCTCCAGTCCGGGACTGCTCTGGAGGACAAACTGTGATGCGCGGCGTTGAACTCGCTCGCGCTCGGCCCGATCCGACGGGAGAATGCCATGTTGGAGGTACTCAACCAAGGGCGTCCTCCAATCAGGGGCTGGTTCGACTGCCATATCTGTGGTACTCGGGGCTCCAGGCACAGGGGAAACCGTGGTGAGATTACTTACCGACGGGCCGCGATCTCCCTCCGGGATAATGGGAGCGATGAGCCTGCGGTGCGTTACGCAGATGATCAGGTTGTCATGTTCAGGATCTGCGAGTGATGAAGCAAGGCTGGCCAAAGCATCTGCTCGACCGTTCTGTGACCGGGGAATATGGACAATTTCTGGCCGAGAAGGGAACTAGGCCATTAGGAGGAGGGTGCACTCCAGCAATGGCACAAGTTCCGGCTTCCTGACAACATAGTCGCCATTGATCTGCCTAACGACCAGCTCGGAGTCCCCTTTCACACACAGATGGGGCACGTCGATCTCAAGAGCTAACTCGAGGCCAGTGATGAGGGCATGGTATTCCGCCTCATTGTTGGTACAGCCCTATGACAACAGGAAAGAGTATGGCAGCACGGCTTGCTCCGGGGTAATGAAGACGATACCCAAGCCCACTCTGTTGAGCTTAGGATTATCGAGTCTTCTACCGGTGGGGCTCCGGGAGCCACCGTCAAAGTGCATCTGCCAGCATGGATTGTCACGATCGACCGAGAGAACGGCCTCATCAGGAAAGCCTAGATCCAGCAGCTGATCCGCAGAGGTTGGGTGAGCAGCCAGAAATTCCGCCAATGCTTGCCCTTTGATGGCCTTCTGAGGCACATACCTGATGTCGAACTGCTGGAGAATCACAGCCCACCGCGCTAGATGGCCAGTCAACATAGGCCGGCTCAGGATATATTTCAACGGGTCTACCCGAGAAACCAACTGTACCTCGTGGTGCTGCAAGTAGTGTCGTAATTTCTGTACGGAAAATACGAGCGCCAGGAAGCTCTTCTCGATGGGGGAATACCTAACTTCCGCATCGAGGAGAATGCGACTGAGGTAATACAGGCTATTCTCTGTTCCCTCGTTGTTCTTCTGGGTGAGAAGGGCACCAAGGGACCGTTCCAGGGCAGTCACATAAAGGACCAGCGGCTTCCCGGATACAGGCGGCATCAGAACCGAAGGTTGAAGCAGGTACTGATTGATTTCCTCGAAAGCGGTCTGACACTCCTTATCCCATACATAGGTGGCACCTTTCTTCATGAGCCGAGAAAAGGGCTTACACTTGCCGGCCAGATTCGCGATGAATCGGCGTATATAGGCTAAGTGGCCTTGGAACCCTTGCAGTTCCCGAATGTTACCTGGGGGAGGCATCTGGCTAATCGCCCTGATCTTCTCTGGGTCGATCTCAATACCCCGGTATCTTACCACAAAGCCAAGAAACTTCCCGGAGATGACCCCGAAGGCACACTTCAACGGGTTCATCGTCAGGAGGCGAGACCGGAGGAAGTCGAACACTTTCTCAAGATCTTTGAGATGGTCCTGACGATGGCGCGATTTGACCACCAAGTCGTCGACATAGCACTCCACCAGTGTGCCGAGGATTGGATTGAATATGCGGTGCATCGCCCGTTGATAGGTGGCACCTGCATTCTTCAGGCCGAAGGGCATGACCTGGTAACAAAAGATACCTTGGGGGCCCTGAAGGCAGTGAACTCCTCATCCTCAGGGGACATCCGGATTTGGTTGTATCCGGAGTATCCATCCATGAAGGAGAGGTCTTGGAACCCTGCCGTGGCGTCAATCAACAGCTCTGTCACCGGAAGGGGAAAATCATCCTTCAGACAGTGGCGGTTGAGATCGCGGAAGTCGATACAGACTCTGATCTGCCCATTCTTCTTCCTGACCGGCACAATGTTGGCCAGCCATCTGGGGTACTGAACTTCCCTCACGAAGTTGGCTTTGATAAGCTTGTCAACATCGGCCTCAACCATGGCACCGTGGAATGGGTGCATCTTCCTGGGAGGCTGCTTGAACCCGCGATGGTTCGCCGGGAGACCAAGGCGGTGGACGGCTACCTGAGGATCTAGCCCCGGCATCTCGTCATAGCCCCAAGCGAACACATCACGGTGCTGTCTGAGGAAGTCCACGTACTACTGCCGCTCCTCAGAGGGCATGGCGGCACTGACCAATGTGGGTCTTGGATCTGCCTCGGTTCCAAGGTTCACCTGTACTAACTCATCGACCGTGGTGGAGACGCCCTCCTCAAAGGCTGGGGGTGCATCTTCCACGTCCTCTCCACTCGGGGAGGGATCGTCCACGGGAGAGACTGCGTTGGAAACTGCATTGGGGCTACCAAATCCTACTAGGCCGCTGGTGCTGGCATGGGCGGTCGCAGTCATCTCATCAGGAGACTCACAGGTCGTCGAGACCATGGCTACGTCCAACCGATGGACCGGGAGGACGTAAGCGTCATCCAAACTTGCCCAAGGATCACTTGCAACAGCGACAGGATCAACCCCACCTGTCAGGATCTGCTTATCCTTGCTCTTGTAATAGTCCGCGTCCAGATAGCGGGCTTCACATGAGGCAAAAGGAGAGGCATCTCCCTGAAGCACGCCTACTCGACCATTAAGGGAGTATTTAAGGCATTGGTGGTATGATGAGGGAACCGCCGCATGAAGGTGGAGCCATGGCCTGCCCATAAATGCGTTATACGCAGTGTCCTGAGAGACCACCATGAATTCGGTGTTGGAAACCAGGTCACCGAACTGGGTCTTCAAACGTATCTTGTCGACCGGAGTTTGCTCGGTGCGGTCGTACCCCTGGATCCTGAGGTCGAAGGGAATCAAGTCGTCCTCAGACAACCCCAATCTCCGGAGCGTCCGAGTTGGAATCAGATTAATCCCGGACCCCGTGTCGACAAGACAGCGCCGGACTTCAAGGCCATTGAACTGGCCAGTAACATACAGCGGACGAATGTGCCCTTGTATAGGAGGGTCTTCATCCTTACCAGAGAACGAGATAACTTCCTGACATTCGGATTTCTCAATCGCTTCGGCGTGAAAGGCCTCTGCAGCCGCAACCTCCGTCTCAAACTGGAGGGGGCTCTTCAGGGCTTCAGCGAGCGCCTCGCGCATCTCAGGTGACAGGCGCAAAGCCTCAAGGATGGAGAGCCTTCCTGGGATGTCGGCCAAGTGCTTCAGGACATCATACTTTCTTGCCAAGCACGAGCCCCTGGTTGCAGGAGGTTGCTCTGCGGTTGGAGGCATGACGGGCCTTGCCGGTTGGACCGGCGACCGACTGGTGCTTGGCGCATCTCGCTGTTCACTGGTTGAAGCCCAGGAAGTAGTCACCATACTGGGGCCAGGAGGCCGGGATGGACTCGTGGCAGGACGGAGCTGGTCGCGACGCGGCTGAGGCGGTTCTGCCTGGTCCCATACCACAAACAGTGGCGGAGGCGAATCCGTCATCCCCGGATGGGGGGGCTGCGCGCGCTGAGCTCGGTTTTGAGCCCGCTGCCTAGTCTCAATGGCGTGCATGGCCTGTCTGGAGGTACCAACTGTCGTGCCCCAGTGACTCCTGTTGTTGCGGTTCCTCCGACGGTGGCGACGACTGGGGACACTAGGGAGGTCCACCTGGTGTTCTTCAAAGTCGGGAACCGAAAAGGGATTTACCAGCTCGACGGTATTAACCGAAGCATACCCAACACTGTCATCGGACGAATCATTCATCACCGGGCGGACCCGGGGAGGGACCCCCATCCCTGGGGGCATGAAATCGCCGAGAGTGTGGGATAGTGGCGGAACTGGCGGGGCGCGCTCTTCCTTCTTGCGCCGCCGCCATTTGCTCTTCTCGGAAGAGGCAGGCTGGGACGACGATGCCGAAGCAGCACCCGCAGATTCTGGGGCCTCAGGCTGATTCAAGCGCGCACGGATGATTCCATGGGCGTGGATGATCGTCTTGCAGGCCATCCAGTCATTATACTTCTGGGATCCGCGGTCGGAGACCAGCTGTCATTCGTCCTCGTCGCCACTATCGTCGTCTGATCTCATGAACACACCCGCCACTTGTGCTGGGGCTGGGCCCAACCTGATTACATTGTTGTTAATCTGGTCTTGGAGCCAGTACTTAAACACGTAGCACCGTCGGATGGTGTGCCCCAGGGCCCGATGGTAAGGGCGAGTAGCGGGGGTTATCCATGAGATGTGCCTCCTCTGGCCTCCAACACTCAGGCAGTCGCACAATCCTCTGCTCCAGGGTGCTCCGGAAATAACCGGGGACCTGATCCTCATGAAATGAGTAAGTCAGGTATCGTGGGGCCCTGGGAGCGTGGTCTTGACGAGGGGCTAGAGGGGCCTGCCGAGGAGGTGGACCCCGATTATCTCGCCTGGGTTGCGGCGGTACATTACGCGGAGGGGTCGGCCGGTTCTGGGGCTGCCGCTGCTGGGCCGGGAACTGAGCCTGTGGAGGAGGATTCCTGTGAGGCTGTGGAGATGGCCTCACCGGCAGTAGCTCCAACTGCCTAGGGGCCTCTATCTGGGAAACAGCAGCGGGCTCAGCACTGCTGACTCTCCTTGGAGGGATCATAGGAGGCAGCGGGCGTGCCTGACCGGCCTGTTGCAGGGCTTCCTCAAGACGTTGAGCTTTGTCTGAGAAGTCCCTGAACCCTCCGGGGTAATTCTGAGTGATCAAGGAAGGGACCAGCTCGGTCTTGACGTTCCCGACACACATTGTCAGCAACTGCTCCTGAGTCAATGGCATATCAAGGGAATACGTGAGACCCTTCCATCGGGCGACGAAATCCGCGACTCGCTCATCAGGCCTTTGCTTGCACTTGAAGAGGTCTGCGATACTCGTCTTCCGGGTCATGGAACTGAACTGGTAGAGGAACTGTCTATGAAGGTCCTCCCAGCTAGTTATCGACCCGATGGGGAGCTGGCTGTACCAGACAAATGCTGGCCCTTCCAGTGTCTGGACAAAGCAGCGAAGCTTAGCGGCCTCCTGCTGCGCCGGAGTTCCTAACATAGGCCCGCACCTCGAGTTGAAATGGGCTAAATGCTGTGGCGGATATCCAGTCCCGTTGAAGGGGGCGAAAGTGGGGTTCCCGAATCCCGGAGGTGTCGGCATGTCATCCACCCATGCCGGGTATGGCTTGCCGTCTGGTGGGATTGCCACTTGCCGAGTCTCCAAGGCTTCCAAGCGGGCGATGAGTGCCGCCATCGGATCGTCCGGACATGGGTTCCAGTCCTGGCGAGGATCTCTAACCACGAGCGCATTGCATGGCTCTTCAATCGGGTCGTCGACCGGGTCGTCGAACTCGGCAGCTCGTGGGATGGCGGGCGGAGCATCCCTTGGGGCAGCGGGAGGAATCCGAGCGGGGTCTCTCAGGTAGTCACGCCGCTCGGGAGGGTGTGGTGAAACATACCGCTCCCTCTTGCCATAGGCAATGTCCTCTCCCCTGTCGGCAAACACGGCATAATCACGGTTGCCTGGGAGAGTCTCGTCGAGGAGTGGTTGTTCCTGTCCCTGTTGTCCTGGCCTAGGATCACCGTATTAAGGCCGCCGCTCTGCAGCGTGCTCGGCGAGGAGCTGGTCAACTAGCTTCTTCTGCTCGGTGAGCTGTTGACGTAGCGTGGCCTTTTCGGGATCCTCATCCGCCCTCTGTATGGAGGCAGATGGGTCGGCGGGCTTTATAGCCCCGCCGTGCTCTTTACCTTTGCTGATGTTTCGGCTCAACGTCAGTGCTTCAGTGGGTGCGGGGAGACCCAGGAGGTTCCTCTGGTGACGAGTAACTCTCACCGATGGATCCAACGATGGCCTGTCTTCGGGGGGAGAGCCCCCTTCGAGAAGTTCCAAGCCGTTCCCCTCTCCCGACAGGTCAGCCATATTGACCGTTTCCGTCCCTGGGGATGTACCCTCAGGGCCACCCAGCGAGTCGGGCTGTCGGTGAATCGCACTGAAGCGTAGGGCAGCGTACTTCCCCCATCCACGGATATACACGTGGGGGGTGGCTTCCTCGATAACCTTGCGGAGTACTTGAAAACACTCAACGCATCGTTGTTGGAGGGCCTCGTGGTGCCCAAATGACCCGGGGTGCCGAACCGCGGGGAGCGTGGCCAGGTCAATCTGACGGCACTGCTCACCAATATCCTCCAGGTGTGCTTGACACCCAGGATATGGCATTTGTAGGCGGTGAAGACGGGAGTGAGTCTCCCGGAGAGTTCTGAGGAAGCATTCGAACTCATCCGGGGTGAGCGATTCTGGTGCATCAAAGTCCGGTCCTACGACTGGCCAAAACTTCTCAGGGAAGTGACCCTCTGCAAGGACGGTCCAGAAGCTCCACGACTCAAACTCGGGACCCAGGTCTTCTTGGTCCCCTTCAGCGACTGGGAATGGACGGGGAACCGGCAGTGGTGCTGAGGCGGGCCGCTGGGCCGGCGGGCTGGCCAGCGGTGAATACGGCGAGCAGGCCGATTGGCCTCCATATCCCGAGCCGGCCTCTGAGGGTTGCGGTGCCCCAGCTACCACATCTCGATAAAACGGGCCGACGAGCGAACATCCTGCCGTAGCGTCGGTGCTCGCTGAGGGTGCACTAGATTGTGGCTCGACCGTCGGTCCCCAGAAAAGGTCTTCGACTTCCCTGATCGAGGCATAAGGCGCTTCCGGAGGGGCCGGGTACCAACTGCAAGCTTGATCCTTGCGGGTCTACCAGGCCCTCACTACCCCGGATATACCTTCGGAGAGAAGCGGGGATCACATCAATCTCGCTCTCGGGGAGTATGAGGCTGAAGTGCCGCATTCCTACCCCTGCCCCTAACTGGCTGGATCGGGGGGAGGGCTCCGTCGCCGAATCATACTCCGCCTCTGTATCAGAGAAACGAACCGGTCGGATCTCTGTCCAGAATTCCCTAACATTCCTCCCTCGACGTCGACGCCTCGCCTTCCTGGCCCTGGGTGGTTCTTCGGGGCATGGTTGATTTCTGTCCTGGCGTCCTCAGGCTGCACCGGTGCTGGGGCCAAGAGGACTAGAAACCAATGTGCGAGTAGCACCTGGACAGATATCAAAGGGGATGCGGGGAGAGATGATTCTGGGCAGGCCTCCGGGCCGGGATCGGAAGGTGGGATAACCCATGCCTTTTGGATCGGCCACACGGAGTAGACCCTGCTGGTGAATAGCGCTACCGCGAGGTGGTCCGCGGTGGCTATTGCCTGTACCAGCAACCGGGAGAGTCAACCCAACCTGCCTTTGGGGTGGTCGGGGCCTCGATCCAGGTCGGGCATAGAAGTGCCCCTGCTCAGGATGCGCAGGGGCCTGGTGACTGGAGCCAGCAGTGGCTTGGGCCAACGTGGCCGCTGTTGCTAGGGCCCCAAGGTGGGCATCCTCTTCCGCTCGTGCCCGACGTTGGCGTCGAGACAGACGAGTCGGGATTAGCGGCGCAGGCAGGTTGAGAGCACGTTCTTCGACTTGAGAAGCCTGGCGGCGGTGTCGACGTGGCCTGGCAGGAGCCCTTATCGCGGATCCCTGGAGCGAATCTCGGATAGGGTGGTCTCGGACATCCTCCACCTCATCCGCATAGGGGAGGGAGCTGTCGGAGCGTTCCGAAGATAAACTCCCAAAGCGGTTGGACGTCGAGGTAGGCAGCGGTGCCTCCCTACGCGGCCCTTGGGGGCGGCGTTGGTGGCGGGGTGTAGCTTCCTCAAGGTCTAGGCGAGCCATGTCCCTGGTGGGGATGACTACCTCTTCCTCATATCTCTGCACCAAGTTGTTGATCACCCTTCTCTGGATGACCTCCGAGTGGGAGAGAGGGCGTGGTCGCCCCGTAGTTGCGGCTGCTAGGACGGCTGTGGAACGGGCGGGACCGCGCAGAGTAGTCGCGTCGGTGTTTCCCCTACCCCTGCGCCAGTGGGCGGGCGACGATCGGGCACTGGATTGGGCGACCTGATTCCTGAAAGCAGGGAGAAGAACCCATTAACACTGACAGGAAAAGGAATCGACAATCAACCATTAGTGCCACGACGCCTTCCGTGGGGGGAACCCAGGCCATCGACGTCGTGAGACGGAGTGCCCGATTTCCCTTCCCCAGCCCCTGGCGGGTTCCGTGCCCCGGTGCTGAATGCTCGTCCGGGCAACATGCTAGTCTTCCAAAACCTCCGAAAGCTATAGGTCTTTGTATTGAGGAGAAGAGATTTACGTCGGGTTCACCATTTTCTGTTTCGGTGCGGATGTGCGTCGGGTTTCTGTTCTGACGTTGTTCCACCAGGACGCGTTCGCGCGTGCGCCCGTCGACCCGAGGGGATGGGAGCGCGGCTTGTGGTCCCGCAGTCCCGCTTTCCAAAGGCAGGCGGCATCCGTCCCTTATTCAGGGACGTCTGCTCCTTGATCGAAACCGGGATGATGGGATGTCGGCTTCTCCTTCCGTGGACGTCTCCTCGGAACTCGTCGCCTAATCCGGGTCTCCCTCATAGATTTAAGAATGTTCGTGAATCTCGTTCCCGACGCCGTATCTTCATGGACACCGGTTAATTACGCTGCTTCCTCCCAGACGCTCCAAGGAATCTGGTCGGGGCAGCAACCCACGGTGAGGAGACCGGGTAGCTCTGGGTGTTGGGGGCATGTCTTAACACTGCGGCTCTGCATGTCTGCCTTCCGTCCCTAATAGGGCTTCTCGAAGGCGTGATGGCCTGAGGCATCCCGCGCTAGGTGCGGGGAACTGCGTTACCTGAGGTTTTCCTCAGCTTCCCATGTTTAACACGTGGTATGCCGCGAGTTTGACGTCCAGCGGGGACGGCATCGGACTGATCAACACGAGGAGTGGATCAGATGACAGAACCCCTTGCGGGGAACCTACGACGCTGGGGCCGGCACATGGGCGGCTTCCCGAGTGAAGTGGAGTGGAATTAAATGGCATGACCCCACCGGGATGTGGCGGCCCGGGTAAGGATCACGATGGATGATGGAGTGAAGAGCTTGGACCCCGTAGAGGCTTCCTACGTACCACGCGTTAGCGCGGATCAAAGTCAGCGTAGTTCGGATATACAGTTTAACGTCATGCTGGACGATGGCAAGCCGACTCACGAGGAGGTCGAGGCTGCCGGGCGGAGGATTGAACCGAACCACCTCACACAGAGGGGGATGGAACGGCCGGGTGGATCACAATTTCACGTCATGCTGGACGCTGGTGTTTGGGGCTTACACTCTAAGGAGGCCCATATGCGGCAAAGCTCGGTTGGAGAGGGACTCGGGCCGAAGGTGATAGACCTCGGTCCCTGTCACGCCCTCTACTGGCTTCGGTAGTGGGGAAGCACAATGGAGATACACATGTGCAGCCCCCCACAAGGGCGGATTCATAGGTGAATCGACGCGAATGTGAACCCGGGATGGGTCCACTGATGGACGAACCGACGTGAATACGACCGGGACGACCAGGTGGTGGGCTTGAACCTCAGGGAGGCTTCCTACATACCCTGTTTAGGAGACAGGGATCAAAGTCCACGTAGTTCATTCTGTCAGGACTTACACACTGAGGCCACCTGAGTGCGGAAAAGCTCAGTTGAAGAGGGACTTGAGCCGAAGGTGAGAGACCTCGATCCCTGTCACGCCCTCTACTGGCTTCGGCAGTGGGGAAGCACAATGGAGATACACATGTGCAGTCCCCCACAAGAAACTAGGGGTTTGTAATACCCTACCCCCGTGGGCGAAGGCCACTCCAATAAATCGTCCCTAAAGAGGGGAAATCCCGACATCCCTGCAGAGACGAGCGGGTGGGGGCCACATCCAAACCGGGGTGGGACCCTGCGTGCGAGGCACGGGATCGGATGAAGCGGACGGTTTAACGTCTTGCCGGACGACGTACAGTTTAACGTCGTGTGTTGAGGACGAAGCAGACGGTTTAACGTCTTGCCGGAAGAAGTACAGTTTAACGTCGTGTGTTGAGGACGAAGCGGACGGTTTAACGTCTTGCCGGATGAAGTACAGTTTAAAGTCGTGTGTTGAGGACGAAGCGGACGGTTTAACGTCTTGCCGGACGAAGTACAGTTTAACGTCGTGTGTTGAGGACGAAGCGAACGGTTTAATGTCTTGCCGGACGAAGTACAGTTTAACGTCGTGTGTTGAGGACGAAGATGCTTGGCAGTTTACCATCCTGCAGCGCGGATGAATTCTGAACAGTTTAACGTCTTGTAGCTCGGACGTGGTAGTGCCGCCAATGGGTCTGTGTCACTTCGCGGGAGCCTGGAAGGCCGCATGGGAAGACAACGTACGGTGCGGGCACCCGGGATGAAGATCATCGGGCGCCACGCAGGCGGGTACCCTCAGGGGGTCAAGGGGGGCGACCCTTGGTGGTTTGCGCGCAAAAGAGGAGCTTGGCGCGCAATACCGCGGGTCGGCGCGCAATTGGGCGGGCTGGCGTGCAATTGGGCCAGCACTTTGCGCGCGGAAGATGGAGATTGCGCGCACCGGGCCTCTGATAGTGTGCAGGGGAAACGGCCCATTCTTTAACGAATGGCCACTTAGTAAGGGGGGGTGCGCGCAATCGGGCTGGATTGTGCGCACCCGGGTGCAATTGCGCGCAAGAGGCTTCTTTTGCGCGCGAAGGCCTTTGGGTGAGGAGTTGATCAAGGGAAAGAAGCCAAAGGGGTTGCGCGAAATAAAAGAGGTTACCTGAAGATCGGCATTGCACGCGGAGGGGGCGGGATTGCGCGCACGAGCGACTCTTCGAATTCTGGCAACCTCAAAAACGTCGGGGGTCGCCTTGTATTTAAAGGAAACCCGGGCACGCAATTCGACTCGCGGGCGCGCAATTCGGCGCGCGGGCGCGCAATCTGGCGTGCGGGCGTGCAACGCGGCGCAGGCGCGAAATAGGGGCCCGGTGCGCTTCAGGGCCGCGCATGGGCGTCGGGCGCAGAAAATTACGCACCGACTCGGCCCATTGCGCGAATCCCGGAAGGATTGCGCGCGCATAGCCAATATCGCGCGCGGGCCTTCGAAATTTCGCGCAAGGTCTTTGGGCCTTCCGAAACGTGCTTCTGACTCCAAATATGACCTCGCTTTCCTCATCCGGAACTTTGTGAAACAACCTGCGGACTTTCACTACACGCCACACGCACCGTAAATAAAACAGAAAATGACTGTAAAACAAGAATTTGAACAAAATAGAGATTCAAAAACAACCCTTAATAAACCTCATACATTTGAAAAAAACCAAAGGAAGTTAAAACAAGGACTTATCAGGAGGTGGTTTTATGCCTAAGGAAGGAGGGTGAGATCCCAGTTGGGGAGTCAGAGTGGCGTCGTCTAGCAAGAAATGAGTCGCTCCAGACCAGGCCACAAACAAAAAGGGGATTGCTGGTGGACCAACTAGTGAGTCATAGTGGAAGGATAAGGGGAGTAGGGGGCGCACTGTAAGGGTTCAAGGTAGAGCAGTGATCTCGGTAGGAGGGGCTGGACGCGGGGGGTGCGGATGATGCCAGCAGGTCGGCTAAGAGGCATGACGAAGGAGAAGGGTTCGGGAGCAGGGCGGAGTGCACTGGGAGAAGGGGGTGCAGTGCTACAACTCCAACAGCTGGCTGAGGAGGGAGGGTGGAGCGTGACAAAAAAGAAGTTCCTGGGGGTGCGACGGGAATAGGGGTAGGGGGAGGTCCGAAAACCCTAAGGAAAAAAGAAAAATAGCCAAAATAAAAAGAAGAGAAAAAAAATAAATAATAATAATAATAATTACTAAAACAAGAGTAATAATAATAAATAAAATTACTTAATTATCATCACTAATAAAAATAATAATAATACTCAATAATAATTAATAATATCCTCAAATAATAATATTATTACTATCAGTAAATCAATTTATTTAATTTTATCACACTCTTATTATTTTATTTTATTTTTTTTACCACTCAGTTAATTTTATTTCTTCATTGTTAATTTATTTCATTTAATTAGTTCAAAATTGGGAAGGTGTGTGGGGAACCGGGCGAGGCCACACGGTGACCCAGGCGAGGCCGTGTGGCTTCGACAGTAGCGTGCTGAACTCTATCAAGGCCAAAATGTGTGTTTTTAAATAAGAACACAAAATTTTAAACCGTCTCCAACCTAGACCATCACGAAAAATTTATAGGGCCAGAAAATTATAAAATAAAATAAATTTGAAAAATTCATAGCATGACAATGATTGTGATTTACAAAGAAAGAGTTATAAGTAGAAATTGAAACATTTTATGTGGTGAAGTTAAGAAGTTTGAATATATTCAATGAATTAAACAGTTATGAATTAGATTTTTAAATATAATGATTATTATAATGGTATTACTTCATATATTCTTCTCAATGAAGGTTTAGTGTGATAGATGTTTAAAAGTTTCTCATCGATATTTTATAGTAATTTTATATGATGCAATGTGTTAATAATGCCCCTGAATGTGAACATTATATAAGGCTGATAATGTAGTTTTTCATGAATTATATGATATAAACAAATTTATATATTGTGTCATAAATATTTTAAAATCAGTTTTAATGATATAAAATATATGTTGTTAGAGTTAATCTCAGATTTATTATTCTTTCATGTTTAATGGATTAATTTATATACAGATGTAAATTTTGTGAAGTGTAATAATAATTAACCTCTCAATGTATGACTATGTTTTCTCCCTAACTAATGTTATTCAAAGAGTTATATTGGTTTTGATGAAATGAAAACGTTAGCATGAGTATAATTCTCAAATAGATAAATGAAATATGCTAATGAGGCATAAAAATGGGTTTTTTACTTGAAACCCCCTAGTTATACCACAAAGAGTGTCATACATATTTCTTTGGGATACAAGGGTTGCATGGATTATATTTTAATCCCCACTATACAAGGTTAGTGAGATACCTAAAATGAGAAACTTCACGCCTTGATTCACTAAGTGTGAAAGTTGACATGTTGAGTTGGTTAATTAGGGGATGTTTGGTTATGTTGTGTATCATCTCATCAATTAGAGCTAAAAAATATAGGGTACTTCTTCTCATATGATGTGTATGTCCTCTTGTCCCTCAATAGAGATAAACTATAGAGATTGATTCCACACCCAGATAATAGATATGATGTTCTTATCTATTCAGATAATGGTCATATAATGTGATTATCCATAAGAGTGATTGAAAATGGATGTATTCATTAACAAGTTTAGTTTAAACTCTAAAAATTAAGAATGTATGAATCAATTATATGGGATTGACATTACCCATGTCCAATGGTCACACAATGTCTTGGTAAATAGAACAATTTGAGAATAACCATTTTTATACGATTCATATCAGTGAAAAAATGTATCAGAATACATGTATTAGATAGAGATCACATCAAATTCATTTATATCTTGACTATCATTGATTCTTTTATAGTGGCTAATATTTTATTACACTTATGTATTCAAAGATTCACATTTGTTTTCAATGATATAAAGGATCATGGGGATACACTTTGTAGTTTACCAAATGGTTATTTTTTTTTACTAAGAGAGATACTCTAAAATAATTTTAGAGTTAATAAAAACGAGTCTTGGATATGTATTCACAATGTATCATATATGATTTGATGCACAGTTCAGTTTATGGTAGCTTTCTAAAATGTGTTTTTGAGTATATCTAAAATATTTCTAGGATATGGTTTCAAAAATTATTTTATATGATATAGTATAAGGTAAAATATAATTTATGTATTTTAGGATATAGAAAAAGCAGGAGATTATAAGAGTGATATTACCATAATACTATTATTTATATAAAACATATCAGTGAATAATATGAGATTTAACATAAATTAAATTCATATAAAACATTTAATGCTTGACATTATAATCCTTTGGATCTTCTAGATATATTCTCCCACATTCGTTTTCATTAAAGAATCATTTCATGAGATGAAATATAAGGAAAGAAATTTATTATATGAATTCTTACATGAATTCAATTAAAGCGTGTAGTATTTATTCATGTGTTTTAATGCATGAAGAAATATTTTCCTTCCTAGGTAATATCCTTGGGTGATTATATAAACTACTTAAATTTGATATTAGTTGGAAAGTATAATTGAACGATGCTTGGAAGAACCTATTTTAGTCATATAGCACAGTAATTCTTATTATGTATCACACTGAGAACATAGTATGTCATGGAAAAAAGAATGAATCCCATCAGAAAGTTAGATGATTCATTTGACCCTTAGATACCTCTCGAGGTGGGATGCCTTAACACTTAGTGACCTCTCTCAAATCTTTTGGTGAAATTTGAGGATGATAATTATTTTTTTCCATTTTTTGGTGTGAACTGTTATATTATTTCATTATTTAAATTTATCTGTGTTTTCATATTTCTTACATGGTTGATCTTTGGAATGGGATAAAATTTCTTCTGAATGTTCTACTAATAATTATTAAACCCTAAAAAATCCCTTAAAGTTATCAAGATTCCACTTTCATGGATATATCATCAGTTATCAAGGTTACTACCACTATGTTATAAGACACTATTTTTTTCTTCAACATTATGATATTTTATAGAACCAATGAATTACCATGATTAGAAAGATTGTCCAATGAAGTAGTAATGTCAATGTAATTTCATAAAGAGACATAAATTTTTACCTTATCATAAAAATGATAAACTGAGGATAGATATGGATTTGGTGATTCAATATTTTTTATATTGGAACTATTCTATTTAGAATATTAGGATTTTGAATATCCCTGTTAAGTTTAATTTTCATACATCACCATAGGTTCATTGATCACAAAATGATTCCCAATATTGTTTACAACAAGATCCACCATTCATGTAGAAGATTCCACATAAATATATTGAAGTTGAAGGATCTTCTATATCCTTTTTATGGATCATTGATATGAAATATTGGATGGATGTTTAACAACTTTTATGATTTATGCATATCCTTAGTGATCATAACATATTATACAAAGAGAAATTATAAGTTTTTCACTATTAAGTGGAATGAGAAGAAACCATAACCAAATAAAAAATCTCACTTATGGTTCTGATTACACTTATATGATTTGAATAATGTTTTAGTTAACTACAAGACCATCCAGTGGAATTAAGATCACTATAATTTCATGCAACGGATGATTGGTTGGATGTGATGTATAGACTCTGGTAGTATAACTTCTCCATGGGAAGTAGGATCCTAAATGTTTTCATATACAAATAGATTTGTGAAAAAGAACTAGATTTATATTAAGTAAGTGATATTGAAGGGTAACAAGTTGGTCATCAAGCCCATGTTGTAATTTATAGTGATCCATAATTTCTAGGGAGTAGGTATTATAACACCTTAGATTCAATTTTAATAATGCTTGTTCTAGAGAAACAATATCATAATTCACACAGATTTATTAAAAAAATGATACAAAACATTATATTCCATGTTTTCATATATTTAATTTGATAAATTGTAATTATTTTTTGAATTCATGATGTCAAAATTATTATTAGTTGAGTTGTTGAGTTTTTTCAAAAATATTTGATTTTTTTGGGTGAATTATGAAAAATACCTATTTTTCAAAAACATTTATTTTTATGAAATTATAATGACATGAGAATAACAAAAATGTTAATGGAAAATAATTCTAGAAAAAATATCTAT
Source organism: Viscum album (assembly GCA_963277665.1). Classification (NCBI taxonomy): domain Eukaryota; kingdom Viridiplantae; phylum Streptophyta; class Magnoliopsida; order Santalales; family Viscaceae; genus Viscum; species Viscum album. Next base: position 540,091,970 of record OY728146.1, read on the forward strand.
TTAGTATGAAATATCATTTATATAAAACCATAATGTTAAATTAAAAAATATATGATCAATTTTTTTTGAAATTTATGTAATTTTTTATTCAAATAAACAATTTTTTTAGTTCTTCTTTATTAATCAACTTCATACAGGGTTACTTTCAAATTTTAATTGGTTGGAAAGTAAAAAAAATTATCCTATTATTTAGTATAATCTAATGAATTCATTTATAATAAAAATTATATGTTATATTAAAGTAAAATCATTTTAATAATCAATATTAACATTTTTCTAAAATAGTTTTCATTTAATTTTGTGCACTTATATTAAAATTAATTTTTTCGAATTATAAAATTAGAGTATTATAAAATTTAATAATTTTTTTGAATCATAATATTTAATATTACACAACAATTTCAACTTAATTTTTGGTCATAACAAATAGTATTAATGGTAAATACTTATCACCTTGCTTTAGGGTAAAATTGATTAAAAGGGTTAAAAATAAATTTACAAGGCTTCATGATGATACAAAATACTTGGTTAAACATTATTGGATGGTTTTATTTCAACTTTAAACTTATCATATTTTTTTATATGTTAATTTGGTAATACATTCACAATAAAATTACTCTATATTAATAAAATCATTTAAGTAATTCAATGGGTGTAATTTTTTTCACATAAAAAAGGGAACTCATTTTCCTCTCCTATTCACACCTATTGATAGATATTGATATACCATTATCGAAAAAATTCATTTTAAGTATTTATACCCCTTATCTAGAGTTTCTAGTTTCATCAATGGACTAACCTATGAAGACTATGGTGAAATCAAAATGTGGTTTTTTAAATAAGTGTTATAACACTAAATTAAGTGTTTTCATTTCAATTTTTATGCAAAAAATTCAAATATTCAATACAAATTCTTAAATACAATCATCAGTATCATCCATATACTTAAATGATATTATTTTTGTGGAAAACAACTTATTAATCTCATTTCTATCCATTGGGAAACAAGAATATTTCTCTTCATAAGTATAACCTACACTCTACACGTAGTGGTACAATTTATTTCTTATGAAAACATTACTTGGATGGTTAAAAAGAAATAATTAAAGAATATATATGAAATTTATGAAATAATTATGACTCAAGAAATATATTATTCCGCCTACCTTCTTACCCTTCCACCAATTAATAGAATGATAATATCTACAAGCCTATGCGTAGAATACCACCATCACAAAGCGATGTGATTCATTTTCAAAGTATCCCATTCAAGGATGACTCTGAATATTTATATAAAATATATTTATATAATAATTATCATTATATAGATGATGTTTCCAAGATAAATATACAGAGACCGAAATTACCAAACGAAATATACATAAAAAACAAAACAGATAACACTATGAAAATTATGATTTTAATAAAGAGGTATTAATAAATGGGTGTTGAAATGTTATGAATAGATAAAATAATATTTTTTAAGTATTTATATTTTTCTTTAAAATAATTATATAAAATTTAAATTAATTATATAGGAGGTTGAAATCAATTAAAATATATGTCAAAAATGAGGTAAGAGTTTATTTAATAATCTCATATTTTTTGGAATTATTATGTTTATGTTTCCATTAGTTTAATTATATATTATTTATATTTAAAACCTCATATATTTTCTTATCCTAATTTTATTTCTGGAAATATTTTGTTTTCAATTTTTTTTCATGCCTATAAGAACTCAAAAATTGGAAAGAATGTTTTTAAGGATAACTGAATTTATTTCTCAATTCAGTCATGAAACTTTTTACTACATGTTAATATTTTCATTAAAAAATTTTAAATAATTTTTTTACTATAATTCGATAATTTATTAATATAATATTTACCCATGTTTTAATTTTTATAAAAAAATTTAATGGGAATCATCTTATAATTTCCTTAACAAGGAACAATTTATCAAAGGTATGAATGTTGTCTTTAATTTAATGATAACCACATAAATTAATTCTTGTGCATTGATGAATTTTATTTTCTAGGAAGATTATTTCAAAAAATTACTAGGTTATTTTAATGAAATTTCATTCTAACATTTATATACATTTTTTAAATATACATGAGAAATTTCAAAATGAAATGGGTATTTTCTTTAAGGAATATTCTAGTGATATTTTTAAGGTATTTTGATATATGGTAAAATCCATAGATAAATATTATTACTTAATGTTAATATAATCTAATGATACCTTCCACTATATTTATAGGGATAGATTATGATCATGTTGTTATATTTATTTATTTGGGAAAATATTAACATTTTATTTGTTATTTCTTTAACATGAATGTCTATGATGATATGAATTGAATTATTATTCATTGGTTTCATATTATGAATTCATTAAACTTAGTAAATTATGGGAGGATCTCATTATATTCCATAAATGCATCTGTAAGTATCATTCGAAAAACTAGTTTGGGTATTTTTTGTATGACTAACCTATTTATGTTTGTTGTTTTGGAAAGAATACTTGATGGTGTGATTATCATGTCTATTTATATGTATTCTATAATTATATAACATGTTGTTTTGATTCATGTAATTATTTATATTACCGTATCATCCATTTATTTGGTCATTTTTGGATTTTTTTTTAAAAATTATATATTTGATTATTGTTTATCTCTACCACATTACTGAAGCACTACTTATCCAATTATAGCATCCAACATAATAATATTTTAAAATATGATTAATTTTAATGAATACTAATGTCTTCTATTGTTTTTTTAACACATAAAACCAAACTAAAAAAAACTATGATATGTTAAATAAAATTGGTCCACTATAATATAGTCATTAAATTAGTAGTTATAAAATTAAGTAACTATATTATGAAATATATAAATAAAATAAATAAAATAAAGTAGTGGAATTATCCCTTATATATCCTATTTATCAGAACTTGGGAATGAGGTATATTATATAGGGTTTTATCTAGACCATGAATGTTCCAAACTCAGATAATTAATATATGACTGAATTCATATTTTAAAGAAATTCATGTTCATAAAAATTCTCATGACATCTACGCTAACGGAATCAGCACCATCAACTTACATGAGATCTTATTTGATTCTTATACCATAAATTGATATTGTAATTTTTTATATAAATATATTTTAGAATTATATTAACTTGTAACAAAATATTTATATGTATAGATATATAATGAAATTTGGTACTTTTCGAAAGGTAATTTTATTCTTAAAAAAATGTATTTTCACGAAATTGTTGTTTTATTTCAAGAAAAACTTTATTAATGAAAAAATATACTAGATATTTATAATTTTAAAATAAAAATTTAGTTTATAAATGATATTAAGTAATAATATTTAAAATTATTTTATGAAAATTCCATTTCCCATTTAAAGTGGGTTTTTAATAAAATTTTATTATTTTATTTAGAACTCAATTTCTAAATTTTGGAATTTGAAATTAATAAAAATGAAAATCATTTTCTAATTCCACATATCAAAATTTTATTTATTTAATTTATATTATAATTTATGGAAAACGTTAGGTTCAAGTAAAAATACGGGTTTCCAGAAACCTATAATTTGTATTATATTATCATTATATAAGAATAACATGTTACTTTAGAAAAAAATTTATGTTACAAAATATTAATTTTAGAAATATTATAATTCAGTTTAAAATATTATTTTGTCTTATAAAACCTTTAAAAATATATTTATAACCTATTAAATTGTAATTTTAATATAAATATTATTCCTGGTTTTTAAGTTTAATCTATTATTTTTTAAGATACAACCCTCTTTGTATTTCATTGGAATCCTAAAATAATTTTTAAATACTTTAAAAAATGTATTCCCTTAAAATTAGTATAAAAGATAATTTTACCTTATATATAAAATTAAATCTTAAAAAAGATCCCTAAAATGTGTTTTTATGTGATTAAGTGTATTTATATAAAAATAATGTTTTCACACAAAAAAAACTTTACTATATAAAATTGTTTTCAATATTTAAATTATAAGTATAAAAATAGATAAAGTGGAAAATATTATTATTCTTCATTAAAATTATTTATTAATGTTCGAAATTAAAGTCAATGGTAAAAGTAAATGAGGGTAAAAGTTAAAAAGTTAAAAAAAAGACCTAAAACCTAAAAAGTTGTCTAAAATGAGTTGGAAGAATTATTTATAGAATCAAAATAATTTTAATCTTCTTATTTTTCCTTTTTGTCTAAGACTTGAATAGTAACCATACATTATTAAAAATATATGGGTGACTTCCAATACAACACTTTTCTTCACTTATTAAAGGATAATATCTTAAACACATTAATAGAAACCTATAAACATAATTTCTTCATGAAACTCTAAAATTTTATTCTCCCCATAACTCTATCCCACTAACATAATCCTGTTATCACTCAAGGTTATCATATGTACTTAAAATTATTGGAGACTCCAACTAAAAAACTGAAGTCCCCAACGTGAGTATTATCAAATGTTTAATTTTATTCTTAAATATTATTATTCAGATTAATTATATCCATAATTATATAATAATATTATTAAAATTTATATACATCAATGTACTTTCATTAAGGTTATAATAATTATTCTTTCTCTTACAATGTGCATTAACGAAAACCAAATTGTTGTTCGTGCATTGTGCTAACTACTCCCTCCATTTTATGACATATTTTTTTCCTCTACTATCATACATGGTTAGATATAATGATGGGATTAAAGAATAAATATAATTTTTATGTTATTGTTATGGTTCTGCTATGAAAAATTTAAGAACCTAATAATTACATGATCAATAGATGATAATCGTTAATTTAATCGTTTAAAATAGGCATATTTAGAGGATAATATTTTATTCAAAATGTGTAATATTTTCATATCCATTATATATTATTATAAACAATTAAAATCATGATATAACACACTAATAAACTATAAATTATATTATAATGTTTTTTATACTATTATAATATAACAAAACCACATGAAGACCCTTCATTAAATTAGGTATGTTCATGTTTGGGATAGTTTAACCACCAAATTAAACAGTGCTATTAATTTATACAATGAATGACTATAAAAACATTATGAATTGAATAATATGATTTAAATGGGTAAATATTTTTTATTTTTTATTTTTTATTTTTTATTTTTTATTTTTTATTTTTTATTTTTTATTTTTTATTTTTTATTTTTTATCAATATCTAATTCATTAATTAAGATAACTCACTTCGATGGTCAAGAATCACCAAAACATGTTTATTATCAATTTTATATTCAAGTATAATGGCTAAAAGAATAATGAAAAAAAAATTTATCATCTAAACTAATAATAAATCATATCTATAATTAAACATAATGACCTATTAATGATGAAATTCTCAGGAATAATGAATACAAACACCGCTATTATGACCCTAGTTCAAACAATCAATTCCATAAACACATGATGCGGGAAATATAGATAATTCATATAGATAATGACAATTTATTAATGGTATAAGTGAAAATGGACATCATTAAGGTTATAAATTAAGTGATTAAGATATATATGTGTGTGATACATGGTGTTCATGTACGTTCATGGAATTCAGGACAAGAGGTAAGGGCTTCAGTCTTAATTTCCCTTCACTAAGACTTGTTTATATTATACACCATGTATTTGAATTGTGTAATTACTACACCATTATAATATTTATATCATTAATATATTATATTACATGATATTTATTTTCCATTTCATGATAAGTTTTTCATATGATTTTCTTACTAGTGTTTCATGCTTTGTAATATTTTCATCTCAATTTTCATTTATTGAGATAAGTATTCTATTAATTAACATAATTTAATTTATGTGGTGTATATATTTATTATTTGAGATATAACAAGAAAAATTATACTTTAATCATGGTATTTTAAATTCAATTGAAAGACCTTTATTTTTAAGGGGTTTTTATTCAAATTTCTTGAAGTTATAAGTCTGGTCTTAGACTCAATTATCATTCTTTGACATAGAATACATTTATTACACCACATTATTATTGTACGGTGTTCTATTTATTTACTACCCATAAATATTATTGTCATTTTATTTAAAGTGATTTCATAGAAAAATAATCATCTTTTACTCATGTGGCTAGATATTTAGTTATTTCCTTTATAGTTTAGATTTTTGTAACTTGATTTTTGTCCCATGAGTTATAACCTTTCCATAAACTTATTTGAAATATATTTGGTGTACTACAAACATTTATTTTATTATGTGATATTCTTTCATTGTTTTCTTTGGATATACATTTCTCCCACACAAAACCTTTGCAAAAAAATTCTCACTTTATAGGTTATATCTATCAAAACAATCTAGTTTCTTTTAACGGATGTATTACAATAATGTTATTATAGTATTGTATTATCTGTATACCCTTTGATTTATATAGTGTTAACATAAATTATTACATAACATAGATCGGATTCTGTTTACCTAGAAATTATGACATTCTCTTAAAACTAGAAAAATTATTGGTATTAAAATATTCATTATTATTGGAATGTTGACAATTTATTGTTTATCCATCGGCCTTGTTCCTCCAAATGGGTTATGATCATGATATCACTTTTATTAAAATAGGGATAAGTATTGACAATAGTTATGTTTTTATTTGAATATGGATAATTATTTTCTTATTTGATTATGTATTTTTACTTCATTTTTATTTGTGTGGAATTCATTCGACTTAAAAAAGTGATGAATGGGGCCTTACATTCTATTTCCCCTAAATGAATCAATATTACTCATAAGAACAAACATGTTTGGGTATTTGGTGTGCGCCTACCAAATTTAGAAAGATGCCTTGACTGTGGTCATGATATCTAGTAATGTGTGTTGTAAAAAGGAATTTACATCAGGTTTTTATGTCCAACATTATTCATTAAATCAATATAAGAACAATTTTATTAATATCCATATTTTCAATTATTTTCATGGATAAAACATGATTTCAGTTTCATGTTTTCTATGGATTCATGTAGTTTAACTATTATAGTCATACTATTTATTCAATGTTTCTTCCACGATTGCATCAATAATATTTTCCCCTTACTGTTCATTTTATGTTAACCATTCTTATAATTCCATTTCCACTAGTTATAGAGAAAATTAGTACACATTATATGTTTAGTTGGACAAAGAATATGAAAGAATTTGTGAGAGACATTGAATAATTTTAATAAATTAAGAAGTTTTATATATAATGGTAAGATTATAAATTTAATATAATATACATAGGATTTATCATTTTATGTTTTGTTTTGACTCATTAAAGTTTGAAACTTGAAATGATACATTTAATGTAAAATATGTGAAAATTATTTTTATTTCTTTATTATGATTTTTTATATCAAGGTTGATACACTTGGTATCAAAGAAAGAATGTAATGTATGTGTTTATGATAAATGGATATAGGGGTGTGTGTATGGGTGTCACATTTGGTATCGATGGAATGGTTTAGATAAATATTGATAATATGATGTTTTTTAGGAACATTTAAGGGTTGAAAAGTTAATATTGATCATAATAGATGACCTTTTTAGATGAGAATGTGATTTAATATTAATGAAATAATGAAAATTTTATTTTGGGATTAGAAATATAAAATATCAGGAAGAATTATATATATTGGATGACATCCACATACTTTTGGAAAGGAATTATTATAAAAATATCATAGTGTGAATACCAAAAAGAGGATACTTCTATAGAATAGATGAACCTAGGGGTAATCACCCTGAAAAGGATTGGATGATCATTTACCCAATAATCAATCATATACAGGATGAGTTGAACTACTGACGCACACCTAGTGATAAACTCATGGGGTATGTTATTTGGTTAATCAAATTCTCTTTACAAACATTTATGGATGATTTAAAAATGATATTTACTAATTATGTTTGAAAAAATAATCAAAACCTGAAAATTGATAACTAAGGATTGACCAAGGAGACTCATAGGTTGAACTAAAAGTATCATATGTTAATGACCAAGATTTCATAATGGAAAACCTATTCAGATGGATTTCTATATGTTTATGTTTTGGAAATTATTATATAAATTTTTGTATTAGTATTTTTATCAAATGGGATCAAGGATATGAATCTGAGAAATTTATGTGCATAGAAACTACTATGTATTATTTACAAAAAAAAGGGCATACTTAAATGGTTTGGAATATTATTATATTATATATATGATAGAAATTGTGAGTTTTACACTCTTTCCAATGGATGGTAGATTTTAATTTTCTTAAAACTAATAGATATTTTTATTATCGAGTGAAATTTGTCAATTGTATTATTTTATATTGTGAAAGTTATAAAAATTATTTGAATAATATGAGGATTATTCTATTTTAGTTTTAATTTAAGGATATGTGGGAAAATATTAATGGTATCATTAACCTTGAAATTTTATTTTATAAAAAGGTTATATTTTTTTGTATAACTATTGGAAAATATATGATTGAGATATGGACAAATATTATCTTCAATATATACATGATTATTAGATTATAAAGGGTGGTCTTCATTTGAATAAATGTTATAAATACTAATTGGAACCTATCAGATTGTTAATTAATTCATGATATTTTTGGAGAATTTAATTTCATATTTCGGATTATGATATATAGTGACAAGTGTGTGACCTTATGAACTAGTGGTTAATTCCACATGATGGTTAAAGATAGAGTTTGTTTTTTGATAAATATTTAATATATTTTGGGTTTAATATCAAATAGATTCTAATAGGTTTTTAAGAAGGTACATTTTAATTGTATATTATGATGGTATATGCATAATTTGGTAGACGATTGTTGGAATTACTAATTTTTTAATGAAGGATACTTTGGATTTTTGGAATAGATACTTCAATTATTATTGGGTTAATAATAATTAAGTAATTTTATGGTAATTTGGAATCAATATTTTATGGATTTGGTTAATATTTATAATAGATCCCTACTCCATATAACTTGAGTGAAACCAAGAATGATATATGTGAAATTGATACATGGGGGTAAATAATATAAGTGTGGAGTTCAAGGTCACATGACTCAAAATATTAAGGGAAATTGAGAAGATATAAAAATATTTCTCTTTAATTAAAAGATAGTTGGTAATTATAGGACATAATGTCCCTATTGAATGGCTAATGGGGGAGATATTCACCAATAACCAAGTGAATGAAAAAAAATATAATACAACCACTTCTAATGAATCAGATATTGAGTATTCACTCTGTATTTTCTAGTTCCCTATATCATATATTTTTCTCCAACTAATGGATATTTAGTTATAAATAAAACCCCTTGGGGTAAGAAAATTATACAACTCATTTTTCGGATTTCTGAGAAGATATTCCTTATTGATGTATATCTATATCCTTTAATAAAATTCTATGTGAAATTGGTAATGGGATATATATATATATATCTATATAATGTTATTATAATGATTTTTAATATAGATAAATATCAATCCACATCCTAAATAAAACCATGATCATCTAGAAATGTATGGTTAATTATGAGTTTACTATATAAATTACTCTGATCTTATGAGACAAATTATGATAGTATAATTTATTTATTGGGCGATAATGTAACATCCATAGATTTTAAATTATGAATATCTTTAAAAAATAAAAATATTTTCAATAATATTTTTACCATAAAAAACAAAAAGAAAACCTTAATATGTTAAAATAAAATTTAACCATTATAATATAGTCATTAGATTAATGTGTATAAAAGGGAGTTACCATATTATAAAATATAATAATGAAATAAATAACATTGATTATTGAATCCATCCTTTATGAATCCAATTTATTTGAGATTGGGATGGAGGTAGATTATCCTAGGGTTTCATTAAACTAATCCCATGATGAATTTGAAGAATTATGGTATGAGAAAAATAATATGCTATTGAAATTAAAGATCAGGGAAATTTACATGAGAAATATGATAGTTGAATCCTGGCCCTAAACTTCAAAAATATCTTGTATGATAGTTAGGTATTTAATGGAGATCAAGAGGATTAATCTAGGTATATATCATGATCATAATAATATGTATTAAAATATTTATATGTATACATATATGAATAATTATTTTACATTTGAAAACATTGTTTAATGAATAAAATATGTATTTTACTAAAATTAACATTTTATTTAATAAAATATAAGATTAATGAGAAATTATAGTTGATATTAATAATCATTTAACTCTAATTTAGTTGGTAAATGATTCAAAATTATAATAATAACAGTAAATATTTGAAAATATCATATTCTAATTTAAAAACATTTTCAATTATATTTTATGATTTAATTGAAAATATGAATTTGTGGATTTTTAATTTTTAATTTAATAATAATGAACGTTATTTTTTGATTCCTCATATCAAAATTCCTTTTTTATGAATTTTTTATATTTTAATAAAATGGTATATTTTTTTTATAAAAAAAATACAATTTTCATGAAACATGTAATTTGTATAACATTAGAATTATATAAGAATAAACTAGTTATAAAACAATTTATGTAATAAAATATTATTTTTATGAATAAAATTATTCATTTTATAATATTATTTGATCTTAGAAATACTTTGGAAAACTTTTTTACAAAAAATTAAAATATGGCATTCATATAAAAACTATTTTTTGGTCTTTTCTATGAATAAAGTATTTTTCAGGAGAAATTAAATTTAATATTTCATTAGTTTTATAATATAATTTATTTCTTAAAAATAAATCAATTTTTATCAATAAAATCAGTATCATGGATAATTTTGAATTTCATATAAGTTAAAATATTATTAATTTAATTTCTCAATAAACAGTTTTTACAGGATTATGTTTATTAATTATAAAATTAACATTTAGTATAATTAGTAATTCTATTTGATAAAATTATTTTTATCTTTTAAATTATATGGAAGAAATTTGGAAAAAAAATTATTCATTACATTTCTCATTACAATTAATTATTATGGTTAGAAATTAAATATAGTGGTGAAAGTAAATTATAGTAAAAGGTTACAAGGTGAAACAAAAGGACCTAAACCACTCAATTTTTTCTTCAAAAGGTGAGGCTAAGGATTTTTTAGACCCCAAATTAACATTTTTTTCATTTTTTATCCACTGACACTTGAATAACAACCTTACATTTTTTAACTCTAAGAGTAACTCCCCAATTTACAATTTCTTTATCTTATAAAAGGGTTACGTAACAATCACTTCTAGGGAAACCAGTCGTTATAATTTAATATTAAAAATATTCTATTTTAATCTCCCTAGAACACCATCCCACTATAATAATCCATTTTTACACTTTGTTAGCACATTCTTTTTAAATTCAAGGTGTCTTCGAAGGAAAGATTCAAGTCATCTACTTGAGTGTTATCTACTACTCAGTTTTCATCCTAAATACATTATTTTAAAATTATTATGCACACACTAATATAATTATATTGTTAAAAATTTCATATTTTATTGTTACTATTTATGTGAATTATAATTATTTTTTCATATACCACATTAAATAATGAAAATAAAACTATTGTTCGTCTATTGTGTAGACTTCCTCCTCCATGACATGTTGTGTTTTTTTACATCACTACATTACATGGTTAGATATAAGGATAGTATTAGAGGATAAATATGATTATTATGATGTCATTATGGTTTTCATATGATATATTTAATATCATTGTTACTTTAATCCTTCAAAATATGCAAACTAAGAGGACAATCTTCTATTCAAATTGTGTATTTTTTTAGATCCATTATTAATTATTATATATACATAAAATTATGATATATCACACTACTATATACAAAATAAAGTCATTTTTATTCTATTATAAAAATATAATAAGAAAACCACCTCATAATCATTCATAAATCAAGTTATGTTAATGTTTGGGTTGGTTTAATATCAAAATTGAATAATACAAAGAATTTATACAATGAATGTCTATGGGAACATGATTAATCATATAGTATGAAATAAATTTTTGAATTGTGTGTTTTTATTATGGATATTTTATATCAATATTTAATTCATTAATTTAAAAAACACCCTTCTATCATCATTAATAAATGAAAAATGATTCTTACCAATTACATTTTCAATTACAAATACTAAAACAATCATGAATTTATTTTTAAACATATTAAATAATCATAAAATGTCTTTATTAGTAATATTAACAACCTAGTAATATTGAAAATTATAAGAATAATGAATATAACTAGTAAAAATGATTAAAACTATAAATATTTTTTGTTTAAAATATGAATATATCATATATAGAATGACTATTTAAGAAGAGTATAAATGAAAATGGATATGAGTAAGGTCATGAATTAAGTGATTAATAAATCTGTGTTTTTTATATAGGTTGTTAATGTGCATTTTTGGAAGTCAATACATGTAGAAAGTGTTCTAGTCTCAATTTCCCTTCATTGATACATGTTCATATCATACACCATGTTATCTTTTATATGATGTGATTACAAAACCATTATAATATTTGTATCATGATTATATTATATTTCATTATATATAATGTTCAATTTCATGTCAACATTCTAATGGTATTTATCTTCCAATGATCCAATGGTGGTAAGGTATTTTGTCACAATTTCCCTCCCTTGAAAAAAGTATTATATTAATGCATATAATTTAATTTATGTGATTTATATATTTTCTATTGAACATATAATATCATGAATTATATTTTAGTGATTTTTTTTAATGTTCAATTGTTAGACCTATCTTTAAAGGGGTTTTTATTCAAAAGTATCAAATCTACAAGTTTTTCCTTGGTCCCAATTCTTATTACATGAGTCATATAACATTTTTTACACCATGTTCCCTTTATATTATTTTATATTAAGTTTTTCTCCTATATGTTCTTTTCCTTATAATTTTTTATATTTTATATCAAAATAATCCTCCCTTAATCCAGTGGCTTTTGATTCTTTTATTTCTCCACTAGAGAGGATTTTTGGTAACTCAATTTTCATTCACTGAGTGATAAGATTTATTTGATCTTATTTTATATTAATTGTTTATATTACACCCTTTTATTGAATTTTGTTGTATTCTCTCATTTTTTTGGTGATATAAATTACAAACACATAAACACTTTGAAAATATTTCTCACTTATTAGTAAATATTCTATTGATACTATATTGTTTCTTTATTTGGATTCAATATGATCTTGTTATTCCATTATTTTCTTAGCCATAATCACATTTCCCTATATGGCATGAACATAAAAAATTACATAACATAGAATGGATGATGTTTAATTTAATGTATGATTCTCTACTGGCACAGGGAAACATTTATTCAATACAATACAAATTATTATTGTAATTTCAAATATGTATTATTTATCCATACGACTTATTCTTTGGAATGGGATACGATTACATTGTCCCTATTATTACCATGGGATAATTTTTTCGCATTCGATATAATATTATTTCTATATGAAAGATTATTAGAAAGTATTGTTATTTATTTTTTGTTCTTTTTATCTTATGGTTAATATATTAAACATAATAAAGTGGTGGATAGGTCTTGACATTATACAACCCCTCAATGAATCGACGTGCCTCATAAGAAAAAAATAATGGGTATTTGGTGAATGCCTTCCTAATTTTTCAAGATGTCAAGATTATAGTCTCGATGAAAATTAATGTTTCTTGGAAAAAGGACTTGATAGGATGTTTTGATTTCCTTCATTATAAATTCCATCAGTATGTGATTAGTGTAATTGATTTCAATGTTATAAATTACTACATTGTATATAAAATTATTTCTATTTTAAGTTGATTATGGATTCTTGATGTTTATATATTCCTACCATATGGCTTATTACATATTTATTCCATGATTTCTTTTTCATATTTTTCTCTTACTTAGTGTTTGATGTCAAAAATTCTTATTTTACCATTTCCCAAGGTCATGGAGAAAAGTAAATAATGTAACATGTTTTTAAGGATAACACAAGTGCAATAAATGTTGGGTGACATTAAAGACCTATTTGGAATTAAGTAATATTATATACAATAATAAAATTTAGTATTTAATACATTCATTATGAGATTTATCAGTTTATGTTGGGTTCTAATTCTCTAAATATCAAAATCTAAAAATATCCATCATTTTTAAAACATACTATAATCATTTGGATTTTTTATTAAGGTATGTAATATCAAGAATTTTATAGTTGGTATTGATATGTCTATTTCATTTATATATTTTAATGTGTTGATTTTGAAATTTATTGAGTAAAATTTCCATGTTTGTAATGAAATGAGTTGTTTTATTATTTGTTCCATGAAATAATTGATTTGTGAAAAAGAAACGAAAAGGGATGAAAAAATGAGTCGAATGACCCTTCCAAGACACATTGGGGTAGAGGAAACCAAGAAACATAAAGGGATTTCCTCTAGAACACAGGTGATGATCTAGAGCTATTCTTCACTACCATTATTCCTTAGTTAACCCTGATACTCTCTCTCATTATGCACGATTAGTTCTTCTAATGCCTGGTGATCTGATTTATAATGGGATGCATACTTAGGGGTTATTTATTTATCTTATTCAAGTTTGGGATTTTTGTAACATGTTATTTCAATTTCAAATCTCTATATTTTCATATAACATGACCATTACTACATTATGAGGTTATTCATTTAATTTCATTAATTAATCGATTTGTGTTGTGTATGAAATTTACGTAATACTGGCCGGTTATGTTTAAATATGGTTTTGGGTCGCTTATTCCTATAACTGTGGTAAGTAGATTACCATTCCCAAGGAATAATAATAAGAATAGGATGGGATACTGAGACCAAGGATCCCCGCTAACCCAAATCCCACACAAAAACCAAATTAATTAATTATCATTGAATTCCTAGCACAGAAACATGAAAGTCATTGAACCTCGCATGCCTCTCATCTTGATTCAAACCCAACCAATCCTAATATTTTTTTCTTTTCTTGCAAACAACCAACCAATTGAAATTTAAATTTCCCAATTAATTTAGAACATATGGATTATCCTTGTGGGTTCTACACTTAGACTTTCGAGATACTACACATTGAGTTATGTTGTTCTGAGTTTTATTTTTATTTTTTTGCATAGAACCTTAAGGAAAAAATGACGCCCTATGGGGCCATCAGATCTCAATGAAAGTATGTAAAGTATAATTTTCTGAACATTATATCTTGTAGGGCAGTTTCAAGGTATCACATATCTTCTTTTGTATTCTTTCCCTTATTTTGTAATTTATCTCACATTTATTATGTCTTCCTTTCCATAGGACTATATGAAGGGATCTATAAATTATGTCATTTATTGACTAGAAAAGTTCACTATCATCTAATTATAATTTTTAATATATATTTAATGTTTTAATATATAATTTTAGAATCATTTAGTTGTATAATATCCTAAGAATATTCAATTATTCAACCTTTCAAGATGGGATCTCTTGTAATTTTTGTCAGTGTAGTAAAATAAACAATAGATTTTCACTACTAGATTCTAGGAGTTATATTGAATATCTAAGGATTTTTTGAATAAACATTGTGAATTGTATTCAGGAAAAAATAAATTATATAAAATAATACTTTGAAAAATCTAAGGATAAGTCTATTTATAGGATAATATCATAATTTATTATTACAATAAATATTGTGTTGTTTTCAAAGAAATTATATCCATGTTTAGATACTATAATGTGGTTTCCACTATAGAATAGATTCACATAGGTGTAACATCTCTCAATGTGATATATTGTACATTAACATAATTATCACTGGTGCATGATGTGTTGGATATAAAATACATAGCTACCTAGGCACTCCTTGGGGATATTTTTTTGATTATTTACACAATAATAAAAAACCATTATGAATGTTTAGAAAATACTTTTATAATTTTAATATATTCCAAAATATACTATGTTTGTGATTATGATATTAGTTATATATTATTTTCAAATTTATATTATGTGTTACACTAGATTTTGAATTATATAATATGATTTATAATAAAAAAATATGAGATAATTTTGTATATGGAATTGTTTTTAAATGGAGTCACATTGAAGGAATCAAAAATATATCACTATCGGTAAACTATATAGGGATTTCCCTCACTGGGGTGATAATATTTTGGACCTATTGCTATAGATGGAGTTGGAACAATTATAACTATATTCGGGTAGCTGACTCAAGTTATTATATATAAAATTTCTTATATGTATAAAACTAAGGATATCTAATATGAGGAATAAACGTTGGGACACATCATGTTACATCAAACTCTATCATTCAGTGGTACTACTAGTATATTAGTTTCTGACTAATGAATAATGTCACTGGAGAAGATATCTCTCACATTGGGAAGTAGTTAAATAGAGTTTATTATTAATAAAGTTAATTTCCTTAAAGGATATGTTGATTAAATGAAGAAATTAATCTATAACACTAATTATTTTTAGGAAATGAACAATGTGGTTAGAAGAATTTCAAGAATATTTTCATTGAAAAATAATATCTTCATGAGGAATGAGCTGATATAGAGGGAATGTTCCTAAAGATAATAAAAAATTATGGAGAAAATATCATGGAATATGAAGGTAACATTTCAGTTTTAGCAACCCATATTACATATTTTATACATAATACAATGAGTTTGATTTAGTATTTCATTGAAAAGATAAATCCTGGATTTCAAATAGAATTAATATCTCAAAAAAATTAGTATATAAGGATTTATTATCATGTACCATCAATATAGAAAAATAATTCTCTTTGTATTATTCATTCTTAGGAATACATGAAAAGAAGTAGGTGTCTAAGTTTTCTAGAAAAGGAAATGTGTAAAAAGAGAATAATTGAAATGTGGAATTTTTTACACATAATAATTGTGTAATGAAACACTCTGGAACATATTTTATGGGAATTTGAGTTTTTTATGTGTAGAGAGAAACTCTATAAGGTTTTTTATTCTAAGTGAACAAAATAGGTTTTTAATTTTAAATGCTTTAACCATAAGTAGATTGGAAACTATTGGAATTATTTCCCCAATTATCAATGGAATTTACCTAATAGAATTCCAAAAGAGATTAAATAATATTATTAAATCTATACAGTTAAGGTTAAAGTTTATGATGATCTAATGGTAGTTACATTGATTATAGCCTCAAAGATCACTAATTATTTATTTGATTTTGGATCCTCAAATGTTAATATATCATCTATTTTTTTCAAGAAAACTAGATATTTTCTAAGACCATTAAGAAGATATTTATAAATCAAGACTCTCTGATTAAATACTACTATAACATGGATATGTCAGTTAGTCTCTATTAGGAAACTTAGACATAACCTATTTGACAAAAAATTTGTTATACCTATGTATGACTTTGATATAATCCTTAGTATGGATTGGTATTCAAATTATAATTTTAAATTTTCTTACCGTTAGAAGTAGAGTATAATTTTTAATGTTTATATGGAATCACCAATATTTATAGGTGATACTCAATCATCTGAATCATGTTTGAATACACCTCTAGTAGCTCTCCTAATTAAAATTCTTAGTGGATAAAAAAACACAACCAATTAATGGGAATGGAATCCTTAGAATATAGTGTAGCGACCTGTCCCCAAAAATCCTAGAGCCAATGTCTACTACCATTGAATTATCATAAGATATAAGTAAATAACATCCCAAAGGACATAACATTTGATTAGTCTTGGAAAACTAGATAAATACATGAGTCATGTATTACAAATGAATACAATAATCAATTTTTTTCTATTTCGAGGATAATAACTTTATTCCATCTAGTGTATCCTTGCATATATTTCTTAGTGCACATAATGAAATCCTAGGGAAAATGAACATAATAAGGTTTTATTCAAATGATCAGTAAGGATAAAGTATGGTGGAAGAAATAAAAAATCAATGATATTAGTCAATATAGAAAGGTAATAACTGTTGAAACATGAAATGTAATAAATAATATGAGAATGAAGTGTGTAAACAATATTTAAATGTAATTAAATGAAAACATAGGACATTTAAAAAATTAGATATGGAAAATACTGAATGGAAATGTAGATAACTAAATCACATCACATTTAATCAATATTATGAGAACTAAAATTAACCAAAGATATTATAACTAATCATATAATTACATAGAATAATAATAAATGAATTCAAAATAAAGGAATTCATAATGATGGATATCTAAAATATATCATCGAGGACTCATGATAGAAAACTAATACTGTCAAGGATTTATGAAATGAATCTAATAATATCAAGACATAATGACATGATTATGATACTATGAAGGATTCATTCCAAGAATCTAATAAATAAGTAAGGCATTGGAAAAAATCGTATATAGTTTGTCTTATGAAACCTTCTGATGCATAATTGGGCTATAGCAGGCCCCTCCTTTCACATACGAAATCTAATGCCTTTATCATATACAGAATAACGGATTTAATTAAAAAACAATGTTCCTTATCATCAAATTTACATATTGAATAAATAATAGATTTTTTCAATAATTCACTGGTGGGGGATAAGTACTAATTAGGGTTGTTGATGTTCGTGAATAGAAATACCATTTAAGTATGATTAAAACATTCTTGGGGAAAATAAACATTAAGTATTCCAATGTTTCCCATACCACATTGAAACATTTGAATAAAAATACCCATGAAGTACTAATAATAAATAAAACATATAATATCAATAAAATAATGAGATTAATTATATAACATGTCAAAGGAAATTATATACACCATATAAAAGTGAATTGGTTCGTAATAACAAATAAGTATCAACAGAATCTAAATTGAGATAAGATCTCTTACATTGCATTTAATTTTAGTTAATAATCCATTACCTTTATATATAATAATTTCAAGACAGTTACCAAATTACTATAGAACAATATTCATGTTTATAATATAATATATGTCTTCTTATAATATCTTATTACCCATTTGAAAACAACCTTTCATTTTTTCACTATTTCAGGTGTTAATTGCCAAGTTTATCGAGATTGTTTTAACTTGTTACCTCTTTTTATCATTAATTATATTATTGTTTAATAATATAAATAATTTAAAACTTTATTTATGTATCTTATATATTTATTATATATGTATTTATAATAATCCAAAAAAGTTGGATATAAGAAATTAAATGCGTTGTTCATGGAGATTATAGCTCGTACGTACACCTAAACACTACTTCCGTTCCTTTTTCATATTAAAAGAAAAAAATTAAATTTTATATTTGTTTATTATAATTCCAATATCATATATATGTCATATTTGTCAAATTGTTTTATTAAAACCACCTTTAATACTTTCTATCTACAGCGTGAACAAATCACATCGCTTTGAGGAGGTGTTAGTCCACACTTCCACAAATGAAGTTATTATATTTACAAAAAATGGAATGTATAAAGGTAAGTGTATTATAAAAATAAATGAAAAATAAATTATTTATAAATATTATATATATCACATGTTAACATATTTTACATCATAATTTCAATCCATGAAAAGTGGTAATGAAAAAAAACTATCATCCTTTCGTGAGGTTGTAGTTCACCATACACATAAATTGTATGATCTTTACCAATTAGATGGAAGTGGGTGTATGTTTAGGTCAAAAAATTAACATAAAAACACCTCATTATATCACAGATAATTTTTTTATATAATATGGTAATGTAGAGTGTTGAAGGGGTGGATAATGGAATTAAATATAAGGAGTCTGAGAAAATATCTTACCTATTCTATGGGAAACTTCTTTTATTTTTCACCGAAGGGCTTCCATGGATGGGTTGATTCCCAAGGTCAGGATTATTGTTTTATTTTAGGTTTTTCTAGGATCTATTTTGGTATATCTTCATCGAGTCAAAGTGTATTGAGAGGTGTGATGAAGTGGGAGGGTGGTGTTCCATTTTATAGTGGAAGGGGAATGACACTCTTGTAAATTTTTAAAAATGGAATTCCAACAACATTTTTCCTATTTCATGTGGCTCCAATAATGGAAATAAAATTGATTTTGTAAAATTTTATAGGTCATTTTGGTCATGATGTTTAAGGTTTAGTACCTTATTAATCTAATATTCCCTTAATTGTTATAATTAATTTGAAACAATTTCACTAATATTTTTTTTCAAAAATGATGTTAAAGTTATTAAAAATTATTAATTATTTTGATTCAGAATATTAAATCCAATTTTCCAAATTCCAATCATATAATTGGAAAAAATTATTTCAAATTTAATCCTACAGACAAGACGGTAATGTGGGGGTTTAAAGTAAAAACATTTAAAAGATTGTTATGTTTTCATATTCAATTTCAAATTTAAATTGATTCCAATGATTTAAATTGGATTAATCTATAAAATATAATCTAATTAAAATTTAATTCAATTTAAATATATAATTTTACACTATAAATAAATTATATGGAAAAGCATTTTTGAATTATAATTCATTATTTTTAACTATTCATTAAAAAATGAAACTTCATAGAAAAATACCCAAAAAATCATACTAACATAATTTTTATGTTATATTTTCAAATATTATTATTCTTTTTACATATAAGATTTATAAAAGTTCCAAAAATTTGATTAAAAATGTTTTCCATTAAAATTTTGTAAAAGTACCTTAATAAATAGAGGTTTTTATATGTACGATTGGGTTTGTTCCTATCTTATGCCTATCAAATCTATTGGATGAATATAAAAAATATTTTTTTTGAATGTATAAAATATATATTTCATTAATATAATTAAATAATTGTAATTAATTTAATTTATTTGCGTAAAACATCTTTGTGGACATAAAAAAGTATTTTCTAAAAGTATTCCATTTATATTCATTTTTAATTAATTAGTAAACAATATATTCATTTTATATTTTTATAAACCATATATGTTTATATTTTATTTAAAAATATTCATAAATCCTAATTTAACATCTAGGTTATATGTTATTATATTAAATAATAATATTGTAATTATATATTGTTGTTCAGTAAAGCATGGTCTTGCGTGTAGTAGGAGTAATAAAAAAAAGTCATTGTTTTCTGCGATGCAAGCTAACATAGTATTTCTTTTATTATATTTTATACAATAGATTAAATTTATTTAAAATAATAATTAAATTTTAAGGTATTGGGATATTAAATTCTTTTACACATTTTGTGTTTCATGTCATACACACTATCAAATACAATGTTCTTACATTAGAATTTCGAGGTGTTATGTTATCCCCACATTAATTAAATTGCATCCTCACCATTAAAAATCAATATTGATAATATTTTTTTTATATTTTATATTTTTTCAATCCAAACTCATGATAAGGGTTCCAAAAACATCCTCTATAATAGAGAGAATGGGAAATACAAAGTTCACATGGACTAACATAAAACTAGTTATCTAAGTAGAAGAATTTTAGTCTCAATTATAGTTGTATAGTTATAGAAAAAGATTAAATATTTATATATAGTTATTAAGGTCATAAACCCAAAAAAGTGATTTATCAATTGAAATTTGAGGACCTCAAAGCCCTAAATATGTGATGGTTTAAATGAGCATCAGTTCAAAAGACAATTTCCACTTTTTTGTGTTATGATCGATTTCTAATTCATCCATTAATTCAAGGAATTAATATCCAAAAAATTAGCATCCACTACTAAATCACTAAAATATACTCTTATAGATATTAAGGCCCCTAAAAGAGTGAAAAGTCTAAATATTTTTATCAATATACTCTCTGAAGTCTATATAGTTAATAAATTATTCTTAAAACCAAAAATTTCACACTATTGGTTCATCATTAATATCTATTCATTAATTTTTTTCATTTAAAAACAATTATATATTAACTAGGAAATTGTATAGGTATGTGGTTAGAACTAAACCCTTATCATCCATCAATCATGGTTCCATATCCTGCAGCCTTGTGTGACTTGATTTGTTGTCACCCAAAATATAGGTTTTCCTTTTCTGAAACCATATTAATATATCTTCAAAAATAAATATTATGTACATCATTGGAATCTAATCACTAAATAGGCTATAGTTTTAAATACAACCTGAATACATAAATACTTCAACCAATTATTTCCACATAGGTATTTCCTTGGCCTAACGTTTACACTATGTCATTAATTATCAATTCTATACAATTCCATTATAATGGTTTGTAAATAAAATTTTAGGTAATCTGTGTGTATCCCCGGGAGTGTAAAACTAGGTGCACATTAAGTGTTGTTTTTGAGTACCATGTTACGTTAAGTCAGTTACAACACACATTATCAGGGTTTTTACCCCAAGGTACATATGTTTCAAAACCACTAGTAATTTTACTATTCTACATTGATGTATTTATTGGAAGACCTATATAAGTTATTCATTAAAAATATAGTATTTTCTTTAATACCTATCCTCAAATTATATCCTAGGGTTATTTTCCCTAGTATAGGTTTTCCAAAATCTATTTCCAAATATTCCTACTAAGATTTCTCAGAGACCAACTATAGTGACCTGACACCAGATTTCCTAGATCATTATTTACTACCATTACATTGGCATAAGATACAAGTAAACCACATACCATTGGACTGAATAGTTTTGTAGTCTTGGTAAATAATTTATATAGTTGAGACTTTTATTACAAATGAATAAACTAATTACAACATAAATTTTTTCTCTTTCGAGGATAATAACATTATTCCATCTAGAATATTCTTGAATTTCTTTCATTGTACACTTCAAGGAATCATGGTGCATGAAAAAAAATAAGGGTGATCTCAAATTCTCAAAAAGGATAAAGTATAGAGGTACCAATAATTAAACCATGAGATTATTCATTATGGAAAGGTTATAATTGAAGACATATTCCATGTAATTAATTAACTGAGAAGGAGGTTCATAATCAATTTGGAAAGGTAAATAACTGAAACAACATGGAATTTTAATAATTGGATAAAATCAATATAGTAAGGTAGATAACTAAAACACATTCCATTTAATCAATAATAATATAATGAAACTTAACCATGGATATTAAAACTAATTAAATAATCACATGGAATAATAATAACCGAATTGATAATGATATAATGTATAACGATAGATATCTAAAACATACTGTCTAGGCTTCATGACAAGAATCTAATATTGTCATGGCTTCTTTCCAAGAATTTAATACTATCAAGGATTCATTCCAAGAATATAATATTATCAAGGATTCATGGAACAAATAATATAAATTCATAAAGGCTTGTCCAAAATAATATATAGTTTGTCTCATGAAACCTACCAATGTATTGAGGGGCTATAGAGGGCCCCACTAATAACATATGAATTCAATACATTCCTCATATATAGAATGATTGATTTAATTAATAAAACATATTACCTATCATAAAATATCCTGATTGAATAAATAATATGTTTTTAAGAATAATTTTCTAATAGATTACAAGTCTCAATAATTTTTTTTGGTATTGATGAATGTAAATACCATTTAAATATCATTAAAACATTCTTCATGAAAATAATCATTAAACCTTCCAATATATCCCATACCACATTAAAGAATTTGAATCATAATAACCATGAATAAATAACATTAAATGACTCTTACAATATATTCAGAATAAATATATCCATGATATAATGTGACAAATGGTACTCTATACACCATATAAATCTGAATTAGAGAATAACAAAAAATAATTCCCAATGGAATGTAAATTGAGATGAAATCCCTTACCTTATGTTTCATTTTGCATGAAAGGGATTTAACCTCCTTTTTAATGATTTTAATAGTGTTACTAACTTATTAAATAACCTTTTTTATGTTTATAATATAATATATTATGTTCTTATAATATCTTATTACATGTTTGATGACAACCTTTTATTATTTTCACTATTTCAGGTGTTAATTTAATAGTTTTTTGAGTATGTGTTAACTTGTTACTTGTTATTAATTTTAATTAAATCATGGATTAATAATATAAATATTGTAAAACATGATTTAGGGATCATATATAATCATCATATATTTATTTATAATAATCTATAATTTTTGTATATAATAAATGAAATGCATCGTTCGTGGAGATGGTAAGTCATACGTACCCATGAAAGCTACTTCCTTTTGAATATCATATTAAAAAAATGAAAGGTAAATGATATATTTTTTATATTATAATTCCAATTTCATATCTATATCATATATTTCACAAATATATATTTAAACCACCTTTAATACGTTCCTTTAATGGCATGAACGAATCAGATCGCTTTGAGGAGGCGACATTCTACACTTCCACAAATGATGTTATTGTATTTAAAAAAATGGAATGTATAAAGTTATGTCTTGTATAAAAATAAAATAAGAAAAAAATAATTTTAAATATTATATATATCTTATATAAACATAGTTATCATCATAATTCCCAACCATGAATGGTGGTAATGAAAAATGAAGGATCATTGTTTTGCGAGGTGGTAGTTCTCCCTACACAAAAATTGTATATGTGTTACCCATTAGATAAAATTTTGTGTAAGTATAGGATGAATACATAACCTAAAAACATATAATTATTAATTTTATACTTTTTTTATATAATAATGGAATAAGGATAATTGAGGGGGTGGATAATGGAAATAAAACTAATGATCTTGAAGAAAGAAGTTACCTTTTCTTTGGGTAACTCCATTTTGTTTCCACCAAAGGGATTCCACATATGGATTTTATCCAAATGTGATGATTATAGGTTTAGAAGAAGTATGTTTAAAACATATTTGGGAAGATAATGGTCAATCCAAAGTGTATTGAGAAGTCTATGTAAGTGGGAGGTTTGTGCACCTTTTTATACCGGAGGAGGATTCGCATACTTGTAAATTCTAAAAAAGTTAATTCCACACATGTTTTTACCATTTATTATGGATACAATAATTAAAAAATAAAATACAATGCAGAATAGGGTTGAAATTTGTTCATAAAAAATATTTTTTTACATGTTTATAGGTCATTTTGGCCCTTAAGATTGGTGTTTATTCCCTTGTTAATCTAATTTTTCTCTTAATCATTGTAATTAATTTTAATCACTTTCTAAAATATTTTTTTTAAAATAAGTTGATGATATTAAAAATGATAAATTATTCTGATCTAAAATATTTAATCAATTTTTCCAAATTTCCATCACAGAAGTGGAAAATTTTAATTATACTTTAATTCTGTAGATGGGACAATAATGAGGGTTTTAAAAGTAAAAACATCCAAAAGTTCACTAAGTTCTTATTTTCAATTTCAAAGTGAAATTGATTCCAATGAAATAATTATGATTAATTTATAATAATTTAATCTAGGTAATCTTTAAAATCATTTAAAAATATAATATAACACTATAAATAAATTATACTAAAAAGTGGTTTCGAATTATAATTAATTATTTTTCACTATTCATGAAAAAAACATCACTAAAAAACACAATTATAAAATTTTTATGTTTATATTTAAAATATTCAGTTTATTTTTACATATAAGTTTTTAAAAAATGACAAAAATTGGATTTAAAATAGGTTCACCATTAAAAGGTCATAAAAGTGCGTTAATAAAAATATATGGGATTATTTGTACTACGGGGTTTGTTCCTATATTATGCCCATCAAATATATTGCATGAATTTCAAAAATATTCTATTTAATATATAACATATATATTTTACTAATATCATTAACTAATTATAATTATTTTAATTTATTAGTGTAATCTACTTTATGAGTATAGAAATGGTATTTTATAAAAATATTCCATTTATATTCAATTGGTTCTTATATTCATTTCAAATTAATTGGTAACCAATTTATTCATTTTAAATTTTCTTAAACCATATATTTTTAAATTATATTTAATATAATTAATTTATATGAAATTAATAGCTATGTTATATCTAATTATATAAAACAATAACATTTTAATAATATATCGTTGTTTAGTAAAACTATGTTTTATGTGTAGCGCTAGATACTGAAGAATATATTTTGTTGCCTATGATGCAAGCTAACCCTGTATTTTGTTCATTTCAAGCTATATAATAGATTAAATTTATTTAAAATAGTAGTTATATTGTAACGACTTAGGATATTATATTTATGTGCTTAGTGTAGCGTTTAATACATGTTATCGAATACAATGTTCTTACTTTAGAATTTCAGGGCATCAAATAAAGGAAATACCTATTGTGTAGGAATAAATTTATACGACTCATTAAGAACTACCTATAAACCCACATGATGATCGTTATATTTTTTCATTGATCTCATCCAATATAAAAAAAACTTATATATAAAACAATATAAATGTTAGACATAATAGAATTTAGGTAACAAAAAAACATCCATAGGTGTTGTGTGAAAAAAAATTCATTACCATTTTGTTCCACAAAATGGATCCCCTATACTTTTTTCATAAAAAATATAGTTATATGAGGTTATCCATCGATTATAGGGAAATAAATTCCATTACAATAAATAACATGTTTTATATTCCCCACATTGATGAGTAATTTGATCAGGTTTTGGAATCTAAATATTATTTAAATATTAAAATTGGTTTTTGGTATGATCAAATTCATGCGAAGAAGGAGTATGTTCGAAAGACAACATTTATTACAATTTATGGGAATTGTGAATTTATAGTAATGACCTTTGGATTGACTAATGCATCTTCTATTTTTATGGACTTGATGAATATAATATTAAAGGGATGTATCAAAAATTTCATTATGGTAATCATTAATGATATGTTGAAATAATCTATAATCTATGATGATTGTATGAGTATTTTTAAATTAATCCTTAATACCCTTAACGAAATGGAGGTATATGATAAATTTTTAAAATGTGAATTTTTCCTTAAAAAATTTTCTAATCATATAAATGTTTTGTCTATTGATGGAATGTCAGTTGATCCTTCAATTTTAAATGAAGTGATGTAATGGTTTATGGAAATGAATATATAGAGTCATATAGCCTCCTTAGATTAGTAGGTTAATATCAATGATTTGTTCAAACTGTTTCTTGATTAGATCGCCCATTAACATAGTTATCATTAAAAGTGTTTAACTTTATATGGTTATAAGAATGTAATGAATGTTTTAAATAATAAAAATGGAGATTTTCCAATGAAATGATATTTAATTTTACATCAGTATGTTATAGATTTATGATATATAGTGACTTATATAAGAAAGGACATGGATGTTTCATTATGTAGAACGGTAGAGTTGTTTCTTATGCATCATGGTAGTTAATGATTCATGAAAAAAAAATAAAACCCATGATTATGAGTTTTGGTGGATGATTTAAAATATATAGTGATAAAAAAAGTTTGAAATACATGTTCTCATAGAAAGAGTTTTTTATGAGGGAAGGAAATGGTTATAACTACACAAGGATCTGATTTCTCAATACATGACTACCCTAGAAGGAAAAATAAGGTGGTTAATTTGTTGAGTAAGAAAGATCATTAAAATTTTATTAAAATGATGATTTTTAGGGATCCTATATTCATTGATTTAGAAAATTTGGATAAGTTAATAATTATGAAAGGGTAACCATCATGTTTATTCCAAATAATTTCCAACCCTTTTGTTTTGGAGAAAATCAAAATTTCTCAACTTGATGATGATAATTCTAAAAAAATCAAATAAATTAATGATGGGATGTTGGTATAATTAATATATAAATATGGTATGTTGAAATTTAGAAATATTTTATGTGATATATCCATTCCTAAGTTGAAAATAGAATTCTTAGATGAATCAAATCACTCAAATTTCCCTATACACCATGGTTGAAATTTATTGTATCAGGGTCTGAAAAATTGTTTTAGTTGGGATAATATGAAATTGAAAATTACATTCTATTTATCAATATTAATGGTTTTTAAATATTAGAATATAGATATAAAATATCCTCAAGCACCAATGAAAACTCGACCAATACCTGTTTTGAAATGACATGATATTTCTATAGAATTTTTCACTCTATTTACAAAAAATCATTGAACGAATTCTTTTTTATGGGTTATTGTATATTTCAATTCCAAGTCCACACATTTATCACTAAAATGGAATATATACCTCTTGATTTCCTCACACCACTCAATATTAATATACTTTTGTGACTTTATAGTAAACATTATTCGACTGTATCTAATTGTGATCGATTGTTTATATCATAATTTTGAAAGAGTATTTTGAGGATTACTAACACCAAGCATTGAATGAAGACTTCCAATATTCTAAAAACTTACGGTTACTATTAAAATACCTTTTATAAATTAGAATATATATAGAGGTTACACTTGATTGACTTTCAAGATATATGGGATCCTTTTTTTCATTCAATGGAATTTTTATACATTAATAACTTCCATTAAATCATCTAAATCCAATATTATAAAGAATTTTAGGGTAAGATATTTTGTATTCCAACTTATTGGGACACATTTGTGAAAGGAATATTGTAGGTTGAGATCTTATTGAGGATATAATAGTAAATGTGAAAACTATTCAGAATAATACTAACGTAACTCAGAGTTAAAAAACATTCATCCAGACAACAGAAGGAATAATTTATAATTAAGAGAGGGATATAATTTTTTCTTTTAGGTATATATATTGATTTTTTTTTTAAAAATTAGTGCTAAAAGGAAAATAATTCCTAGGTATATTAGGACTTTTTAATTTTAGGAAAGAATATAAGTTATGGCTTAACGTTTATTCATTAACAATCATGACATGTTATATATATCCTTATTAATAAATCACATGTGAGACCCATCGCATTTTATCAAAAATGATAAAATATAATTGTAACATGATTTATCATATTATGAATCCCCTTTTTAGATTCATGACATAAGAGGAAAACTGTTGCAGAATCAAATGACTCGACCAGTAATGTTACCTTGGAGAAATCATTAGATAAAAGAGAGGATGTGGGAACCTGAAAAAAGTTATGATGAATAAATATTCACAGATATTCATTAGGGGAAATTCTATAAATTTCCAGGACATATTTTTTGAATAAGGGGATATCGTAACAATTTATATTTAATTATATTATGATCTACTTTCTAGTGAAATAATAGCACAACACATATAGATTTATTCAAGAATGTTATTAGAACATAAATTTAGATTTTTTACAAATTGAATTTAATAAATTAAAATTTATTGTTTAATTAATTAGGTAAAAATTATCTTAGTGTAACATGATTTTAGTTTTTTATTAAGTAGACTATTTTGGGAAGAATAGTGAAAAATACAATTTTAACAAAATATATATCAATTTGATGGAATTATAATGATATAAGGGTGACATAAATGTTTTAGAAACAATTTTTTATTGAAACAAATATATATATAATAATTAATTAAATTCCTATGAGAATATAATTTTGATCTTAGAAATATATTATTAATAATTTTGAAATATAAGTAATGTTGTTGTACAGATGAAAATTGTTTTAGTTATTCTCTCATAATATAGTATATACTAGCCTATATTACGTTAAAGTTTAGTTTGAATGAAAAATGATCCTATTTTTATTTAACTTAATTCAATTAATTTAATTTTAATCATCATTATAATAATTTCTCCAAAAGTATTTTTTTACTTAAAAAAACATTATTATTAAAACATGTTTTAATGCGTTTTCCGCACTAATATTAAAATTATTTTTTCTACTTTTATAAATTGATTCATATAAAATTAATTTCATATTTGGAATTAGTATAATTATTATTAGATAAAAAGTAAAAATTAATTCTTGATTATAGTGAATAGTTACCATAGTAAATATTTACACCTCAAATAAGTGTAAAATGGGTTTAATGGGTTATAAATAAAGGGATAACGCTTCAAAATAACAAAAATATCTTATTTAAACATCATTGGTTGGTTGGATTTTGACCACAAGCTTATCATATTCAATATATGGTATTTTCGAGTGAATTTCATATAAACATAACATTAAATTATTAAAATAATTAATATACTTGGATATGTTCACTTTCCCTCAAATAAAAATGGGCACCACTTCTCCTATATTTTCAAACCTTGTGGTCTAAATATTTCCAAAAATAAATATAAAATCTATTCCCAAACATCCTATCCATGACTGATAGGCTCTTTTCCCCTCAAAATTCTAACCTATATGTCTTTTGTTGTTAGCCAATAATTGTTTTCTGATGGAGAGATATAACTCTTAATTGAGTGTTATAATTTGATTCCCTGTTACGCAACCATAAAATATTCTATATATATACACATATAAAAATATTTATCTACCATAAATTAAAAGTTTATAATTCTAATGTAACAACCCTCACTAATCTCTTTTCCATCCTACAGAAATTAAAAACTTCACTCATGTATTAATAAGATCAGATGTATCTACCTAGCGGTGCAATTTTTTTTATTTACATATTACATGGATGGTTTTAAAGTTGTAAATAATTAATATATATGACATTTATGACAAAATTATTATTCTTGTAATATAATATATCATCTACATTCTTAACCTTCACCGATTAAAAAATGGTAATGTTTCTCAAGTGTACGTGTGAACTACCACCTCCATGAAGAAATGGGATTAATTATTCAAGTATTCATTTTCATGGTAATTAAAAATATTTATATTTAATATATATTCAATTTATATCATTATTGACATTTTTTAGATGATGTAACCTAGAGATATATGTAGGGAACGAAATTACTAAACTAAAGCATACTTGAATAAAAAAACAACTAACACTAAAATTCATTGGTTTTAATAAATATTTTTTTATAAAGAGTGGAAAATAGTATAAGTTGGTATATAGTAATGATAAATAAGTGTAAAAAATTAATTTTAATATAA
This sequence comes from Viscum album, assembly GCA_963277665.1. NCBI lineage: Eukaryota > Viridiplantae > Streptophyta > Magnoliopsida > Santalales > Viscaceae > Viscum > Viscum album. Next base: position 540,123,139 of record OY728146.1, read on the forward strand.
AAGTGTTTAAAATCACTTTTTTATCAAGTTTGACATTATGTAAGGGTTTATTTCACAATCTCATATTTATTTGGGATTATTTATGTTTAAGTTTCCATTAGGTTAATTAGATGATAATTCTATTAAAATAACTATATATTTAGTTATAACTTTTTTATTTTTAGAATTATATTTTTCCCATTCATTTTCCTTATGTAAGTACTCAAAATTTTAAAATAATGTTTTTAAGGAAAACCAACTTTGTATTTCTATTCGGTATGGAATATATATCTTCCATGTACTTATTATCTTCAAAAAGTTTTAAAGAATGTTTTTAATATACTCAAATGATCAATTAAAGTTATTTTTACCCATATTTAACTTTGTATAGAAATATATTAAAATGAATATTCTTATCAATCTCTGAAGGATTTACTTTTTATCGAAGGTATGAATTGGATCTTTATTTTGATTATTACCATATGGAAACTTTTTTCAACAGTCCAGAATTTTATTTACCTTGATGATTCCATTATATGATTCTATGGTTATTTTAAAATAAATTATTTTTATTGATATTTTTGTAAAATTTATAATACTTGATAAGTGATTACAAAATGAAAATGGTATTTTCATCAATCAATGTTCGAGTGATATTTTAAAATTATTTTAATATATTTAAACATCCTTTTAATAAATATTATGATTTAATGTGATAATAATCTAATGATACCATATTCCTTGTTTTTATGGGTATCATATGATCTTATTGTTATATTTATTTTTTGGGAAAATTATTAATAATTTATACGATTATTCTACAATATGAGTGTTTATAAGGATTACGTATTGAATTATTTTTCACCAATTTCTAATAATTAATGCATTGCATATAGTATGTTATGAGATATGACCATTATTTCAGCTCGATTCATTGGTATCTCTAATGATACACACAAGTTAGGGTATTTGGCATAGACCTTAAGAATTAATACATTTTTCTTATCATTAGGCTTGATAAAAATATTGGCATTCCATGAATTTTTTATTCCATCATTATGAATATAGTTTTTGTTATCCTATTGATTTTTTATTTTACTATGTCATCCATGTATTTATTCCCCTTTTAGGATATTATTTACATAGAATATTTTATTATTGTTTATCTATATTATATTATTCATTCCTTACTTATTCTATGACATATACTTCTTTATTGCTTCCCTTAATAAAAATATTAGGTCTCCCTTTAATATTTTTTTGATCCCAAAGATATCAAGAGGGGATATAATAATGTTTTAATGGATTTAATATAATAAATAATAAAGTTTACATGATAATTTTTATGTTTAATTTCTTGTTTTCAAATGTAACGTGATAATAATGATTGTGTCTAGTATCTTAATAATACAAAACTATATGATCATTTAGGATATGATCCCAGGTAAATTATGACATTGTAGTAAAATAACCACTAAAAATGGGTTATAGGTTTCCAGGTGTTACATATATTACAGGTTTATTGGTTTACACTAAGTATATAGGTGGGTTAGACCATTAGTGCTAAATGGGGATTTATGGAAAAGTTGGATCCGAACATTAATTGTAGAGGTATGATGTTGGTGGGTATTACATTTCTTTTTTAATCTATTAATAATAACATCAATCTTTTAGATTTAACAAAATCAAGTAGTAGTGCTTCTACCATCTACATGGGACTTGTTTTCTAAAACACATTAATCACTATGTTCTTTATTTTTTACATACAATCATTGTATGTAAATCAATTTTATTTGAATAATTTTGATTATTATCTTATGTGTGATTAAAGAAGAATGCATGTGGTGAGTAAGGTATAATATATACGTACATATAGTACACTTAGATGGAGGTAACTTCCAAAGATTTTTGTTTCTATTGTTCAATAGTTTACGATCATCTAGTTGATCTATATACAAAATTCTGGTGGGTTTTACTGGAATCATGGAAAATACTAGTTTCATTACATAAAAATATCCATTATATAAATAGGATAACGTATTCCATGTTGTCTTTTTATTGACGATTAATTAATTTTGTGGTAGTTAATAAATTCTTGGGAGGACATCATAAGATTTCAAGATCGGTTTTGATAGGATTAAGAGAATGGATTGTGGCTTCTAAAGGATGAAAATTTAATACTACAGAACTCAAATGGACTAGGAATTTCCATTATCCGGAGTAAATTTTGTGTCGATATATAAATAATAGTGGGTGTGATTATATATAAACTGTAACAACCATAAAATATAATTTATTATTACCTTTAAACATGCCAATATGTTTGGTAGCTTTATCCATATTGAACACCAAACATAAATGAAATAATGATATTTTTGGATAAAATAAAAATATATTAGTATGATTGTTAAAAACCTAGTAGTTTAATTAGTGGGAATCATTACGAGTAACCAATATATGAATTATATGTATATATAAAATAAATACTACTTTTAATATGAATGGAATTATATTAGTTCACTTAAAATGAATAAAAAGATCGTTAATAGTTTTAAAAAGGGTTTTTCTAAATAATATCTTTCCTGCCAAACAAATATCTATTTCCTAAAAAATATGATTTATAATGATTTATTTTTTAAGTTAATTTTTTATTCACCACAATTTTTTAGTTTATTTATATGAAATAAGAATAATAATAATCAATATTTGAAAATGTCATTTTTTAATAAAATTGGTCTTTCATTATTTTTTATGAATTTATTAAAAAAGCGAAATTATAAATTTTATAATTTTTAATTAATAAAATTAAAATATTTTTTTAATTATTCACTAGAAAATTTACATTCTATTAAATTTTTAGCTCTTTCGTAAAAAGTTGGTTTTTTTTGTAAAAAAATATGGTTTTCACAAATCATTTGATTAGTAGGATATTATCATTATATAATAATGACCTAGAAGTATAAAAACACATTTACTTAATACTATATTAATTTTAGGAATAATAATATGACTTTTAAAATATTATTTGATAATATAAATAGCATGTCTATCATTTATAGATATATTTAATATACAACTTTAATAAAAAAGTATTTATCTGAATTTTTGTTGAATTTATTATTTTCAAGGTAGATTTGTTTTTATATTTCACTGGAATTCTAATATCATATATTTCTATATAATAAATAGATTTTGTTAATTAAAATCATTATCCTATATAATTTTATCATATATAAAATTTTAAAGCTTAAAATATTATATATCTAAAAACTACTTTTTCATGATTAAGTGTATTTATTTTAAAATTATACTTCCACTCATTTAGAAATTTTATTTTGGGAAAGTGATCTAAAAGTTTTTTATTTTAAATATGAATGGGGTTTAAAAAATTCACTCTTAATATTTTTCATTAAAATTAATTAATAAAGTTAATTATTATTTTAAACTAGAAAAACCTAAAAAAGGTAAAAGAACTTTAACTGAGGGGAATGGATACCACATATTAAAAACATGTTTAAAAATAGATGTTTGAGGTTTTTTTAACTATAAATCATACCCTTTCCTCATTTTTCCCATTTTCATGCCATGTTCTATATAATAGTGACATTAAATTATTTAAATTCAGTGGGTATTAACCAAAAAATCCATCTCATCACTTATAAAAGTGTAAAATATTCACCACATCAAGTATCGCATCCATTTGGAATTTATCCCCAAAGATGTTATATTTTATTACTCCTAGAACCCCTCTAACCTTTAGAGTCATTTGGTCACTATTAGTTGGAATAAATCAATCATTTCTAATGCGACTTCAAAAGAAAACTCAATTCCCAACATGAGTACTCTCAAATACATAGTTTAAATATTATTTATATTCATTATTATTTATTCTATCCACACTAGTCTTATTATATTTTTAGGATTTATTTATTTAAATTTTAATATATTAAGGGTATTATCATTTTTTGTACATATACCCATTCCTTTAAGAAAAACAAAATAGTTGTCCATGCATTGTTTGGATTCCCTCCTTCAGGGTGTATCATGATTTTTTTTCATTAAATACCATAAAAGAATAGTATTAAATAAAAAATAGGATATTTTTTATTACATTAAGGTTCTAGTTTTTAATTTTATATAACATGTTAATGAAATGATCAAAAAATAATCATCGTTAATTTAATCCTTTAAAATAAGAATACTAAGAGGATAACCGTTTATTCAAATTTTGTAATAATTCAATATCATTTAATTATTAGAATTATTTAATAATATTATAATATATATAACTATTATCCAGTAAATAAGATCCTTAGGCTTCTATTATAATTATATTATAACCAAATCAGCTCATAATCATTCATTAAATTGGGGTATGTTCGTGTTTGGATTGGTTTAACCACCTTATTTAACAACAATTTGAATTTATATCATGAATAACCATGGGAACATAATTATTAATATTGTATTATATAAATAAGTAAAAAAAACCTTCTTGAGATGTTAAATCATCATTTAATTCATTATTTAATAAAACACCCTTTAATTTAAACAAATCATCAAAACATGGTTCTTTTCAATTTAAAATTCAAAGATAATGAATAAAAAAATAATTAATGGAATTGAAATAAAATAAATTGATAAAAAAATTCCTATTAGTAACCATAATGACATATTAATTATGAAAATGGTAATAAGAATTTATACTAAAATTTATATTATGAAACTAGTACAAACTATCCCGACCGTAAATAACTGATGTTGAAAATCAGAAAAAATCAGGTAGAGAATGACTATTTATAAAAACTAAGAATAAAAATGGATATTATTAAGGTTAAAAATTAAGTTATTAATATTTATATGGTTATGATACATGAATTTAAAGTACATTTTCAAGTTTATGAAAATTGGAAGGAGTTTTTATCTATAATTCCTCTCTCTGAGATATGATTGGTATTTTTCACCTAATTTAATTTATATGGTTTATATAATACCTATTTGAAATATAATATCATGAATTATATCTTAAACTTTTTATTTTAGGTATAATTAAAATAAATCACTTTTAATGGTTATTGATTAATTTTTTAGTCAAGGCATAATATTTTTATTCCATGTTATTTACTATACAAATAATATTCTCTTATTCAAGTGGTTTTTGATATATTGTTTCCCCAATGGTGAGTTTTTTTTTCTCAAATCCCAATAATTGAGTTACAAGGTTTTATCATGACTAATATGATTCAATTACTGGGGATTCCCACACTAATAGTTTACTATATAGAAGCTTATGATCATCATTGGAGACATTATTTATTAACAAAAATATGATTTTAACACCTTTTTTAATACATGGGTTTTCAACAATGGTAATTTCAATTGTTAAAGATTTTTGTTTTATGATCAAATGTTTTTATCCACACTGCCAATATAAAACATCATTTCATTTCCAAGGATCTATGACATGATAATATTTTAAATTTAAATGTTTTAAATGGGTTTCTAATACAACTAATGATGAATTATTTGGGAAGAGATCCATAACATCCTCTTATAATTAAATGTTAAATATGTTTTCTAAAAAAACATTAAGACTTCAAATTTATTTTCCATTTCAGTTTCAAAATGATTTTCCTTAATATGGTTTCTGTTTTAATATTTATTCTCTAATAGATATATATATCTATTTGTTTGAATTTCTATTGGGTTAATGATCACATGATACCAAACAAACTAATCCACAATCCCTTCTTGGGTGCTATAATTCAAGCATAAATTTTTAAGGTTGATTTTAATCTATTTCAACATCCTTATAGGATTTCATTGTAAAAATAGTGATTAATTCTTATAAAACCATCCACCTCATTTCCATGGATGAATTATCATCATGTTTAACAAGTATTCAGTTCACCATAAATGCAATTCTCTATATTGTGTAAACAAAAAAAATTACATAAATCAAATTGGATGTTGTTTACCTAGAAAGAATGTTATTCTTTTGACAAGGGGAAAATTATTGGAATTTCATTTATTTTTATTTCAATATATATACTTATTGGAAATCCGACTTTTTATTGTTTAACTATCCTCCATCTTATCTCAGATGGTTTATGGTCATTTTGTCCCTTTAGTTTTCATGTGTAAATGTATTGGCATTCTTGATGATTGTTGAATTCTAAAGCAAGTTATTTATGTATTCTATATTATTATTTATAATCATTTAGATAAAAATGTTTTATTGATAAATTGGTTCCTTATGGAGTAGTATGAAGGGTCTTGATGAATCTTTTTGTGAATGAATTGAACATTATTATGTTATAGGTGTGGTGTTGAGTTATATACCCTCTCGATGCATCACCTGGTATCATGGGACAAAATAGTTTTGTTAATATAGTCTATACATACCCAATTAATTGGAAATTCATAATTTATTTCTTGATGATAGGTAATGTGTCCTTTAATAAGTCTTTGATCACATGTTTTTGATGTTTGACATTATACATTTCATCTGTATGATATCAGTATTATTGATATCCGTATTTTTAATTATTATCTTGGATATAGTATGCTCTTAGTTTCAAGTTGATTATGGATTCATGTTTTTTCTATTCTTGACATAATATATTTGTAATGTTTATTAAATGACTAGTTTAGTTATATGTTTCTCTCACTATTTTTTGAGATAAAAGCTTATTATGATGCTATTTCCCCAGGTTATAAAGAAAATTAGTTTGGGTAACATGCTTAAAAGGCTAACAATTGTTAAATAATTCGGGGGGACGTTGAAGACTTATCATGAATTAAGTATTTTATTATATATAAATGAAAAAATTCCATTATATAATAAGGGAAAGGTATTTATTATAATATTATGTTTACTAATTCACTAAATAAATAAAACTAAAAATATACTTTGGGTTTAAGAAATAAAATAATTGTTATTCATTTTAAAAATATGGTTGGTTATATATAGGCTTTTAAAGAGAGAGTAAAATAATTTATGTAATGTATATTTCAATTAGAACTAGATATGTGAGATTGGGTTTAGGGAATCACAGTTTGTATCAAATGAAATTTTTAGATATCTTTGAAGATTAAGATGATTTTTTAGGATAATTTAAGGTTTTATACATTATAATAGATCAAAAGATAAAAATAATATAAATACCTTTTGGATAGGTATATGATTTAGTTAGAATATAATAGAGCACGTTTAATTTGTGTATTAGGATAATAAAACATGAGTGAAAAATATGAATAAGTGTAAGTATTTGAAAACAACCTATTATTTTGGTGTAATAAAGATTATGTAGGCTTTCATAGAAATAAATCCATGCCTTGATATTAAAATTTTTATGTTATTGCGTCACAAATTCAGTAAGGGGTAATCACCCCAAAAATTTTTTATTGAGTATTGAATCAATCATCACTTTGTTGAACGATGATTGGGACCAGAACTACACACATAGTGAGGCACTCTCACGCGATATTCTTTTTCCAATAAAATTATATTTAAGTATCATTGTAAGTTATTTAACAATGATGATAACTATTTTAATTAGAGAAGATAATATCAAAATGACCTCGGATAACCAAGAATTGAACAAAGAGAGTGAGAGGCTGATTCAAAAGAATGATATGTTAAAACAATTATCATAAGGGAAGAACTCTTCAAATTAATATTTTTATCTATATATTTTGGATATTATCATAACCATTTTGGTTTCAGTATTTGGGTGGAACATCATCATGAAAATAAAAAAAAGAAAGGTATGTACCTGAAAACCACAATGTTATCTAGAAGAATAAGGGAGTATACATAAATGGTCCAGAATCATATTATATTCATGTTATAATGGAAAAGGTGAATTTTATAATCTTATTTAAGGAAGTGACATTGATATTTTATTGAATATCATATCCATTTTCATTTGAGAGTGATATTTTTCATTGATATTCAAGTATATATATAAAGTAATGTGGATAATATAAAATATCTAAGGATTATTATTCTTATTTTACATCAATGGTATGTTGATATATATTAAATAATATTAACAGCATTGAAAATTTATTTTTTTACAAGAATAATTTTTTGGGTGAACTATTGGATAATAAATGATTGATTTATTGAAAACTCTTGTGTTTAATAAACACATGATAATGTAATAATAAAGAGTAGTTTTATTTTCAAGAGGAAAAATTGATAGTATTGGTAACATTTTTATTGATAATTGAATCCTGATAATTTTTTCGAAGTTCATATCTTGTTTTCTAATATTATTTATAGTTACTAGTTATTGAACTAGCAGTTAATAAAATTTGAGTTTTAATGATAGAGTTGATTTGTTAAGGAATGTATAATTATTTTCGGATCAATGTGATGGAGATTAAAATTGATTTTGGGAAAGGTATTTTATTTAGAGTATTTGATAAAGATATATAAATTAAGGGATACAGTATTTTATGCATTATTAATGTCATTTGAGGAATGATAAGTAGGGTTTTTAATGAATAGATTTCAACAATTATTGGCTTCATAATATTTCATAGAAATATCCATGTAATTTTGGACCTCTATTTTTAGGATTCGATTAACAAGTATTAGAGTACCCAAAACAGATTAACTTATATTTAACCAAGAATTATATATATTTATCTAATTTTTATTTTGGTTAAACTAAATCAATAATAAGCTAACATGATGATAAGGGTAAAATGTTTCATGGATGAATCCATTTTATGTTATTTTCCAATAAGAAAACTTTTTCATTATATTTTAATATTTCATCCAAAAATTAAAATTATAAATATCAAAATTTTAATTTAACAAATTGAACTTATTTTTATTACTCCAAATTTAAAAACTAACTTTTTAGAATTTCTCACTATCTTGGAAAGGGACATTTTCTTGTAGAAAAATACTATTTTCAGGATACTTGTATTTTGTATGACTTTGTTGTTATATAATAAAAGACCTAAAATTTTTAAAAACATTTTTTGTAATAAAATAGGAATGTAATAAATAAAAATATTCAATTCAAATTATACCTTGAACTTTTAAATCCTATTTCAATTGTTTTTTGAACTAGTTAAAATTTTAGTTTAATAAAAAACTATTTTCATCCTTTTCTTTAAATCAACTATTTTGAAAGAAAATTTCAGTTTTGGATTTACATAGAATACACAAATATGTTTTTTAAAATAATTCAATTTGTGTTATGAAAATCATTATCGAAGATAATTGTCTCTTGTATAAAAATTTAAAAATTAAAAATGTCATTTATCAAAAAAAATATTTTTTACTTGATTAGGTGGATTTATTTAAGAATTGATTTTTCACACATTTATATATTTTATTTTTAAATATTATTTTATAATTTTTATTTATAAGTATAAAAATAGATAAAAACTCAAATATTAATCTTTTAATTTAAAATTAATTACTAATAATAAAAATTAGCCACCCTTGTAAAAAGTAAAAATGGTAAATGATCTGTAGGGAAATAAAAAAACATTTTAATAACATGTTTCTTAAGGGTTGGTTGAGGTGTGTATTTAAAAATACTCACTTTCATTTTTCATATGTCCCTTTATAATCTTATGACCCTTTAATAGTGAAATAAATTTATTGAAATTTGTTAGGTATTTCCATAGAAACCATTTCTTCACATAAAAAGGGTAACATTATCAACACTTAAATACTCACTTATAATTATAATTTCACCCTAAAACTATACCATTATTATTTTAATATAACCATCCACAACTTTCTATAGCTTTAGTTCACTATTTTTTAGCATGAGACAATTCCTAAAAAAATTCATATTCGTGATATAGTGACCCATAATTTCCATACATAAATATTACATATTATTATATCAATATTAACCAAATAAAACTATGATCAATGTCATTACCCAAGCCATTAATGTATTTAAAAACATGGATATATAAAAAACTATTATATAAAATAACCACTTCATGTCTCACTTAGTACATCATTATTGGCATACTTTTTAGATATATAATTCTTAATACCAATATTTAGATCCTATGAAAAAGGAAAACTAATAAAGGTTGATATCAAATTCTCATTAAGGGTAAGAAAGGGAGATATAAAAGATCATTTATTAAAAACGAGATATAATTCTATGAGGACCTAATATTGAAATTTTAAAACCATTCCCAATAATTAATATATCATAATAATAAGCCATGACATAAATATTGGGCTTGGGATAACCTCCCACATACCCTATTTTAGGCTTAGGGTAACATCCCATGTACTATTTGATCTCAGAAAATATAAATCATTACCCAATTAATTAGAGAGATATATAATATTGTACTAACTATTCACATATTTATAATCTATTTCGATGTATGCCACAAGATCACTAAAATATTCATCATAAAATAACACACTGAAAAAATGAATTTCATAAATATTTCATCATCATAACCAATACCCATACAATTAAATAATAGTGATTTTAACCTTGAATAATATCCTGAGTGAAAAAATAATTATCATAAAATATGTCATTATAAATAAATAATTCATTTAAAATATCACTTGAAACTTTCTTGAGTAACAAACATATTTCATTTTGAAAGCACAAATTTAAAATCCAAAAATTTAAAAAATATAAATAAAAAATTGTCATTCAAATTAACCATAGAAACTTATAAACGAATATTCAATTCATTGAATAGTTATAATCCTGAGTAATTCTATTAATTTCATATATAGTAAAATAATTATTACTTTCAAACTTTTAATAAAAAGTAAAAATATCCACTTCGGAAAATAAAAATAATATTCTATTAAAAAAATATAAAAATTCAAATGTGAATCAAATGAAATTAAACAATCATAAAATAAATTTTTAAAAATTCTATAAAATATTTTAGAAAACAAAGAAATGGAAAAAATATATTTCTGACCAAATAAACCATTAAAATCATTTTCCATAAAAATATTCATTTTGTCTCTTAAGTAAATAAATATAGTAAATTAAAAGGAAAATTTAAATATCTTGAAATAAAAATAATATTAAAAAAGTCATAGTATATTGGGACATATATCATTTAATTTCATCATTGTAAATTTAAGCATAAACAAACCTGGTAAAAATATTATTTTAACTTAAAAACTTTATCTCAAGTTGTACATTAATCATAAGTTCTCTAAAATCTTAGATAATAAATTTAAATTTATTATAATACTATAAAAAATATAAATAGATATACTATAATATATTATTTATTTAAAATAATTTATCACATATTTATTATTAATTATTCATCAAAATCATTATTTCATACGGTTAACTGTTTCATTTTTAACAAATAGTGGTGTTCAATAATTCAGGTTCTTATGTAATGATCATGGTTACATAAAATCTAGAATATTAATCATGAAATATGTATCATATTTATTGATCATATACAATTTATACTTATTTATATATATAGGTGATGAAAATAAATTACACCACTTCATGGAAATGGAAGCCTATATATACACATGAGTGATGTTTCCACTTTTCAATGGATGGAAAAAATAGGTAAAGAGTAATTAAAATATATAGATTCATTATTATATTATTGATATAATATATGTTCATTTTTTAAATTATTATTACCACCATGAATAAATTAAATGAGAAATGAATCACATCACTTCATGGATGTGGTAATCCACAAGTACACACATGCAACAACATATTTTTTTAGTGGAAGGAAATTTAAAAAGGTAAATAAGATAATATAACTATATGAGAATATTAATTTCATAAATATTATATATATACTTTTATAACATCCTAATAACTAACCACTAATAATGGTGATGGAAATATAATGACATATCTACATCTAGGGAGTAGTCAATACGTACATATGAGTGATTCATTCATTTCCCATTTGAATGAAAAGTGTTTGAAAAATGTTGTTCCATACTAATAATAACATATTAGTATATTTATGATACTATATTAACCATTTTATTATTAATAAAAAAAATTATACAAGTTTTAAGATAAAATAAAATCCATATATCTCGGTTATATTTTATACCTCTTCGTTGAGAGAACTCCCATAGATTAGAACCTAATCCTAAAAATTATTGTTTTATAATTAATCTATAGTGGAAGGAATTTAAGGAGTGACAATTATAGAGATTTACATATCATTAAAGACAAAATTAATGAATAAGTTTAGAGATGGGGTGTACTTTTATACAAGAAGGAAAGGACACAGATGGAATATCTTAATTTATTTAAATGTAATAATTTATTATTCAAGCCAAATTCATGAAAATAAAAAATTATTTAAAGGTATAATCATATATAATATAATTATATTAACTAAATATAATTCATAAAGGATTGTATTAAAATATCATCCTTATATCTTAATTTAACCCCCCCCCCCCTGAGAAACCCATTTCAACATTGTCCGTATTAACAAATTTTTGATATTATTAGTATTCATTATGATCAAAATAAAGGTGTTATCATTAAAAAAATTTAGAAAATATGAATCAAAATTTGAAATCTGTTTTATAAAATTAAAATTCTATAAGTGTTATAAATTACTTTTAAAATAAACCAGAAAATGCTATGTAAATAGTTTTCCTTGAAAATGTATTTTCAAGTATAGAAATGTTTTTACGCCAAATTTAAGAATAATTTCAATTATAATGAAATTAATTGGATTATTTTTAATAAAAATAAACAAATTAAAATAAATAATAAATTCAAAATTAAATATCACTTTTTAAATACTTGAATGTAGAATATAGTTTTTTACAAACATATCTTTTTTACAATTCATTGAAAAAGAACTTATTTTTATAAAAATCTCAAAATTTCACAAGATAATTTTTAAATACTAATTTAAAAAATAATAATAAATTTATAAAATATAATTTTAGAAACATATATAAATTAATTATAACACAAAATTAAATAAAACATTTTTTGATAAAAACATATTTTTTAAATATAAAATAACATTACTTAAAATTGAGTACTTATTTATAATACATCAATCCAAAAATTTGAATTGTATAAAATTTTCATAAATAATTTTCATAAGGTAATCAATCCAATTCACAAACTCCAATATAATTACTCTGTTACAAATCTATATTACACCATAGTTCATTTGTACTAGGGGAAGTGTGAAATACAAGATATCTAAAACATCAGGTTTATTTCAAAGGGAATACTATAAAATATTTGGGTGTTAAATTTTCCCCACATAAAATTAATTTCTGTCTCAAAATAATGTTACTTTTATAAACATAAATGTATAAATATACCTTTCATCGTATCCTCAGGTTCCCATGTAGTTTCTTCAAAAAAATTATTCTTCCAGAAAACATTATCTTGGTGAGTAGTTTTTTCTCATAGAAATTAATATATACGATCCAATATTTCAACTATTTTTTCTTCACAAAAAATATCATGCACCGGTGGTTCAAAATATGAGTTCAGTACATGTGAATCATCAGGTACGTTATTCTTCAAGAGAGATACATGGAAGTCATCATGAATTTGAGAGTGGTTCCATGGAAGATCCAAATGATATATTACCACCCCTACTCGATCAAGAATATAAATCAGGAAAATATACCTAGATATATTCTTTTACTTATTTTAGTATCATGTGACCTTATTCCATGGAAAATTAATTTAGATTCATTCTCAATAGCTTCAAATTTCAGATCTTGTCAATGATTTTCACTGTAACATTTATGTCAACACTCATCATCCTTGATGTGTTTTTGAATGGATACAACATTCTCTATTATTTCCTATATTATATTTGGTACAAGTATCCTTGATTTATTGACCTCATTCTAGAATAATGAAGTTCTATACTTCCTTTCATATAGCGATTCATAAATATGCCAATGAATTCTAGAATGAAGCCTATTGATATAAGATAACTCAAAAAGAAGAAGGTGTAGATCCCACCAACCTTTGAATAATAGATAATAATATCTCATCATATCATCTATATATTGAGAGGTTATCTAAAACATACTATATTTCAATATCCAGAGTATATTGAATAATTATATATAACATCTTGGTAAACCGTATATCCTTATAAGATAAAATAAAATGTGGTACTCTTAGAAATGGGTTTATGAGGGAGAAATGGGTCTCTCATAATTTTTAAATGAAATTAGAAATAATAGGTATATAGAATAAAATATCCCAAAAAAATGAATTAGAAATATAAGGCATCAGATAATAAATAATCTTGAATAAATAAGGGAAAATGAAGATCTCTTACAACATTTTGGCATGGTAAAGGGTGTATATAAAGGTTAATGGTTGGTATTAACAAGAGTAAAAGTGGTATATCATCATTTATAAATCAATTGGAAAGTAAGAGGATATGGAATAAAATATCTCAAAATTATAAAATATAAACTAAGTGGAATAGCATAAAATAGTTTCTTGAATGTAAATGAGAAGAGACAAATCCGTTGCATGAGTTTGGGACTCCAAATGCTTGGTATAAGCTACATGACAATATAAAGGAACCTTGGAGGGAATATATATTGGGGATGGAAAAGTAAGGAAGTTATAAAAGGATCTAGAATAAAGATAAATGCGATATTTGGGTGGGATTATATGGGAAAATAGTGGTGTATTATTTATCATTTCTCAAGCATAGGTTTTGGACTCAATATAATAAAATAACCAAAAATTCAAAATATACCATGATTTTTCCCATGGTTTCTTCCAAATGGGAGGTTATTTCATTATTCTATAAGGATAAGGTAATAAATTAATAAAATAATTACATTTCTTATGTGAAGGTGTATCTTACTCTTAAAGAAATGATTTTAAAACCTTAAAATATATTAATCATTTTGGAGGATTCATAATGGATAAATTAAATTAATCAGATAAAATTAAAATATAATTATTTTAATGAGAAAACATATATTAGATTGTAGATATCTTTAACTGTATTTATTACATCACATTTTGGTCATTATGATGTCATAATAAACAACTTATTTTTATAGAGTATTTAATTTTTACCTAAGAATATGATTATCTCATAAAATTATTAAAAATTTACCTTTAGATAATTTAGACATTATGAATCCAAAAAATAATATTCATTTATACTAAATAATTTTATAAATGTGTTTATTTCTACTTTTAAAATTATAATCTTCATTTACTGAGAAATACTAGTTTTTTAGAAAATAACAGTTTTCAAACCCTTATATATACTTAATTTAACTTCATAAAAATTATATAATAATTTATATTTGATACAATTTATTTAATATTAACATTTTATTAAAATATTATTTATTTAAAAATAAATTTAATCAAAAAAATTAATTCGTTAATTTAATTTTAATATTACCAAAAAAATTCTATTTATATTTTGTAGTATCAAAATAAAAATAAATTATATAATAACAATAATAGGGTGAAATTATATTCATTATTCTATAAATAATATTTTACATACTAATATTCCTTTTATCTTGACACATATCCCTTTTATACACCATCAAACTCCCTAATATTAAGCTTCATGATGTTGAGATATTCATTGGGTGGTTCGACGAACATGGTTTGGGTCATGATCTCAATGATCTTCACATCCCTCGTAAGCAGGTTTACTCATGCTTAAGTTGTTGGATCTCATCTTGGTCTTTGTCATGTAAAACGAAAAGTGACACCATCAACCTTAGGAGCTTTGATAAATAGGCTCCATAGGGTAAGATACTACAATTTATGGCCATCACTCCCTTTACCTCATTTAATTTGTTTTTTTAAACCCCCTTATTTATAACAATCATGTGATAACTATTCAATGACTATATTATCAATGGTAACGATTCTTGATAATAATTTACCTCAGATAGGATATATTAAAACCAATGAAGTTCATGTTTTTTCTATACCCATAATAAAAAATAATACATTTAATTATATAATAAGGGAAATTTTATTTATAACAGTTTGAGTTGTTACACCACCAATAAACCCTCTCTTGAGAATACATGTCCCAAATTTAAATCTTTTATAACCGAAATTAAAACAAGGTAAATTTATTAGAAAATTTCTCTTTCTATAGGGTATTTAGTATAATCCTCAAGTGATCGTAATTATATTAAATTCACATGGAATATATAATAATATCATCTATAAATAACACCAAATACTGATGTAATTAATCTCAAAAAAGTACTTTCATTAAATCCATGATGATAATAGGGGAATCAATATGACTAAATAGAATCACTATAAATCCACAGGGTCTATTCATCATATGGATGGATTTTTTATTTATAGCATCACTTTTGACATTTATTTGATAGTATCTAGAATAAGGATCTATCATTGAATGATATTAATAATCACATAATTGATCAAACAAAATATCAATATAGGGAAAATGATTCTTATTATTGATTTTAATCATTTTAAAAACCTGATAATCAATATCGAGTATCATTAACATATCATTATTCTTAATAAAAAAGATAGGTTCACCATATGGTGACACAAATGGAATAATTAGTCCCTTGTTAATATTCTCCAAGAGTTACTTCTTCAATTCTTGTATATCAAGAAAGGTCATTCTATAGGGAGTCTTCAAAATAGGTGTAGCACTGGGTATGAGTTCTATTGAATACTCAACTTTAATATTTAGTTGAATAATGATAAACACTTTTGGGAAGACACAAAAAAAAATATCATATAAAAGGAATATCAATAATGCTTAGTTTTTTCACAACCATCTCAGACTAATACCCAGTACGAATTGAAATCCATACCCATAAAATGGATGTAATTTATAATGTAATTTCATATTTACCCTTTAACTAATATATGATCATAGTTCTATTCATAATGTAAAATTTGACTTTGATTCCTTGATAATTTATAGGATAATTATATAAATAAAGTCAACCCATGCAAAAAATTACATCAAATTCAACCATAGGAAGAATAAAAATATTTTTAGGAAATATACTCAAAAAAACATTAATGAGATAAGTATCATAGACATAACAAGAGATCAATATACCATTTTTAGTTTTCACCACTAATTCTACATCTAATAAATTTTTTGATATTTTTATATAGTTAGATAATTATTTGGATATAAAATAGTGGGTAGATCAATAATAAAATATGACATTAATAGTTCATGATTAGATAGTATGTTTACCTTTCACCACTTCTTTATCATACCTCACATAGATAATATAGATAGAATGATAATTCTCAATATCTATAGGATTAAGGGATTAATTATGTAGATCATCTACATTAGTCTTTAAATTTTATCCCCATTTAGCATAATTCTCATACTCATTACAATTGAAACGCTGGAGTTTGTTTGGTTAATTTTATGGAGCTTTATCTTTATTCACACCATTAACTAACATCTTCTCATCACATTGGAACTTGATTACTTAATGACCTTCATTTAAAAACATTAAAAATTTACTACAACCTTTAATAAATAATCCTCTATGTTTCCTTTTATACTCTGAGAATAATGAAAAGCTAATCTTCTTCCCACCATGACCTTTCTTAATAAAATTTCCTTTAACTTACATTATTATTTTCAATCATAACCAAGATATTGATGGGTAACATTAATATAAATTTCTAATAAATAATAACATCAAACAATTTTTTTTATAACTACTGATGTAAATTATATATAATTCCCTTCAATTACTTGTTTTTAAGACAATGAAGAATAAATCAATTATACATTCTAGTTCATTGACCATACTAAAAGAATACCTCAAAAGAATTGTAAATTTTTTCCAATAAGAATTAATGGATTAGTCATACTTCTATTTAATCTCAAATAATTTATTTTCCATTTACATATGTATAATACATTGAAATTACTTTTCGAAAAATATCCTCTTAATATCATCCCAATATATGGAGTCAATTTATTCATGTTTCCTCTTGTTCATGATTACAGTCTACTATTAATATACATCACCATAAAAATGATAAATATCCCAAATGACTTTTTCATTACCCAAAAATTAGAGAATATAAAATATATTTTCAATGGTAATGGTTTATTTCTTAACAAGAATTTGATCATGAGACACAATAAAATATGTAAGATGTTTTATCTTGAAGAACTCAACAAAATCTTTTCCCCTCCTCTTCTTTAGATGCTCAGAATGATTAATAGCTTTAGAAAATTTCATAATAAGAGAAATGAGATTAGAATTCATAATCCCTTAACATTTGGTTACTTTAGTGTATAATAATTTCATTTTATATCACATTCAACATCAACATGGTTCATTAAAGTTCCATCCATTTACTAAAACCAAAAAATAGTAGTATAAGTACTAATAATAATACGGAGAAACCTTTTAATCATGAAAAATAGTTTAGAGCATTTCTAATTAATTATAAATTCCTTTCAATGTATAAAACCTTAATTTTGATATATTTTATCCATGATCATTATTTATTTAAAGCCTTTATAATTGTTTATAAATAAAATTTTCATTAACCCAACCATATCCGTAGGGAGTGTCAAACTAGGTGTGTAGTTAGGGACCATTAAATATACAATATCATGATGGATAAGATATACTCAACCTATTATTCACATAGATATTACCCATTGATTATTATACGCTAAAACCACACCCACTTATAGTAACCAGATATGGATGAATTAATAGTAAAAGTATACTTTTTTTCTTTACTATGACATAGGATGTACTCCTATAATTTGTGTTTCCCAAAAATATGATCACTAAGGTTTTATTATCCAAATTATAAAAATAATTATACCATCCTTTGAATCTAACTATAATAACCCATAATTATCATATATAAATATTACATATTATTAAATAAATATTCATTAAATAACATTATGATCCCCATCCGGACTATAATGATTTAGTGTCATTTGATACTTGGATACATAAACAACTGGTATATAAAATATCTAAATCATCCCACAAATATTTATTTAAAACTATCACCCAAATTATATAGATCATATATTAACCCCTTCATTATATACTGACAAAAAATTAAACATCATAAAGTGTGATCCCAGATGCTAGTTAAGAGTAAACATGGGAGATTTCAATCATTTAAGAATTACCAAATCACTAGAGTCTGAGAACATCATATTAAAATTTGAATACAATACCAAGTAATTCATAATATCATAATAATAAATCCTAGACAAAATCTTGGTGGTTCAAAAGAAATGAATCATATAAAAATCAACTAACATGATCCATGAGAGAATTCAATAGGAATAACATCATGTCATAAAAGAGTGGAATAAATTTTTTCATATCTTGTTCATAAAAATCATATTCTAGGGTAACCCCCAAGACATTCATCACATGTTAGTCTTGGAATAACAACTTTTGTACATATTTTGGGCTTGGGATAACCTCACATGTGTGATATTTGTGTATTGTGATAACCTCTAGTGTACCTTATCTTCCAAGACTGGGATAACATCTTTTTTACACTTTGAACACATATAAAATTAATCATTTTCAAATTAATTGGAGGAAATTTTTTTCATTGGACCACCCATAACATATTTATAATCTATTCATATTAATTCCAAAAGATGATTAATACATTCATCATAAAATAACTCGTTTAAAATGAAATTATTTCCATAAATATACCATTATAATAACCATAAACAATCTATACAATGGATAAGTATATTATCATAGAATCATATCCCTAGTGAAACCTAAAAAACATTATGTATTTCATCATAGATGAAAAATTACTTTGAATGTTCACTAGAATATTTATTGATGAAAATAAACATTCCATTATGAAATCACATATTTAAAATCATAAAAAATGATAAATATTAAGGAATACATTTTCAAGGAACTTTCCTTGAAAAATTCAAAAGTAATATTCAAAGAATTCGACAAACATGATGGTAGAATTTTTATTTCATGTTTTGTATGTTTAAAAAATGATTCCTTCCACATTTTGGTTAAAAATTCACAAGTTCCTCATTTGTAAAATGATAAGAATATTCTTTTAGACCACATTATATGAAGTTGAAAAGGGGTAAAAAAATAATTTAAATAATCATTACAGATTAGTACAAACATTATTTAAAACATTTTTGAAAATATGTGTATGGAATAAAATGGTTTTCCAGTCAAAAAGATAATTAAAGACGGTTTTATTAAAAATATTATATTAGTAATAAGTAATTAAAGAGAGGAAAATGAGTAGAAAAAATATAATCTCTAGAAATAAAAATAGTATAGGACAATAAATAACTTTTGGGATAGAAATATCATATACTTTCATCAATGTAAATTTAACCATAGACAATCCTCATAAAAATGATATTGTAATATAACACACTTAACTCAAGTTAAAATTTCATCATAAGTTCTCTAAAAACCTATGTAATAAATTAAAATTTATTACAATACTATTCCATAAAAATATAAAAACCTAAAATAACATATTTTATTTACTTATAACATCTTATCACTCATTTATTAATAATTATTTATTAAAATAATTGTTTCCAGGTGTTAAGTATTTATTTTTTCCTAAAATATAAAGATCGGTATTTATGGTCCTTGTACATTGATCATGGATCCAAAATATTCATAATATTAATCACAAGATATGTGTTAGTTTTATTTATAATATACAATTTTATAATTATTCATATAATGTAGTGATGAAAAATAAATTACATCACTTCATGGATATGATAGCCTATACATTAGAATGAGTAATGTTTCCAAATATTGACGTTTTTAGAACAATAAATTTAAATAGTAATTAAAATATATAGAATAATTACAATATAATTTATATTCTATATATTCATTAGATTTATCCCTCTTACTATCTATGAAAATAATAAATGAAAAACAAATAACATGACTTTGTGAAGGCGGTAGTCCAGATGTACACATGAGAGGTATTACCATTTTCCAATGGATGGAAATATAAGAAGGTGGATAAGGTCATAAAATTACAGAATCAAAAAAACTTCATAAAAATAATATACATACATTAAATCCTCAATAATAACCCACCAATGACTAAGGTGTCTTAAAATGATTCATATCACTATGTGGAGTTGGTAGTCTACACAAATGCATGAGCAATTATTTCATTTCCCATTTGTTAGAAAAAAGGCAGAAAAATATTTTTTTCATCATCTAAATAACAAATTAATATATTAATGAAGATAATTTCATGAGTTTTTGATAGATAAAACATGTTTATATAAGGTGAATCACTAATATATAAAGCACGAAATTCAATAATAACTGTGGATAGGTTGTTACCTTATATAAGTAGGGGAAATGATTAACATAGAATTTCATAAATTTTTAAAATTTAATAATGTTGTATTCAAGATATATGATTACAAATGGGAAATAATTAAAATTTAGTATAATATATTATCAAATTAGTGATATATAGTTGGATTTGAAAAAATTAATATGATAATATCAACCTTATCTCTTAGTTTAAAATCACGGTAAACCCATTTTAACCACAACCATGGATTTTTTTACTACTATTACTGTTCAATTTAAAAAAAATGAAAATGAACTCATTGAAAAATTGGGAAATTCTAATTTAAAACATAAAATCCTTTTTAAAAAAATCAATTTTTATATGGGAATAAGGTTATTTCAAAATAAACCAGAATAATGCTTTGAAAAACAACTTTCCAGAAAAATACATTTTTATGCTTAAAAATTTTTTTATATGAAAATTAAGAAAAACATATATTCCAATGTAATTTATTAGATTAATTTTAATAAAAAACAGTTAGCTAATTTTTAAAATCAATTCAAAAAATGGACTTTTCAAATACCTAATTGGAAAATATAGTTTTCTATAAAATAAGTATTTTTTACAAATTAATTGAAAAAATTAATCATTTCTAAAAAATCCCAAAATTTAACCATAGGATAATTTTTATATATTCATTTCAAAAAAGTTATATTTTTAAATATATTAAATTTTGAAAATCTTTCAAATTACTTTATAATATCTATTCATAAAATTCAATAACAACCATTTTTGAAGAAAATATATTTTTGAAGTATAAAATTACATTAGTAAAAATTGGGTACCTCATTTTTTATTAATTAAAAAGTAAATATGAATTAAATAAAAGTTGGAAATATATATTTCATAATATGGTTACTTCTATATATTCTCTCCAATCTAAAAACTATGATATAAAGGTATATTATTTCACGGTTCATTTAGACAAAGGGTTGTGTCTAAATCAAGCTATCAAATACTTAAATATTACTTAAAAAGAAATACATATAAACTCTTGGTGTATTACACCCAACATGAGTACTATGAACTACTTTATATTAATAATATTTATATTCTTTCAAATTTATTATATCTATTGTAATAGAATGATAATATCATAATTTATATACCATAATGATAATATATTAATTTTATTATCATTGTTTATTCATATACCCCATCCATTAAGAAAAACAAAATCGATGTTTGTGCATTGTGTGGACTACCGTCTCCATAGTGTAACGTGTTCTATATTACATAACTACTATACAAGGGTGAATGTAAGGATGGTTTTAAAAGATAACTAAGATTATTTTGATATAATTAAATTTGTGTTGTAAAAAATTGGAAACTTATTAAATATATCATAAAAAACCAATAATTGATAATTTAATCACTTAAATTAAGCATACTAATAGGACAACCATTTATAATTTTTTTAATTATTCTATATTCATTACATATTCTTATATATTATTAAAATTCGGATATATCTCACTAAGAAAAATTAAATAAGATACTTATCTTTATTGTATAATTATATTATAACCAAACCACCTCACAATCATTTATTAAATAAGGGTATGTTCATGTTTGGGTCAGTTTAACCATATATTAGAACAATAATATTAATTTATATCGTGAATGAGTATCAAAAATAGTAATCAGTATAATATCATATATCCAAGTAAATATTTTTTTTTTTGGTTCAATAAATTATATATCACAACTTAATTCATAAATTAAGGAAACACGCTTTGATTGTTATCAATCATTAAATCATGTTTCCTATTAATTTCATTATCATGAAAAAGAAAAAAACACTCTTCAGAGGTTTTTGGAAAAACATAAATAATTAAAAACATCCCTGTTTGTAATCATAATTACCTAGTAAAGATGATATTTAGAAGAATAATGAATATAGACATTGCTATTATGAATCTTTTTTAAATGACTAGGAACATAAACAACCAATGTAGACAATTAGAATAATTCATTCAGAAAATTATTATTCATTAAAATTATGAATTAAAATGGATATAAGTATGTTTATGTATTTATTGATTATTATATATATGTGTGTGTGTGTGTTCATGGTATAAGAGGATAAATTAAGTTTAGGTAAGTTAGAAAAATATGTAAGGGGTTTCATCTCAAATTCCTCTAATTGAGACATTTCTGATATTATGCACAAAATTTAATTTATATGGTGTATATAATACCTATATGTGATATCGTCTGATAAATTATATTTTAATCTAGGTTATTAGAGTTCAATTTTAATCCCTCAATTTTAGGTGGTTTTGATTAAAGTGTTACCCAAGACACAATATTTATCTAGGTCTCAATTATGATTATTTAAGACCCGTTACATGTTAAGAACCATGTTTACTTTGTATGGTGTATTCACTAACCATGGATATTTTTTTATCATAATATTTTCATTCCATATGATTTCATATCTACATAGTTTTCCCTTTTTCATGTGGGTATTTATAAATTTGTTACCGAAATAAAAAAGGAGTTTTGGTAAATCAAATCCACTCCTTGTAGTTATAATGTTTTATCATGAACATTATTATTCCATGCATGATTTCCCATACCATAATATTTTATAATATGGTATGTTATGATCCAATTTGGGTAAATTAAGATTAAAAAAATATGGGTTTACCTTTTTTACATTGTGCATTTTCAATAAAGGTAATTTCAACTATTACTAATATTACATTCATAATCAAATATTTTGGATCCAAATTTTCTATAGAAAAAAATATCTCATTTTAAAGGTTCCATTATTAGATATTATATTAAAATAAAATTTTTTAAATGATTTTTCACTCTAAATTTTGAAATATTTTTTTATGTGACTCGTAACGTCCAATATTATGGCAATGATAATTTTTTTTATAAAATCTCTTTGAGTTTTCACTTTTATTTTTCTTTTCATTTTTAGAACGATATAGCCTAATATATTTTACGTAAAACTACTTATATTCTAATATATGTGTGTGTGTGTGTGTCAGTGTGTGTCTTTTGGGGGATTAAAATCATGATAATAATCAATCAAATTCATGATTCCTTATTTAAAGTTATCATTATTGAATTAGTTTACATGGATATTTTTCTTATATGTCTATATCCTTATTATTTTTTGTTACACTAGGGATATATTATTTTAAAACCACCCATGTACTTACAATGTATGGATTATAATGTTGTTTTTCATGCATTGAATTTGTTATATATTCATTTCTCTATAGAGTGTGAACATTGCATCTTTTATAATTTTTATTAGATAATATTTACATAGAATGAATGTTATTCTATTAACAATGGGGAATGTAATGGTTCTCATATATTTTCATTTAAATAAGTCTGATTTTAGGAATGTTTACTATGGATTTTTTAACCATCAACCTTGGTCCTCTTGTTGGGTTATGATCATGTTATTATCCCTTTTATTGACATAGGGAAATGTATTAGGATTCATGATTTTTATTGTCTGATAACATAGGTGGCTAGGAATTTGATATATGTATATCACATTATATAGATATAAACGTCTTATTAATTAAGAGTTTCCTTAAGGATTGGTATGAAATGTATTGAAGACTATTATGGTGAATGCAATGGACATAATCATGTGAAAGATTAGGCATGTGATTATATAGAAACTAGATTCATTAATAGGTCTATGTGGAAAAAACATGTTTTGGAATTTGGTGTATCCTTACCCCATTTATAAACTTTCTTTTGTTTCGGTCTCGATGGAATGTAAGGTGTCTTTGATCAAGGATTTGAAATCATGTTGTTGATTTACAACATTATAAATTCCATTAGTATGAGATTAGTATTATTAACATCATTATTTTAAATTACAAACATGGATATAGATTTCTCTCTGTTTCATGTTGATTTTGGTTTCATGTTCTATACCTACAACTGTTATAATATTTATACCATGTTTATGCTATGATTATTTTATTTATATATATCAATTATTGAGCATTTGGACTCACTCCGTCATATGTTTCAATTTCCCCAGGTTATGAATAAAAGTTGTACACATTACATATTTAGATGGATATCACTATGGAAGAATTTTTATGAGAATTTATGTTTTTCATTAAATAAGTAGTTTCTTATATATAATAGAAAAAATTTACATTAGATGATAAAGACAAGTGATTTATTAGTTTCTCATCCATTCAAATTTTCTAAATAACTAAACTTGAAAATATTTTTCCGATGTAAGAAATTAAATAATCATTATTGATTTTGTAATTATTGATTATTATAATCAGCATAATAAATCTAGTATAAAATAAATTGTGTAAATTATGTGTCTATGAGCACTAAATATAGGTCAAATGGTCTAGGATATCGCATAAAGGAACTAGGAATAAATAGGTTGTATCTGGAATAGAATTTTACCATTATTATCAATGAAATTAAAACTATTAAAGAGGTAATGAAGGTGTTATTATTCAGTTAAGAGAAACCTATATAATTGAAAAATGTTCTTATGATGTTGAGGTTGTTCAGTATAATGTTATGGAAAGTAAAACTAGTTACAGTTCACATGAATGTTTTTAACATGATCTGAGGGAAGCTCAACATAGTGAACATTAAATTCATAGATTATGTTCTAGTATTCCTAATTTATTTTCACTACTAAAGAGTTAGGATGTGATGTTTATTATAGTGATAAACACTTTAAAAAATAGACTTTGTGTTTGATTATATCTGAAAATTGATACTCAATAAATAAATTTTTCATACATAAATCCAATAACTATCTTATAATTTTCTCAGTGAAGATGGATGTGTAACATCACCTAAATGGAAGAAATTTTATTTTAAGAAGTCATTAGAAATTTATAAATTAGGGATGAGTCAATGAAAGTTAGTTGGTAGAGGCCTTGTATGATAGAAGTGTGGAAATAGAGGATACTTCATAAAGTACTGGATGGTTCAATGTGAATGACTTGGATGGTCATCTACTTTTGGAATCTTAGACTTCATTTGAAAAATTAAAGGATGTATCCATTTATTTTTTGGTTTCAATATTTCAGTGGAGTCATGTGTAGTTGAATAAGGTGAATTATTCCATTCGGTATGAGGGTAGAGATGCAATGAAAATTATTTATTCATATGTTTTGGAAAAGTAAATTTGGCATATCATTAATCTGTGGAGGTTTTTGGAAGAGGATATGTGAACATATAGATGAAGAGTGGGGGCGTATTGAAATAAAATAATTATTGGAATATCTTAGGGATATAGAAAAACAAAATTGGATTTAGAAAAATAGATGAGGTATTGTATAGAAATAACATTTCTAATGGATTCTAGAATGTGACTCGAGGTTCCATAGTGGTAGAAAAACTATTAAAAGAGATAAATATTTATATTATGTGATATTAATAAAGAATATTAATGTTCAGAAGCTTATATTCCAATTATCATGTTGTTTGGAATTATAAGGTCGGACATCTCAGGGAGAAGATCATGAAGGTTATAGTGAAATAGGCATAATGAACCTTCATTCAAGTGAACATAAAATGACGTAAAAGGTGTGTTATTAGGAATATAAGGAGGGTTTCCTTCAATTTAGATGTATATAATTATATGATATAGAAGTTATAACTTGTTTATAAAAAATTTTAGAGGCATTCCTTATGTTTAGTCTCTTGGGGTATCCTTAAAATTTATAAATCCTTTTGATGTTAGAATAAGAAATGTTTGGATTTACTTTTTGATGCATAAGCCTATTGTTTTTCATGTGTTTATTCAATTAAGTTTACTTGGGGAAGGGAACAAAAATTTGAAGTTTAAATTTCTATGATTCGAAAATGGTTTTGAGTATACAACATATAAAATCTATAATTTTAAAAATAAAAATAGGATATGTGATGGGAATATAGTTACCCATACTCTATAATAAAAGGAAGGTGTTGAATTCATGGAAATATTTTCATTAGTAGTAAATAATTCCATTATACAAACAATATTAATCACAGTTTCATTCAAAAAAATGAATCAGAAACATATAGATGAGAAACCTATAGCCCTCTATAGTGATTTGAAGTTAGATATCAATATATAGGAACAAATAGGTCTACTAGTAGAATACAACCAAAATTTGGTTTTTAATATGAAGAAACTTATATATTTCTAAAGAAATCCCCTTAATAATTGAATTATAAGTCCAATATATTCATATTATATATAGGTTTTAGGAAAAAAATATTAACATGATTCATTTAATGGATTAATTTTATGGTAGAATAACATATTGTTACTTGGACCCGATGTTGGGAAAATACAGGAGAAGTAAAAAAGTTTTTATAATATTATAGAAGAAATATTTTGGAAGGGAATGAATTATTTTTGGGATGATGTTCGAGAGAGATAGGAAATATGGAACATTGAAGTTATCTGAGAGGGGATAGTAGAAATGTTGATCTTTTCCAACATGATAAGTCCTATTAATTAAAAAGAAACAAGGTTACACCACATGAATGAATGTTTTTTTACAAAAAACTCTTTTCAAGAAAGAAAAAAGATCCTCTCAGACATCATTAACATGTTTCAGCTCATAAGCAGTGATCCCTTTGTTGGAAATCCCATACACTAATTAATTTTCTTCATGATAGGTATGAGTGATGATGTAATTCATGTATGAGAGAGAATCCAAGTAGTTTCTTCATCGAGCAGTGAGCTTCCATGAAGGATGGATATTACCATTCTTGATTTCTTTCACAACAGTTGTAGAATCAAACTCAGACAATAAGATAAAGATGCCATGATGCTTTTACACATCAATAAAATTGATGGCCCTAAGTTTTTCAGATTCTCAAGAACTAGAAATCACATAGTGGAAAAAAATACCACCCAATGAATCACCAAGACACTTTTTAATCATAACACTATATCCAGAGGGACCTAGGTTAAATATCGAAGCTTAATTAGTGTTACATTGGATCCAAATTAGTGTTTGGTGAATCCATATGACTCCTATGGTTTCCAATTGTGCATGTTGATTACCCATAATACCAAAAAGTTTTAACATGGTAAAATCATGAATAGAGTTTTCACAAAATCCACTATTATAGATATTTTCATTTTTAACAACTATAAGAATTTGAAACAATGAAGAAAATAATGATAAAATAACAACATCGTGGATCATTTTATTTAAATATGTCCAAATAATATATATAATTTCCGTGTTGGAATCCAAAAAAGGTTTTGAAACTGCTATGAAATTGGAAACATGGTAAAAGAAATGATTTGATCATTAATATTAGCTTCCCAATGAATGGAAACTTCAAAGTGATCTGAAGAAGCATCTCATAGCATAGAAGGAGTTTGGAAACTTAGGAAAATATGTTCTATATAATCATGGTGCTGATTACACAACATGAATATGGAGAAAAGACTAATTCTAGCTTTATGTAGAAAAATGTTATTGGGTATAAGGATATCCATGATCCTCTAGGAAAGTGAGGATTGAGACGGAGAAATCCAGCTCCTGTGAAGAACCTTAACCCATTATATGGGTCTTCCTTGAACCATAATGAGATAAGATGATTTGGAAGTTAGTTCTCCATAGATTATTGACTCCCAAATGAGAATTTATTCACTATTGATAAATGTATTATTTTTAACCACATCTTGAACATCATTTAGAAGGATTTACGCAGAGGCCTACATGTGTTCTTTAACTTTTAGTTTGGTATTAAGTAATGGATCTTGATATCTTAAATGTTTAATGAGAGTTGTACCTAACCAAGTATCTAAAAAAATTGAGAGATGAATTAATAATAACCATAAAGTTATAATTCACTATAATCATGAAAAAAGTGGATATAATATCAGGAAAAACAAAGGAGACTAGGTAATTCTGAGTTCCGTATTTGAGGCTTCTGGTGGATCTGAGTCTGTGAAATGAAAGAGCCTCTAAATTCCTACTGATGAGTCTCTGCATAATGTTTATTTTTATGGATTTATTGAAAAGGTAGTGGTTTTTATGCCAATACCTCCATTATCAACAGCTTGAAAGCACTGTTTCAATGAGAAATGTGAATTTGTTTCCTTTGTAGAATGATTCCACTCTAGATAAAGTTCTTAATATAGGTACATAATATTTTTACGAGAGAAACCATCTGTTATTTAATACTAAAAGAGTATATGAATTTATAAACAATCAAAGCATTCTCATGACAGTTCTTCCATCCATCTAGAGAGAATTTCATTTCCAGGATGATAATTGATTTTTAATTTTACACGCAATGTGAGAGAAGTGTAAACTGTATAGTTTATCATAAAAATAGGAACACCAAGATATATTAAAGTAAGTAATCCCTTATTAATTCAAAAATAATTGTAAATTCCAAATTTCCTTATTGTAGGAATTTTCTTTCCAAAATATAAGGACTTTTCCAAACTAATCTCTTATCATGAAAGTTTCTCATAATAAAAAAGAAAATTCTAGATGTTACAGATATTTATTTTGGTTTAAGAGAATTATATCATTAGCATACATTAAATGTATAAGGGCAATAAGCTCTCTACCAACCTTAATGGGTGTCACTTTATTTAGGAGGCACTATATTCTCCAAATCATTGAAATATTTTCAATGACTAGAAGTAAGATTGTCTCTACCACTCTTGAAATTCATTTAAAATTATAAATTTCAAAGGCACTAGAAATTAATGTTGAGGGTAAGTAGGTGTAGAATTTATCATACGGATAAGAATTTAGAATTATTATGTATGTAATGGTTTGTATATGGTTAGACAATTCCCATTCCATGGGAGTTATGAGTCACATCAGAGAGAATATAAGGAATGTATATTAGGGGGATGGGATTTTCATCCCTTCAATTTAAAATGAAATAAATAAAAAAATATGTTATTTAAAATTTTTGATCCCTTAAAAGTGTTATTGGACTCAGATTTTACTGGTGATCTAAATATAAGGTAAAGTAAAACCATTTTTTATTTACATTTTGAGGAATGACTATCAAAAGGTTTTCAAATTTACAATTGATTTTTAGACTAAGTCCAATAGAATCTTGGAATATAGATTCAAATAAAAATTAGAATGAAATTGTGTGGGTGAAGAGATTATTGATGGATCTAAAAAAAATTAAACATGGTGCAATTCATATCTATTAAATCCATGGCTCAATCAACTATCCAAAAGCCAATTGTTCAATGATATAATATAGAACATTAAAATTATGTTTTATTTCATTGGGAATTTTCTAGAGGATAAGGTGACAGAGCTATAAAAGATAACAAGAATAAAAAATATATTTTGATATGATTTATAAGGTGATAACTCAAGAATGTATCATAAATCATTGTTCCTATGACAACCCTGCTTTTTATTACAACTTAAGCATGCTTTATTACATAAAACGTCACTTGATACAACAAAGAAGATCGAGAGGTTTAGTGTCTTTGGGGCTTAGGATCATTACATAAAAACTTTAAACTTGAAATACAACATCTTTATTGAAAACTTCCTTTACATGACCACTACATTCCTTCGTACTTAGCATTGCATGGAATAACCTGAGGACATGCATAAGAAAAGGGTGAGCTATAAAGCCCAGTAAGGGAGTAAACAATGAATAACATGAGGAGTGAAATACATGTTAGGCAATAGGCATATCAATAGAGCATAATAGAAACATGAACATAAAGGCATGATAAAGCATGATAATCATAACATGGAAATGTGGCAACAACACTCAACATTGAATTAGCATGATCCAAGGCTCATTGCACATGGAGCATGAGTAAAACCTCATTGCACTTGAAGCACGAGTAAACCCTCGTTGCACTTGAATTAGCATGATTCAACACTCATTGCACATGACGTATCATGATACTATACTTTACCCAATGCATTGGAGCGCTATAAAGGGCGCACCCTTCTTAAACATTTCATTTCATGCATAAGTGTGCCACATGGATCATAAAACATGGATTCATAAAACATAATCATTTCTTCCACGATAAAGGAAAGTGGGATTCATACATGAAAATTTATAATCAATATGTAAATGTGCATAAAGGTGAATACCCTTGATGGAGAAATGGGCATGGTATTCACTACACAAAGACATTGGCTTAGAAAATCGGTGCGATTTCGGCAGCGTAACGGCGTGACATAAGAATTCATAAAAAAGGTTGATGAGAGAGAAAGGGGTTCCTCATAATATTTACATGTAATGGACAGTAAGGAGATCATATATATACATGTCCCAACAATAGAAATGGAATTTAGATTCATGATACAAAAGTATTGCTTGAATGTAAAAGAAGAGAGAGAAGTTCCTTTCGGAATTTCGGCATAGTAACGGGTGTACATGGGAGGCATTTAATGAGAGAGAAAGGGTTATACCATCATTAAAACAATAATAGGGAAGTATGGGGGAGGTTTGAAACCATACCTCAACATTCATAATTGAAATAAAAAGGGAAATACAACTTAAAGAAAATTGACAAAAAAATGAGAAAGGAAGAAAACCCCTTACTTGGAAGTGTGCTTCCAAAGGCTAGAGAGAGGCTTGTGAGAGGCTTCTTGGGAGCTTAGGGAACCTTGAGAGGATTATAGATAGAGTAGGGCAGAGGTTGGACGAACTTCAAGGGCTTTGAGTGAGGAGGAAGTGGGAGCTTGGGTGGGTTTATATAGGAAAGGTGAGAGAATTCTTTATTATTTAGGTTTGGGACCCCTTATATTAAAATAATCCAAACCAAAAACCATCCCATGGTATTTGCCCATGGTTTCTGGAAAAGGAAAGAGGAAAACAATATTTTACAAGTCAAAGGTCCGAAATTATTAAAAAATTAGGGTTGCTTATGTGGAGGTGAGTCACACTCCCATGGAAATTAATTTAAAAAGGCAAAGTGTTGAATA
Organism: Viscum album; assembly: GCA_963277665.1. Classification (NCBI taxonomy): domain Eukaryota; kingdom Viridiplantae; phylum Streptophyta; class Magnoliopsida; order Santalales; family Viscaceae; genus Viscum; species Viscum album. The sequence goes on from OY728146.1 coordinate 540,155,432, forward strand.
AGTATCGAGGGCTCCATTAATGCTTTGAAAAGTGAGTCAAACAAACCCAAAACCTCATTATTTTAATGATAAAACATATATTGGCCGAACATAAGGATTATGGTATTTTATTACATCACCATTGGGTCATTATGATGTCATAAAACACATTATATATTTAAATGGTATTTAATTTTTACCCAAAAATTTGACTGTCTCAGAAAATTATAAAAAATTCACCGTTGGATAATTTCGACGTCCTGATTCCAAAAATAATATTTATTTTATCTAAATAATTTTCTAAATATGTGAATTTTCACTTTTAAAATAAAAACCGATATTTATAAAAAATTCACGGGTTTTGACAGAAATGGCTTTCAAACCTTAATAAAAATTTTAATTGCATTCATAAAATTATAAGATCATTTATATTTAATAAAAATTAATTTAATATTAATAATAATATTTTATTAAAATATTATTTAATTCAAAAATCCTTTAATTTAATAAAATATAATTCTTAATTAAATAATAACTATAAACACCATTTGTACTTTAAAAACTAATTACAATGTATCAAAAATGACTAGAAATTATATTCATTATTATATAAAAAAAATAATGTACATGAACATGGTGCTACTTATTTGTTACATAACCCCTTAAAATAGCCGCATAAGACCTAAGGGTAAGGTGTGTGATGGTGACAGACTCTTGGGGTTGCTCGGATAACATCGCTCGAGTGGTAATCTCTATCAACTTCCATTTTTCCCGTAGACGATCACGTTCGAGCTTGACTTGATGAAGCTCAGCTTGGGCTTGGTCAAGGGCAAAGCCCAAAGATGCCACCTCTTTTCCGAGCTCCGACAAATGGGCTTCGTAAGGGGCAATTCTACTGGATGAGGCCATCGCTTCCTTTGTCTGAGTAGAAAATTGGTTCGTTAAAGCCTTATATTTAAACTACCCAGATGATCACTATTCAACGGCTATAAAAGTAACGGTCACAAATCTTAAAGTAAAACTAAAAAAGTTGATATCTTATAAAAACATGTTTCATAAAGAAACATTTAACTGGATCAAGAGAGATTTTCCATTAATGAAATTTTGGGTCGTTACAGTTCCTAGGTGAATTTTAGGATAAAGGAAAATGAAAATGCAAGAATAAAACTTCCTATAAAGGAATGGATTTTCTTAGGAAATTGAGAGTTTTATATCTTCCCTAAAACAATTCATCATGTATTTGATTTTTGAGAGTTTTATTCTATTTTAGTTCATTGGAAGTTTACCTGTTGAAATTACAATTACTGTAATTTTATACACTGAATGATATTTTTCATGTGAGGTTCAGATACTGGTAACATCTGTTATCAATATGAAGAAGGATAATAAGAATTTAGAATCTAATAATATATATTTGATGTAAAGTTACAGGAATATATGTTTAGTGGTAATTAAGGGTAACTGTGTTGGAAATCAAGATCAAGAAGACGTTTTAAGTTATCCCTGACTTCAAGGAAGTAGGTATTATAGGATATCCAATTTACACTTAGTATACAAGTTTGTGGAGCCTTTAGTTAAAAAAGGGGTTTTTATAAGTGTTGAATCATATAATATTTTACAAAAAATTGAATTCAGTTATTATTACTTGATTTATTTATTATATATGTAATCACCATTGTATTTCAGTTGTAATAAAATCAAGAAGTGGTATTTCAATTATTAACATAGTATTTATTGTTCATATCATGTTAATCCATGACATATTTCTTGTTTTATGGACCACAGGTGTATATATTTTTTCTTATCATGAATACCTATGAGTGTTATTATGTGTCTGACCAAAAAAGTCTTCATATTATGAGTAGGATGCTTTGTTTAACTACAAAAAGTACACATAGTCATAGGAAACTTCTACAGGATCAGGTTTCTTCTACACTGTTGTGTGTGATATTCTTGGGTATTAGCATATAAAAATTAATTTATATACTAGAACAATATAATATCAATATTTTCTTCCTAAATCTCCTCAACATCCACAAAATATGAGGGAACCAATTTGAAACCATGTAAATCTAAGTCACCTTTTCAAATTCCTATTGTTCCTTGGCATCATCTACAATGAAAAAATTCCTATTATATTTGGAGTGAGTATCTTTATTGGCACATAACTTGGTATTTATCATAACATATCAATCCCATCAGTTATTTCACACTTCACAATGAATGGAAAAAATTGATTTATTCTATATACAATCTCTTTCCTATCATATCATAGGTGAAACCAACTATATTTTCACTTTAAGGTCATTTTATGATATCAATTTGTTTATATAATTAGTGTAAAATAACCATTTCTATTTCACAATTAATTTGAAAATATCCATATACATTTTCATAAGTCTTTTCCCAAATAATATTAATAATGTATCTTTATAGAAATCACTAACATAAGAGGTATCATTATCCTTTTAATGGTTAGAATATTCCCCTACTATCATACCTGATTATAAATCAATGACCACCCTTCCAACTCCATAGTTGATTCCACCAAAATGGAATTATGAGAAACACCATATGCCTCTCTAGCATAAAATTGATAGCCTTTTCCAACTTCTATTTCCAAAAGACCATAATAAATCAAAACATAATTATATAGGAAATCCAAGGGCCCATCATTAGTATCCTTATCTCTAAACTACTTACCCATTTATTAAAACCATATTAATCTATCACAAGCATATTTAGGGCCATTTATTAAATAGTATTACCAACTGACATATGTTTCTTTTATGGATATGATAATATATATCAATATGTAATTTCAAACCACATTTAATTCATGTAATTTTACAATAAATGAAATATTTTGAATACCAAAAAACATTGTAAACCACTCAAAATTTAGGAGGCATCTCATACTCAACACTAATATTAATTTCATCCATGAGAGTAGAAAGAAATACCTTGTTAATATAGGTGGTACTAAGGTCCACCTCTACCAACATCATTATGAAATTTCCAAACCTAAAATTATTAGTCTATCTATTAAGATGAATATGAATAAATAATTTAGTCCCAATATTATGAAGTATCATTAGATTTCATATGATCTAATTAAGAATATGAATATTATTCAATATCCTTGAAAAATCCTTCATAAAAAAATAAAGTCTAAAGAATTTCCAATAACACTAAGATATCCAAACTTCAACAATAAGAAGCCAGAACTCCATTATCAATATTTTAAAACATATGAGGTGAATAAGAAATGGAAACAAATTTCCCATCCAATTAAAATACCTAAAATATGAAAACTCCCAAAATAAAGAAACCTTATGTTCTAGTTCATAAATCTATTACGCATCCATAGAATCATTAGGCATGAGTCACACAAAAACACATTTCTTACCCCTATAAAACCTCTTTGAAAATACTTTTGGATTAGCCTCAACATGATCCAGGAAACTATTCTTGAGGATCTATTCAGTAGGTGAATACATGAATGAATTCCTAGACTTCATGAAAGCCTTAATATTTGACACCATAAGATTTTAAAATCTTCCATCAAGAGACATGGAACCTTTAATTAACATAGTATCATCCTTAATAACATCAATATGATTTTCATTATCAGTAGAAGCTCATTATCGACATCTGAACCTAGGATTATCCTTGTATAATGATTTAATTTCTCATAAAATTAAATAATAATTAAAAAAGAGTAACTAAATCATTTTGGTATTGTATGTAAATAAAATATAAAACTATAATTTAATATATATATATATATATATATATATGTATATAAACACTCAAATGAATAAAATCACAAAAAATGAATGTGCCTTTAGTTGAAAACTTTAATGAAATGAGGGTACATTGCTCAAGTTATGGTGAAATTTAAAATTTTAGTTTATAATCTGATTCTAAATAAACAAGAATCTTTCAAACTTATATCCCAAACAATCAATAATTAATAAATTAAAAATTTTAAATATTGAGGTTTAAAATTAAATTTCAAATATGTTTCTGATATAAGTAAATATATTAACAAATTAATTAATAGAAAATATACATAATTAAAAATATGTAAAAACAATAGAGACTGAGAGAAATTAAACTAATCAATACACCATATTAAAAATTATTAAATGATAGAACATAAAGATATTTGTAAGAAAAAAAAATAATAAATCCAAAAAAATCATAGATTAAAAATTCTGATATGAAAACACCATAATAATTTACTAATATGTACAACTTCAAAAACACAAAACATACTCTGAGAGAACATATGTCATATTTTATATAAAAAAAATATTAAGTATTTAAAATATGATATGATCTGATAAAAATAAAGGGAAAATTATATTCAATTTTTCTAAAAAAAAGTTAGAACATATGAAGGAATTAAAATTATCCATGCTCAATATAAATATCAAAAAAAAATTATTTGATTTCAATGTATAAATCAATTATCTAATGATAATTAATAAATGATTGATAAGAATTTTTTATAATAATAAATAAATATGATATTTAATATAATATATATAAATCGTGAACATAATAATTTTACCTAGATTTGTTACATTTTTCAATATCATTTTATAAGTTTGAGGGAATTATTCCCTTTAACATTGTATGAAATAAATAGATTAAAATTTCACGTGTATATTATTTTTTTAATAAAATTATGATTTTTAGAATTTTGTTTTCTAAAAATATAATTGCATTGAAATTACTTATAATTATTATATATTTATATCAAAATTTTGAATTTCTCACACATATAGTTTTTTGCTATTATATTTCATATAAAAATAATTTTAAAACAATTATAGTATATAAATACATATAAATTTTATTTATAATTCATTGTCAGTTGTGGAAAAGTGGGAGTTCATCATGGCTCTACAAATGTTCTATTTTATGTTATTAGTGGATGTTTACTTTGTTGAGTTTAATAGAAGGTATCATAATGGGTTGAGAGGTATAGTAAGGGGGAATAATATTTACCATAGAATATGTTATTCTTTAATTATTACTAGAAAGAATTGACTGACAACATAAATTAAAATTAATGATTAAGATATAACTCGAGAGGAAAATGCTAATTTAGATGGAATTTAAAAAATTAATTCCTTTAATAAGATGACCATTAAAACAAATCTATGAAAGGGGGTATATCATTTTCAGGGGAGTAAGAGCACTTCATATATTTATTTATTTTATTTTATCTTTATTTTTTTAGAATTTATAAATTTAATTAAAAATAATTAATTGTAATGTATTATAGTAGAATGAAGTATTGTATCTTGGTTGTAAAATTAAAGAGTATGTGTATTAGAGTATGTATTGTAAGAATGTGGGGGTAATGTAGTAGTAGTATTCACAAAAGGACTCTTTGAACCACGAATTTGGTTTTTGGCCTCTGAAAGGGAATTCAACTATAGGGCCTTAGGGACATCAAATTATAATATGTTAACTTAGTTGTGGGATTATCCATAGGGGGGATGAGGTTGAATCCACACTATACCAACTGGTGCATGATTATTTATAGTTGTTTTATAAATCAATTAGTGATTAATGATTAATATTATTAATAATTAAAGATAATAATAATGATAATTGATGATTATTAATAACTAATAATAAGAAATTATTAATAATTATTTTATAATAACATTAATAATAAATAAAAATAATGAACATAAAAATTAATAGATAATTGTTATTATCATTGAAAATAAATGTTAGTAATTGTTATTAATAATACGAATAAAAATAATAATTATCAGTTATTTGTCATTATTTTTTTATACTATTAATTTAATAAAAAATAGTAACTAACAATTATTATAAAAATAATCAGGAATAATATTTCCTACAAAAAATTCAATTAAATAAATTATTAATGATTTTTATTTAATTATTTTATTAATTTTTATTATAGACAAATAAATTAGTAATATTTTTTAATGAAATTATCATTTTTTTTCTTTTTAATTTATATATATATATATATATATTAATTAATAATGTATTTATAAATAATTAATAATAATATAGTTTATTTTTTTTAACTTGTTAATAATTTGGTATCACTGATCACATAATATTCCAGGATTTATCTTTATAGATAGGAGGGAATGTTGGAAACTTGAAATGATGATAGTTATGGTCTCACATATCTATAAAGAGATGCACCTTCATAAAGGACGGTTGAAGATAGTGATTCATCTTGGTGTTTTATGCTTTTTATAGGACATGTGGACTTTAAATTTTTCAAATTTAAGGGTTGATGTATTTACTTGAATCCTTTGAACTATCGTGTTGGTGACATGCTTCTAAATTTTAATTTTATGGGGGTGCGTATTTAGTATAGTGGTGCATAGTGTGTTGGGCTAGGATAGTGCAAGTAAAGACCGTTTAGACAGGAACTAAAAATATGTACTACATTTTGACCCACATTTAATACAATATCAGATAATTCAGTCTAGATGGGTTCACTGATTAATCTGGCAGGTTCGAAGAATATCAAGTATATGTAATCAAGAACAATTTTTTTAAAAGAAACTTAATATTAAGGAATATTAAATATTAAACACATTATAAATATCACTTAATGGTTAATTTATATATATACTAATATTCATCACAAACTAAAATTATATATATATTCTAATAAAAAATATCCACATTTAATAGAAACAACAATAAGATCAAAAAAAATATTTTTTTCCTGTGATCATGCGATAATATTTTTAGATAGGTCAACATAAGCTCACAAGATTCTTTCTAGGGTTCATTTGATCCCATTTTAAATGTGGTCCATATTTTCTGTGTCTAACTCACCATTTAAATGTTTATAGGCATGACTAAACAATGGGCATGGGGCCTCTTAAACACCCCTACTTGAGGCTCATCTGAATCATCATTTATTACTAAATATAAATTAAATTTGAAAAAATAATACCCAAAAAATAAAAAAATAAAAAAATTAATCTGGTAATATATTTAAAAAAATTAATAAAATTTATATCAATAAAAAAACAAATCCACAAATTTCTATTTATGAAAAATAAAAGACATCTGGGACAGATGGGGAATAAGTTTAGAAAGAGAAATAAAAATATTATTTTTTAAATATTATTAAAAAATATTAAAAATTCAAAAGCATATAAGTCCAACTAGAATGAAAATACTTAATATTGAGAACCCTCATTTTGTAGGGATATTTATCATTCATAACCATAAAGACACCATCCAATCTTTTAACTTCTAGAAAGTTTCTACTAATTTGTTTTATCATCATAGTCCACATCCATGGGGTCTTTATTTGTGTTAGAAGTCAATATTACTATACTAAAAGACACATCATGTTTCATTCTATGTTTTCCAAATACCAAGATCTTCTCATGATCAATAGAATCATCTATAGAGTCGATCAATTCAATAAAATTTGAGGGAATGACATAACATCTCATATTAACACCAGTGGGTCAAACTAACGATGAATATGAATGTAGAGAATCAATTTAATACTATGAGATTTTGGAATATGTTCCTCTCTAAATTAATACTATGTTTGGTAGATTTTTTTCACACACAATAATTAACTAAAATAAATTATGACATATTTGATGAACATTATTAAAAATTATAAGAATATAAAAAACATTAAAAATAAAATTATACTATCAAATTAACTCTTTTTACATTGTATATATATAATTAACACGATCAAATATTTAAAAGTATTATTCATTCTCAAATAAAAATATAAGTTTTTTAATAAAATAAATAAACCATTAATAAATATTTATTTTGATAATATTAAATATTTAATTATATGAACTTATATATTAATATTAATTAAATTATAAATTAGTATGAAATTATCTTGAAAATATAAATTGTTAAAAAGAGAAATATTTTATTAGAAGATTTATTTTTATTTTTATTTTTAAAATAAAATATAACTTTATAAATTTTATGAATTAAGTTTTATAAAATCAATTTAATTTTGGGATTCATTAAAACAATATTATATTTGGATAACTTTTATGATATTTTGAATTGATTGATTTTTATTTAAATATTGAAAAACTGATTTTTACCAAAAAAACTAAGAGTATTTAACTATATAATGATATTAGGAAAAAATAAAAAACATATAAAACATTTTTTATGATTATAAATATTTTTATGAAGTGAAATTAGTAATTCCAAAAAAAAATATTTTCATATTTAACACTCATGATTAACATTTTCAAAATTAAGAAAAAAAAATTACTAAGAAAAACTATTTTTTTATTTTTCCAAAATTTAAGATTTCACTAGGTGAAGTCGCATAACTCTCTATGTGTAAATAATAAACCAATAATTGTTATTAAAATATTAAACAATTATAATTTGGTCATAAAACTAAAATTTAAGTTTAAAAATAAAACCTTTCTAGAAATGGATTCCTATGTGTCACATGAACTAATGTTTAAACTAATTTTTTCATACACATAATAATATAATTTAATAAAATTAATATCATATTTTTGATATATGGGTATAAATTATGTAATAAGGATTATTTTATTTTTAGTAATTAGAAGAAAATTATTTAGTTGAAATTAATTACCATGATAAAAATAAAAAAAATTGTAAAAGTATATAATCTAGAAGTTAAAGAATTAAAAAGGATTAAAAATACATAAAAATAAACGATTGATGGAAAATATAACTTCTCACATTCCCAACTCTATTTCCCCCCTTTTTCTCCATTTTATATATGAAACATGTACACCTTTTATATTAAAATTTCATATTTACAAATATTTCATTCTCATTACATATAAAATGGTGTCCCCTACACCTCATTTCTTTAATAATTATAAAAAATAAGTAAATATAATCTCTACCCTATTATATTCACCACACTCTCCCAATGTCCAATAAGACATGTAATTTCCAAAAGGTCAGGGTATGTTTCCTTAAAATGTTACCTAATGGAGAACATCCAAAGGTAGTGGTAATGTTCCCAATAGAGCTCTATTAATTATTTTACACTTCTAAACCCACAAATCTATTTTATACTTGAAAGTATAATAAAATAAGTATTAATAATAATAGAAATTTTTATTATAATAATGTAAAATCTCTTTCTCCCTTCTTATAAAATAATTCAAAAAAATCAGGATGTCATCATTTGTAAATCAAGATTACTACATCAATAAAAAACATGCTTCTTTTTGCATCACTTACATAAAAAAGGTTTTATATATCAATTTAAATAATTAAAATTATATTTATAACCTTATTATGGTTATTGAATTAAAATTCACTCTGTTGTTTCCTCCTGACCTATGGAAAATGAATGCATTTCATGTGCATGCTTATGGACTACTACCACATCAAATGTGATGTATTTTTATTTTTAATATAGTCATTTATTTTTTATCCAACTCTTTAAAAATATGGTTCAATGAATTAATAACATCTAATTAATATAATAATACTTATGTGATAATTATATCATGCATACATAATCACATTCTTAAATATGTGCATCCATCAATTATATCATATTCTCGCATCGGCTTCTTCAACCACCTACATGAACAATGCCATAAATTTCAATCATATATAACTTAAGAAAAATAATTAGTGGTGATATTGTACCGTTTTAATTAAAAAATAAATTCTTTTATTCCTATAAAGGTAATTTTAATATCTAACATGTTCCTATGATACCACCCCTTAGTTGTTAAAATTACCAAAACATACTCATCACAAAATTTATCAATGGGATTCAAAACAAAAAATGTTTATTAAATGAAATTATAATAGTATAAATCCATATATATATATTATTTTACCTTTAATAATATCATAATTACTAAATTTTAATCTTTAAATAAGAACCAACACTTCCACGATGAAATTAGTAATAAACAAAACAATAAAAAATACTAACATCCAATGAAAATAATAAAATATAAATAACTACTATATCCGAAATAAATATTATAAATTAAATTTAAACAAGGTTATAGGTATGAATAATGTTCCAAATATTTGATTCATGTAAAATTTATTATCCAAGAGGCTAGATCTCATTTTGTCTAAGTGATAATAATGGTAAGATTTTACTCATCTCAATTTTCAAATATATGAGACATGATACATATTGTTCAAGATCTTTTCGTTTATATGGTATACTCACTACCCTATTAGATTCATGAAGGACAATATTATTCCATTTTTTTCATTTTAAGATATATTTCATTAGCTCCTTTGTATGTTACTTTTATTCTTATGTTACCAATTTAATAATAGTTTTTGCGTCATAATTTTTCTTCATTGATATATAACGTTTATTAACCACATGTTTCCTTTTTTTGTTTATATATTTTAATTTTTTTTAATAAAAATAAATTTTTATTAAATATAAGAAATTTTAAAATCCATATATAGTTATACCACCCATGGGTTATCAATTTTAAGGGTATTGATCAGGTTAGGTGTTTTTCTTTGACTCAAGTTCTTTTGTTGGGTTATAATATTTCATTTTATCTATAATTATTGGAAAATGTTTTTCTTAAGATATATATTAAAATTTTAATTGTTTTCCTCCTTTTTTATTGGGAATTACAATAATGATCTTAATTTTTTTATAAATGTTTTTGGTGTAAATAAAAATTCCCATTCATTTAAATTAATTTTCTTTTCTTTAACATCCACATTCAATCATCCCACTAATATTAATCATTATTATTTAGAAATATAAACAGTTTTTTGTTTCGGTAATCTTTACATTTCTTATTATGTATTTTCAAAGGATATTTTATCACTCTTTTATCAATATGGATTTAAATTAATATATTTTCAAATTTCTTAATAGTATTTCCCTTTCACAATGGATTTTTATCTTTCACTCCACATTTACTATAGAAAACCTTTAATTTTCATTCATGTTTCTATTATTTATGTTTCTATTAAAGTGTTCTTTGTAATTAAATTTTTATATTACTTTATTAAAAATGAGTTTTGAATTATATTTTTAATTCCATCTCATTTGGATGATGTTAAGAAATGTTTTCAAAAATATCATTTTGTGGATTCTGATTCATTTTCCTCTTTAAATTTTACATCTCCAATAGATAAATGTTTTACTAATAATACTAAAAATCCCCTCATGATTAAAATCTTTTGGGTGATTTTACTTTTGGTTTAAACCAATCAAATTCAGTATATTTTTTTGTGATAAATTTTTTAAATGTATCAAAATAGATTTTATTTCCATGGGTTTTCTATGATATGGTGAATGGAAATGATTTTCTTTAGACAACATTCCATTATATGTTTAATAATGGAAATTTATGGGGTACATATATATATGGATGATTATGTATGGGGTCATATATCTTCATCCAATGGATTGGTTAAGTATTTATATCTCATGAGACAAGGATGTAATGAATGGAATTTTTTTTATTTACAATATGAAGTGTGGAAATTTATCTTTTCACAACATAAAGTGTGGAATTTTTTCAAAACATGAAATGTGGACATTTTATTTATTCACAACATGATGCATGTAAATTTTATTTTTTCACCATGATATAAATTCCATAATATTTTATTTCATCCATAATCCTTTATTATATGTTTCCATGTCCAAAGAAATAATTATTATTATGATTAAGAATCATATTTACTGTTTAATAACTCACACTCTTATTCCATGGTACCCATTTATTTGTTTGAGATGACATTTACATCTATTATGACTTGTAGATAACTATTATTATTCTATGTTCTATTAATAAGATATTTATACCTACTAATTTTTTCACATATACTTAAGATCTATCCCTTGATGATAAGTTGATAAGTTTTTCCTTGTTGATTTTTGGATCTAATCCTTTTAATTTAATTCCATTCCCAAATTTATGGAGATGGATATAACATAATATAAGTATATAATGGATTATAATGTGGATCAATTATAGATAAATTTTGACAAGAATTATAAAATAAGTTTACTCGGTAGATAATCCATAATGATATTAAACCATTTGTTCTTTCCATTATATAATTATTGTTGGATACAATGCTTAACTTATTAAAATTAAATAAAATAAAAAATATGTTTTTTGTTTTACCTCAATTATTATTCAATAACTCTTTTTAAATTATCTATTTTTAAACCATATCCAAGAGTTTGGAACACGAGTGCCTCAACTGGTATTAGAGTGAGGTTAAATTATTTTTTGACAATTAGTTTAGTTCTTTTTGGTTATTTGGATGAGAGAACATTAATTAAACCCCAATGTAAAAGACAAATTTTAGGATACTATCTTTGAATTTTTTTACTTTTTTGAGTAAATGGGTTTCCTATAAATTGGATCAGTTTCTTGATATATGTATTTTGTTGTAAATATCACACTGATGAACCTTGGGGTAATCTCCATGAAAAAGGAGGTTTGAGTGTTAACTCGGTCCAATTTTAATGTATGATGAGTTTTCCTAGGACTACACACATGGATAGATGCTTCCTTGTGATATTATTCAGTTTAGTACATTCTATTAACAATCCATTATGAAGGTTTTATTATTTTAAGAAATTGGGTTATAGAATACGAGCGAACCCAACCTAAGGAAACCAAAATTGAGAAAAGAGTGATATAGGATAATCATGATGTATTCCAGTAAAAAAATGGATACCTTATATATTTATAAAATGGGATATTCCATATTTATATAATTTTTACTCAGATTCTCTTTAGATATTATTGATCATTCATGATTAACTATTTTGGTATTATTTAATAAAAATAAGAGGTAGCAAGTTAAATTATTATTAGGTGGTATTTACTTTATTTAATTAATTAATTATTTCCATCCAATATATTAAGGATATTTTATGAATATGGATATAAGGAAATATTATATGACTCTCTATCCTTCTGGAATGAATTATTTTTAAACATTTAAAAAAATCTTGTTTGAGTGATCCTTCCAAATTTTCTATATTTCAACAGAATTTGATGTTAGTTTAAAACATATATAATTATCCTCCCATTATTTGATATTATGATATGTCATTCAATATATTTATACATTTTTAAAAAATACAACAATCTCAGGTAACACAATTTAATAATTACCATGAGGGACATTATCAATTTTTCATAATGTTAAAAACCAAAATAGGTATTACCGTCCACTATAAACTTATAATGGATTGTGTTTTCAAAGAAGTATATATTATTCATATTTTTTAAAAGGATGATTTATATATTTTTGTAACCAATCATGTTTTCAACCATTCCACTCAGATCATGTCCTGTTATTTTATTGAAAATAATTCTAGATTGAAATTTTAATATTTTATGTTTAAACCCCACATCTTTATAAATCTGTTTTTTTTTCAATATCATTTAAATAAGTATTCCACCAATTTTTTTGGGAATAATAATTTTGATAATTTTGAAACAATACGATGTCCAATGTTAAACCTTAGGTGTGACATGATCCACCATTGATCATATAATAAACATAATGAAATTGGAATAAATAATGATCTTTATTTTTAGAAGGTAATAAAATAGAAACTTTCATAACTCATAAACATTTAAGGGGATATATTTGACACAAATGGCTAAAAACCTTAATATATTCCTAAAATGAGTGAAAATATGGAATTACATGTCTTACCTAGGATACTGAGGAGAATATCTCATTTTAAATTATTTAATGAGTCATGTTTATCTTTTAGACAAACTTTGATATTATTTTTAGTATGACCTAATTAAAATGAAAAAGGTGAAACATATTTATAGGTACATGTAACACTTGGAGATTTTTATTCATTATATTTCACTATAATTTAATACTATGTATGATATTTTCTTCCACAGACAATACCAAACTTGTAACAACCTTAAAAATGTACTTCTTTTATTTATGAATCTCTTTCCTCCCAATAACTTTTTGTTATATTTTAAAATATTTGCACTTTGATTAAATTTTTATTTCATGATAACATAATACAACATAAATAAATTTGTATTAGTAAAACCATGAACAATAATGGCATATACACATTTATAAATAGTTTTTCATAATAAAATATACATTTAATTGAGACAAATTAGATAAATTGACTTTTCATATATAAATTGTAATTTTCCAACAGATATAAATTATTATATTAAACTATGGTTTTATTAATGTTAATTATAATAAAAAAATTATTAAAACACTCTTATTTAATTTCAAATGATAAAACAATTTTATTTTTTTCAACTATTGAAAATTTCACAATGCATTTTACTGTGCATTATCTGTCCTCTATTATTTTTAATAATTAAGTATTTTTATAGTTAAAAGGTACATTTCACATATTTATAGATTTATTATGGAAAAATAAATTTTATTTTTTAATTCATAACATCAATATTAAGTTACGGTGAAATTATGACAATTTTATAAAATATTTTGTTTTAAGTGAATAGTAAAAATACAATTTAAAGTTTTTTATGTGTTTAATGACATATTTAATGATTTAATAATTCTGGAAGACTCTTGTACAATAAAATAAGATATTATTTGTACCATTTGGATAAGACCATGGGCTATCCAATGGTTTTAAAAATACCACTACTAAGATGTCCTTTGAAATTAATAAAAACTCCCTCTCTTTCTATAAATATGCACCCATTAATTCATTTATCTTTATTAAAAAAACATACCCATAGATTATATGATATTATTAACTCCCAAGGTGTTCTCCCAAGGTGTCATAAATACCTCAAGTTCATGATCATAGAGTTTTAGAATAAACTCTTCAAGGTAAGAGAATTATCAACTTCTCTTTTCCTTTCATGTTTTCTTTTATGTGGTATGTTGTTCAAATTTCTATAAACTATTCTTATTACTATTTAATTTTGCCCCTATACTTTATTTTGAATCTTTTATAAATTTTTTAACCCTATCCCCTCTCTTTTTAATGTTTTATAAAACCATGTGTCATACCTGTTATTCTGTATAATTTTCGTCTCAAAATCACTCTTTCTGGAGAAATTATTTTATTTTATTTATTTGAATACCCAAAACTCTTTAATTTATAGGTTTATTAATCAAGTAATAAAAAATATTTATATTATTCTTTAATTTCATACATAAAACCCTCATTTCCTTTCTATGGGTTATAAATGACAAAATTATCATGTTTTTAAGTACTATTTAAAACGTCATGATTTTGATTTGAAACCCATTTCTTTTATTCTATTAGGGTTATTTATGAATTTTTTTATTATGATATATATGGATCAAATGAAAATAAATACATATTAATAGTTCTACCTAATAGATCTCTAATGTATTGGGTAATGAAATTAATGTCTAATGATGACAAGTTTTATGATACCTTGGTGAATAACCTTGGTAATTTTTTTGACACCTTGGGGACGGACCTTTGTGATATTATTATGAATGATTAAATTAAATGTTGTAGAAAAAATTTCAAGTTATGATTCATGTTATTATTATTATGATATGCCTCTTTAACATTCATTAATGATATTCCTCATGTTCATATTTATATCACTCAATTTCAAATGTAAACTATTTCACTTGTTTTCCCTTACCGGGCCTTCTTCTCACCCTTTACGTTGATTTATGTACCTATGTTATGAGATAAAATAAATGAACTTATGTTGAACCTTGAAGAATCCTTTCATGTGGAATTTAATAATGTTGTATATTTTCATTTATTATGTACCTTATTTCCAAGACACTAATCATTAAAATATCATCTGTTTGAAAAATGTCATGTAAAGTAATGTAATACAAAGGTGGGATGAAATAGTTTGTATCAATGAGTGGATTAATTATTTTTGAAAATTAAGATATGAAAACATTTGGAAGAACCCTATATAAAAAGTTTAAATATAGAAAAACATCCTGGTATTTTGGTGAAATATTAAGTAAGTGGTTTTTGGACAAAGAAATCCATGTCTGGTTACGAACAAGTGGATGTGGCTCTGGAACAAATGTATCATGGGGTAAAACCCAAAAACACTGCTTTGATCTAGATTTGAACAGGAACTAGTGCATGAAAATGGACCTTGGTTCACTGCTATTTTGACACTCTCAGGGGATATGTTTGGTTAATCACAAGATTTTTATGAACCATTATGAGGGATATATAAAAAGTGTAATTATTGTTAAAGAATAACATATTTAATCAATATGTCTTAAGACATAAAATTACTTAATAATTATAATATTCCTAATATTAAAAAATTTTAAAAAATATAAAACTATGAGGATATAAAATCTATAATGGGAAAGAATATAATGTCTTGAAAAATGTACTTCCTTTATTTATAGATAAATTTCCTCTCAATAAGTTTTTATTATATTTTACAATAAAAGAACATAGAATTAAGTTTTATTTCATGAGAACATTATAAATCGTAAATAAATTTTTATTATTACAATTATGAACAATAATGGTAAATACACATTTTTGAATATTTTTCTTAATAAAATATATATTTAATTGAGAAAGTTTTGATAAATTGACTTCTCAGACCCAAATTGTTCTTTTCCTAGATATTTAAATTATTATATTAAATTAAGGTTTTATTAATGTTTATTATAATAAATTTTATTAAAACACACATATATAATTACAAATCATAAAATAATTTTTTTTTATG
The DNA here is from genome assembly GCA_963277665.1 of Viscum album. Taxonomy (NCBI): domain Eukaryota; kingdom Viridiplantae; phylum Streptophyta; class Magnoliopsida; order Santalales; family Viscaceae; genus Viscum; species Viscum album. Next base: position 540,172,141 of record OY728146.1, read on the forward strand.
TGTCAAAAACTTCACGAGGAATTTTACTATACAATTTCTATTCGCTATTATTTTTAATAATTAAGTATTTTTATAGTTAAATGTTAAATTTATCATATTTATAGATTTATTTTTATAAAATAAATGTTATTTTTGAATTTATGACTTTTATATTAGGTTATTCTGAATTAATTATAATTTTATAAAATATTTTTTTCGATGAATTGTAAAAATACAGAATTGAGTTTTATGTGTGCTTAATGACATCATTAATGAAGTAATAATTATTAAGTATTTATGGTCAACTATTATACATTAAATTTGATATTATGTGTCCCACATATCTAGTAACATGGGAAAATTTCATCGGAAAGCCCATGGTTTTGCAAATACCACTAATGAGGTGTACTTTGAAATTAATAAAAAAACTCCCTCTATTTTACTATAAATACCCACCCATTCCTTCATTTATCCTCATTAAAAAATAATCCTTCTCAAATATCGGATACTATTACCTCCAAAGGTTTCCTTCCATAGTGTCCTCAAGACATCAAGGTCCAGATCTAAGAGTTTAAAAGTAACTCTTCAAGGTAAGGGAATTCTCAACTTCTCTTTTCTATTAAAGTTTTCTTTTATGTGGGATGAAATTAAAATTTACATACCCTATTCTTATTTCTACTTTATTCTCCCCCCTACTGTATTATATATCTTTTATGAATGGTTTAACCTAATACCCTCTCTTTTTATTTTTTTATAAATCCATGTTTCCTAACTGTTATGCCACAAAATTTTCATCTCAAAATCTCTCTCTTTCTCAAGAAATTCTTTTATTTTCTTTTTATTAATACCCAAATATCTTTCAATTATAGGGATATTCATCAATACATAAAACTTATTTATTTTATTCTTGAATTTACATACATGAAACCCTAATTACATTTTTGTGGCTGATAAATGATATAATGATCAATTTATAGACACTTTTTAAAACACCATGATTTTGATGTGAAACCCATTTCTTTTATTTTCAATGGGTTATTTATGAAATTTTATATTTTTATATATGTGTACCACATGAAAATAAATTCAAATTAAGGTTCCATCCAAATATCACTATAATGCATTGCGTAAAGAAATTAATCTCTACAGATGACAAGTTTTACGACACCTTGGTAAATAGCCTTGGTAATTTTTATAACACCTTGGGGATGGACCTTAGTGATGTTATTATGAATGTCTAAATTAAATTTTGTAGTCACATTTTCAATATCTGATTTATGTAATTATTATTATTATTATATTCATATTTATCAGGCATTTACGATATTCCTCATGTTCTTACTGTTATCACTCAAGTTCACATGTAAACTGTCTCACTTGTTTTCCTTTACTGGGACTTCTACTTCCTTTAGTGTATGTATCTCGGCTATGAGATGAAATAAATTAACTTAATATGATTCTTGAAGAAGCTTTTCATGTTTAATAGAATAATTTTTTATGTTTTCATAAATTATGTACCTTATTTCCAACACACTAAACATTAAAAGATCTTTTGCTTCAGTTAAAGGCTATACCTATTATTCAAACAACCACCACTATGTTCACCTAAATACCTCTTAGGTTGGTATTTATTACAATATAAGACATATATAACATGTTTATGGATCTTGGGATGTTATTTGGTTATGGATTATTCAAAAAATATTGTTATCATTCAATTTTATGGGGAAATAACAACTAACATCTTTAGGAAAATTACATTTAAAATGGCCAATATTAAAAGACATGATACAATAAGAATATATCATTTCATATTTTATCTAAATTTTAATTTCATTCTTAGGGGTAGATAAGACAACATTATCACGCATTATAGATTCAAACTTAACCATGATAAGTATTCTAACATACTACCCAAACCAAGAAGCTTATGTGGCTCGATCATTTTTAACATGTATTCTTATTATCAATGAAATATTAAAAACAATATGAAACCAATGATCAAGATATAGGTTTGATATATATAATTTTTTACAATTTAAGGATTAGAAATAAATTCCTAATCATTTATAGTATGTAATGTATGTTTATGGGTGATGGATCCATGACTCGAAGCCCTACCTTTTAATTCATCTAAAGAAATAATTTTTGAAATAAATAATTACCAATAGGGATACTCAGAGAATATGAGAACCCCAAACTAGATAATAAATGTTGAATTAGATTAATAATTATCCAATTTATTCCTCTGATAAGAAAAAATAACCTCATGATGAACAATTTTCTTCCGATTAGTAAACTATCCATAATCATATCTTGATTAATAACCACATTCACTACAGATATTTTGTGAATGAATATTTAAAAATAGTATCATATAATGTATAAATTTATCATCTATTTATATCTTCCTTAGAAAATAATCCACCATAAATAATTGATTTCTCATCCTTACCCTATGTGAAGATTGACCCAAGAAAGATAAGTCTCTAAGATTCCCTCTAATTTGATGACATATAAAAATATGATATGGAAACACTCTAGCTCAATGGAAACCCTAATTGCCATGATAATATATATCCAACATCTCCATTTTGGAGGTGAAATTCCCCTATAATAAAAAAATAAAAAACAATACTAAATCTACTACATAAAAAAATTAATAAGAATGATTAAATTATAGTTGGTTGTAGGGATTAAAAAGAAAACCAAACAACACATAAATATAATCAATTAATAAAATGATTTTATAAGATATTATTATTTTCATTTTTTATAATACATAATTACTGATAATATCATTATTAATAAAAAAAATAATATTTTATTTACATTATATAGATCCATTAGTTAAAATAAATAAAAAATATCATTTTCATTTATAATAATTATTAATAATATTCTAATTACATTAATTTTAATTATTATTATTAGCAATAATTAATAATAATAATAAATAACTATAATTTAAGATGATAATTTATAATTAATAACAATTACTTACTTATAATAATTAATAATAATTAGTTACTAATAACAATTATTAATATTAATTATTTTCACTAAAAATGTAATTAGAAATATTTATTAAAAATATGTATTAATAAGTATAATTATTATTGATAATGTAAGTATAAAAAATATTAAATATTTAATTAATAATTATTATCCAAAATGTTATTTGGAGACACTGATTTGAAGGGGGATGAAGATGAAATTGGTTCGAATAAGGTTATCATGAATGTTGATGAAGAAGAAGATTCAAAAGACCCTTTGGCCTAAAAAATCAAACTTAATTTTCCTCTAAAGAAAATGTTTAGTGTGTTAGATTCTTTATCTATAGAGAAAAGTGTACCAGAAAGGTATCCAAAAATGGTATAACACCCTTAGTAGTGGTAGATCATGTGATTTTGGAGGAACAACTCAATGTGTTTCAACATTTGATAATCACATAGTTTTAACCTGAATATATAGAAAAGTCATGGAGTATATTTGAGAATTATAAACATCTCACACAAATAGTGGTGTTTTTAGAGTTGTATTAACATATCTATTGGCAAGGGTTTATTTTTTATTGTGTTCCCCTCAATGGAATTGAAATATAGGGAATAGGGTGTGTATTTTTCACCGTCAATCCTAGAATTCTTAGGTTTAGATATTGGAATCCTCTTATTAATACCTCAATGATTTAGTATTTGATTTCTCAATTATGGATTTTAATTAATGAATAATCTAGTTATTTCAGAATCTTTAGATACTTGGGACATCACCTCAGTGATTTTTTCCCACATTAAGTTCAATAATGAAATGGAATGTGTGAGGTTTTTTCACTATTATAGGATTCGTACTGATGTTAATATCCATTATTCCATAAATAAATCAATGTTTTATTATTATTAAAAAGTATAGAATAGAAATTTTCATTATCCATGAAAATAATCCTTCATATTTTGGATTTTAAAAATTTTTGTCATTAAACTATTATTTTCCTCATAGATTTTATTTTCATGAATTCTAAGAAGTAGGGTCATATGCTTGACCATTTTAAAATCAAGAAGACTACTATTGTTATGAATGAAAGGGTTTTATAAGTTGAAATATAAGGGATTTATTCCATGGGATATAACTCTATGAAAATTATGATGAATTCTTATAATTGGTCTTCTTATGATGACATGTACCTTATTCAGAGCGTGAATCCAATTCTAGGGGCAAGATTACATTATCAAGATACAGAGACTGGTGTTTATAGGTTGTGTAACTATAGAATTCCTTGAAAGGAGGTTTATTTTTATACAATGGTGTATGGTTTTCTAATATAAAATAATTAAATTCCCATGGAGCTTGATGTTTTTAAGGCTTCATATTGGATGAAAGTTGCATCTTTTATTACTGTTTTTCTGGTATGTGATGGCTCAGTGAGGCCTTCCAATTCCTATCAGATGGTTCGAGATAAATATTTCTGAAGATAATCTTGAAACTTTAATAATTGGGGAATGAGGTACTATTAATATTTAACAAATTTCACACCTTTTTAATTTTCATGAATTATATTTTATAAAGTTATATTCATTATAAGAATATTAAGTGATTTTTCAGTGCAAAGGAAAAAAGAACTATTTCTAACGATATTTGTTTTTCTTGTCATTTATGGTTTTATTTAAAAATATAATATATAAATATTATAAATGTAATTTTTAAGAAATTATATAATTTTTTAATTTATAATATCAAAATTATCGTTGGTTAATTTTTTTAGTTTTTAAAAAATTTTGATTTTTTTGTGAACAGTGAAAAATTATGAATTTTTAAAATTGCCTTTTCATTTCATTAAATAAATTAATTTAAAATTGAAATTTTATATAAAATTAAAATCTACTATTTTGATTATAAATAATATAATTAATTACATAAGATTCATAATTCTCCTAAATTTTGATATAAGTTCATACTTTGGATTCAAACGCATTTTTTAGAAAGCTATTTTCATTTCTTTTTTTGTTTTTATGATATATTATTATTTACACTTCTATAAATTTAATATTTAAAATTTTATTGGATATTTGGAATCAAGAGGTAAATATTTATTAATTAAGTATCTTTTTATTTTGGTCATCATTCATTATAACTGTGTTAAATATTTATCACCTCAATAAGGGTAAATCAGGTAATTCCTGTTAAAAATATAATGATAAGAATTAAAAATAACCTTAAATATTTTTTATAATCTATTCGATTATTGGGTGTAGAGACTCAATTTTTTCCCTGTAAGACTTCGGAATATTTCTACATATATTTCCAGATCTAGGAGCTGAGATGACGTGCAATTCTGGGGCCCAGTGTACCCGGAATAAATTTTATAAAAATATTAAGTGTTTTTATACCATGCATGTGGTGGGATTGTGTTTTCTCCTAAATGGTAGCTCGGATCAGAAATATGAGGGGAAACTTGCGTCCGGAGCATGTCCTTTACCCTAGGCGGGGTGTAAAAGTTGCGGGCACGGGCCTCTTGTGAGAGATGTCACCCAGGGGCAAAATTGTCATTTATAAATAATGAATTAGTGATTTTTATCACTGGATTCCTTTCGAATAACTTTCGAACGAAGTCTCAGAATGGAAATCTGAGACTTCTGTTGAGTTCAAAATGGGGAGTTTTCCCTAGGTGAGATATAAAATAAGTGGGCAATGAGGTTTTGGAATCCGCAACTGTGGGTGGAGTTTCAGTGTTTTTTTTAAAATTTAATTGAAATAAGGGGAGAAACCCTGAATATTCTTCTTATTATCTCTCTCTCTATGTCTCTCTTTTTCTTCGGCATTATTCGCCATTCTTAGCCGGATTGAGGGACGAACTCCGGCGGATCGAAGTGCGATCGCAGCGAACGTGCCGCCAATGACGCACGACCAATTTGAGGAAGGATTTTTGGTTAATTTTCACACCTTCATCGATTTCTTCAGTTTTTTTCAATTCCGTTGTTTAAATTATACAATTTTAAAATTAGGACGATGGCCAAACGAACACTTCCATCGTCCGAGTTTTGTTCTAAATCCCGGGTTTGACGCGTTCTTCATCGTTGTTCGTCTGAATTTTTCGGATGCGCCAATCGACCATCAGATCATTGATCGGGGGAAGGTGCTACAAATGCCTCATCCTGAGGTGTCCAAATCCACCCTCAGTTTCGAAATCGGGCCGCCGGAGTGGTCTTGGCGGCCGGCGGAAGTCCCGGCTACGGCAAGGGGTGGTGGTCGGAGGTCGGGGTGGTGTAGCGGAGGAACCGGCCAGAGTTGCACTGGCAACGCGAGGGAGGCACTTGGATGGTGTGCGGCGGCCAGCGGTCGAGCGGAGCGGCAGCAGCGGGGGTGGCCGGAGTAGAGCACCCGGGTGCGCGGGTGATGTGGGGCAGCATCTGGCGGAGACTCTAAGCGGAGCGGCGGTCGGCGCGGTGCGGCGAACCCAGGCGGCGGAGGGGGGAGGCTCGGGCGGCCGTGGTGTTCGGCGGGCCGGCGTGCGGTGGTGCGCTCGGCTGGTCAGGAGGCAGCGACCTCGGCTGGTCACGGTCGGGGCGGAAGACTCTAGGCGCTGACTTCGGGGTGCAGCACGGACAAGGACCTGTATTCGATGGGTCCTACTGGGGCGGCGCGCGGAACAAAGATCGGCCACTTGGCCGGACTGCTTGGTAGAACCGAACCCAATGGGTCCGGTGGTTCTCAGGTGGGCCGCGGTGTGCTGGACCGGACCCTCGGCTGGGCCGCAGGCCGGCAGTCTGGACCGGCCCAATTTTGGGCCCCCTTTGTTTAAAGGGGCATATCTCCTAAACGGCGAGTCTGTTTGACGCACCGTCTGTGGCCACGGGTTCGTGTTGGTGAGGTGGACATTTTTATTTGAGTTTCATGATTTTGGGGTTATACGCCTGAGGGAGGGTGACCCAAAACGCTTTAATTTAATAATATTAAATTATGATTAAAGTTTGCGATGGATGTATTCGTGAGCCGGACGTCCATTTGACGCGCCACCAGAGGTGTTGTGGCCCTGGAGTTGAGACTGTCCTTCCAAAGTTGGTTCAGAACCATTGCGGTTTGGTTTTGTTACTCGGTGGCATGAAACGCTTAATGTGAATTATTAATTAATTACTTAATTAATTAATTATTCTTGCATCGGACCTAACTCCTGTTTGGGATGTCCGGTTGACACGCCGTTAGCGGCACCATGACCCCAGTCCTCGTGCGGACTTTTTGAGATGCTTTCTGAAGCATCCGGGTTAGAGACAAGGTGAGGGCCACGTAGGGACTAGTTCACACGTTTTATGGTGAAGCACCACTTTTTCACTCAACATCCGTTTGGGGTGTCTGAGTACTCATTTCTAAGTGTTCTTTCGAGGGTATTGCGATGACGCAATTTGCCCGCCTAAATTCAGGCTCAAGGCATAGGCCCCACGAGGCGACTTTCAGACGTATGCTGCGTTTTTATGACTTATGCTTCATAAGTCCATTCTGGTAAAATGAATAGCCTACACCTCATGGTTATATGCAAGTAACACAATGGTACGATATGCGTGACGTGTTTCAGGGTCGAGAATGTGGTCCCCACAGGGCCCCGTTTGCATAACGCAAGGAGTTGCAGATTCTGCATCCGGATTCCGTTTTAGGCATTATCAGCAGTGTTGTGACCCTAGAATCGAGAAGAATTTGAGCATGGTGGTTTCAGTCGTTGAAGCCGAAGTTGATGTGTGGGCCCCATAGGCCGTCTTTTAAGCTGTGTGTAGCGTACTACGCCTTTTTCATCAGACGTCCGTTTGGGGCATATGAGTAGTCGATTTGGCCTATTTTTCTGAGAGCATCATGATGGTTCAGTTCATCTGACCTTTTTCTGGACCGAGGTGCGGGCCCCAAGAGACGTCGTATGAGCATTAAGCGGTGTTGAATAACTTTTTTTCCGGGAGTTTGTTTCAAGAGATTAAGTAGTATATCTCGCGTTTTTTCTGCAAGGATTACTGCGTTGTAATCTATTTGGGAGAGCAGAGCCTCTTTCAAGATCTCATTAAATGTGGAAACATGAAATGGCGTTGGTCGGAGGTTACTTTGACGCACTCTGAACCTACGCACGGTAGCGGTGTTAGTGACACTCAGTGATGGCATGGGTAGTGCGGAGTTATCGGACCAGTTCCAGATTTACCCTCCAGTGGGGCTGGGTAGTGGTTTAACCATTGACCTTAGGTTTTACCCTCCAGCAGGGTTAGGTAGTGGGTTACCCGTTGACCTTAGGGTTTATCCTCCAGCGGGGCTGGGTAGTGGGTTACCCGTTGACCTTAGGGTTTACCCTCCAGCTGGGCTGGGTAGTGGATTACCCTTTGACCTTAGGGTTTACCCTACAGCTGGAATGGGCGGTGGGTTACCCATTGACCTTAGGGTTTACCCTCCAGCTGGGCTGGGCAGTGGGTTACCCGTTCACCTTAGGGTTTACCCTCCAGCGGGGCTGGGCAGTGGGTTACCTGACGACCTCTTGGGATTTACCCTCCAGCTGGGCTGGGAAGTGGGTTACCTGATGAATTCTTTTAGACTCAACCCTTTCTATGAGGCTAGTCAGTGACTTTTCTCTGTGGTTACCAGAGCGGGACCCTTGGTTTTACGGTTCAGCGATGAGACAGCTTTGTCGAACAGGACTGTTGGGCATCAGTGATGGATATCCTTTAAACTATTGGAAACTTTTATTGGGCTGATCTTGGAGACGGAGATCCCCTTACACACTCATTCGGGTTTCTTGTTGAGCATATATATATATATATATATATACATACACCCTACTTTTTTTCCCACTCCTTGGGATAAGTTACTCTCCTTCTAGGAGGGGCGAAGATGCATGGGGTATGCCACGTGCTTTCCATGTCAAGCTCCTCGTGGATTGGATGAGTCTACTTATTTTCTTTCATTGGGTTGAGCTGCACTCTCTCCATTGTACTCTTACACTGTTCTTTTTTCTGTCTACTACTCACCATTTTAGTACCACCTTTGTTGCTCCCTTGAGCTTTCGGGGAATCCTACTGAGTATCTTTATACTCACCCCTGCTTGGTATTTGCCCGCACTTGGTGTGCCCTTGCAGTTGACGGACAGGTCGATCGAGACTATGGAGGAGCGCAGAGGACACAGGAGCTTCGGCTACATTCAGTGGTCGTAGTAGGGTTTTCAGGTGTGAGACTCACCAGATGTTTAATCTCATTTACCTATTGTCGGTTTGTAGAACCTTTCTAGTTAGGAATGTGTTTTTCCCCTTTTTATGTTCAGTTATCTTATCATTAATTTTCATCACTTTACTTGTACTATTTAGAAGTTGATTCATGAATGTGGTTGGGTTATAGTTTTCTGTCCTTTGGTTTTATTTTTACTCTTCACATATGTATCGAGTGGGCTGTGTGTGTGTGTGTGTCTAGGTGCTTAGGCGAAGACCTCCCCAAGATCGTTATGCCTTCGGTACTTGTCACCAGCCCCTGGCCTATGGAGGCAGGCCTGGGGTAGTTGCGTCTCAAGACCGGTATGGTAGGGTCGTGACAATGTGGTATCAAAGGTGGTTCATTCCTTGGGGCATTGTTCGGACGTCCCTAAAAAGGAATTGGTTGAGTTTTGGGGCAATAGTGTCAACGTCTCTCGAGAGCGTCTCTCGGGCCAGGGAGTCTAGTGATGGTGCGGTAGCCGACCTATCCCTTCACCAGGACCCTGATAACCCGCTTTTTGACTCGGCACACTGAGACACTTGTTGTAGGGAATTCAGTTCGTGCATCATATAGGATTGAGTCTTTGACTGTTTTTCTTGAGTCATCTCCCCATCGTTCTTGGTATATATATGCTCATTTGACTGTTGTACTCCTTGATCGGATTCAGGATGTATCTGTGATGATATCCATCCAGGATACTAGCTTCATTTTGTGACGACGACTCCGTGAGTAAAGAGGCCTTAGTTCAATATCCATTTTACGATTACCCTTTCTCCAGGAGGACAGTTAGTAGCACCTCCACCTGTGGAGTAGTAGATAGTACTGGGAGCGAAGGCCGATGATGAGCGCAGACTGGGAACTCTACTTGAGTTCCAGCATCAGAGACCGTTGAGTTTCCATGGTGAGCCATACCCCCAGACAGTGAAGGGTTGGCTAGAGTCGGTGGTTCGCCTCTTCAGGCTTGTTCGGACACTGACAGGTTAGATGGTGTCTTTGACAGCTAGTATTCTTCCACCAAGCAGTTTGGCATTAGTAGAGCTAGGGTTACTCAGATGCACGATGAGTTGGTACTCTCATGGGATGACTTTTAGCAGCTATTTCATGAGGAGTACTACCCCTCCTACTTACACTTTATACGGTTTCAGGAGCTTATAAAGCTTCAGCGGGGATTGATGGCAGTGGCTGAGTACGCAATTAGGTTCATATACCTTACTTGATAATCTTTGGACGTGGCACATGATGGAAAATTATGAGAACAGAAGTTTGATCTAGGTCTCTGTAGAGGAGATTCGTGCCAGCGAAGTGCCCTTGTGCATCCTCACCCATCTCGGGGTGCTGGAGCAGGAACTGGTGACAGAGAAATTTCTGTCAGAGGGACATCAATTGGCAGGGCCTCGGTGCCGAAGGTCTCCCCTTGATGAGACTTCGGCACATGATCGGGGACATAATAGAGCATTGAGACAGCCTAGGGAGGACTAGTGCTATGGTTGTGATGTGCGAGGTCACACGGTGTGAGAATACTCAACCAAATGTGCTGAGTCTTCCAGATAGTTGGTAGATGCACCGCCACAAAAGTGGCAGTGTCGTAATCAGAGAACTCCTAGGTGAGGACATGGTGGTCCCTAGGGAGGAAGTGTTGGTAGAAGAGAAAGAAGAACTGTGGTTGGAAAACAACATTTCTAGGTCCTTCCACCATCACTAAGCGGCCCATGTCAGGCTCAGGGAGCTGACAGATGGGGCCACGGGTGGTTGTGAGCTATGTATGTCTACAATCCTGCAACGCATGAGATGATAAGAGGTATGTTATGTGTCTCTTTCTACTTTTCTCAGTAGAACTAGTTAGAAACTACGTGAGTTACTCTTTTCGTCTAACTCCTTATTCGAGGGGTTACCGAGGGTGATACAGGGCATCGGTGTAACCCTGTGTTGGTGTTGTCCGATGCAGCTTTGAATGCATGGGAAATAAGGGTTCTTCCCTCACTGAGATGCATTTTTGTGATGCGATCAAAACTTTGAGGGAGATTCAGTACCACCCAAAGCGGATAGTATTGAGGTGCAGTGGATGAGTCCCTCTGACATGTGCATTCATGGCGGGGTTGTGTGGTGGAGTGTCAGAGCAGGTTCTGAATTTTCCAGAGGGGCTTTTCTGCTTGACCCCCCCCCCCCCCTTCTTGAGGTTCCACTAGTGGGTTTGGTAGAGTTCTTGTTTTGTGGATTACTCTCCTTCCAAGAGGGGTAAAGACACGTGGGTTATACCACGTGCTTTCCGTGTCCAGCCTCTGGCAGTTGGATGAGTTTGCTCGCCTTCCCTGTTCGTTGGTACCTTGCGTGCTCAACACCAATCTTGATACCATTATAAAGTATAGGTCTAGGTGATGGAAACCCCATGAATAGAACTATGCGCTTCACTATGTGGTGCTGGTGATGGTGGTCCTTGCGCTGAGAATGTGTAGATGCTATCTTCTGGGAGAGCGCTTTGTGGTTTGCTCAGACCACCAGTGCCTCAGGTGCGCCCTCACCCAGAGAGACTTGAACCTGAAACGACGGTGATGGTTGAAATTTCTACAGAACTATGATGTCGAGGTAGTCTATGTTCCAGAAAAATGGCAGTGTTGTAGCAGATTCCCATAGCAGAAAGTCCCAGACTCATCAGGTGCGGGAAGTTTCATAGTAGTTAGATTCCCTATAGTTGACCATGTTGGACCAGGATGGTGAAACTTTTCTTCAGTCGATGGTGTTAACTCATCCACTTTTTGAGCGTGTAAGAGAGTCTCGGTTGTGATGCACTGACTGTGAAAACTTGTGTGACCGGATATTCTTGGGTGTTTCTCCAGATGGGTATTCTGAAGGAGGGAATCACAAGACCATGTTCTAGGAACAAACCGTGATTTTGGTCGTGACATGGAAAGTAGAGGTTCATCCAGGGAATTCCCCCAAGTTTCTTTGGTCCATTTGGGAATCGTGTAAGAGATTGATAGGTTGCCTACCATCTTTCCCTACCCTCCCAATAGTAGGAGTGGGCACACGGCATCTTCCACGTGTCACAGATGATGAGGTGCGTGCGTGTTCCTATGAATTTCATCAAAAGTAGAAGACCTTATGAGTATGAACCATCCCTTGGTTCGTGTGTCATGCCAGCATGGTGTTGTGCAAGTTTTCTTGGGAGTGGGAGAGCTAGGTGTGAGATCTGTATCCCGCGTTGTTTTTCCTAGTTTTTCCTTTTAGGGACGAAAATCTTGAAGGAGTAAATGATGTAGAGACCTGGTTTTTTCCTTGTAAGACTTTGGAATATTTCTACATATATTTCCAGATCTAGGAGCTGAGACGGCGTGCGATTCCGAGGCCCGGTGTGCCCGGAATAAATTTTACAAAAAATATTAAGTGTTTTTATACTATGCACATGGAGGGGTTGTGTTTTCTCCTAAATGGTAGCTCGGATCAGAAATCTGAGGGTACGGTTACGTCCGGCGCGTGCCGTTTACCCTAGGCAGGGTGTAAAAGTTGTGGGCGTGGGCCTACTGTGAGTGATGTCACCCCAGGGAAAAATATCCATTTTGAAATAATGACTTAGTGATTTTTATCACTAACATCCTTTCGAATAAATTTCGAAGGATGTCTCGGAATGGAAATGAGAGACTTCCATTGAGTTCCAAATGGGGTGTTTTGCCTATGAGAGATATAAAATAAGTGGGCACAAAGGTTTTGGAATTTGAAACCGTGGGTGGTGTTTCAATGTGTTTTTATAAATTCGCTTGAAATAAGGGGAGAACCCATGCATCTTCTCTCTCTCTCTCTCTCTCTCTTGTTCGTCGGCATTATTTTTCGTTCTTCGTCGGATTTAGGGATGAACTCCGGCGGATCGAAGTGGGATCGCAATGAACATTCCTCCAATGATGCACGACCGATTCGAGGTAGGATTTTTGGTTAATTTTCGCCCCTTCATCGATTTCTTGAGTTTCAGTCAATTCTGTTGTTTAAATTCTATAATTTCAGAATTAGGAAGATGGCCAAATGAACACAGCCATCATCTGAGTTCCATTCTAAATCCCATTTTCGACGTGTTTTTCATCATTCTTCGTCCGAATTTTTCGGATGCACCAGTCGACCATCGGATCATTGATCGGGGAAAGGCGTTGTGAAGGCCTCGTCCCGAGGTGTCCAAATCCACCCCTGGTTTCAAAATTGGGCCACCGGAGTGGTCGTGGCAGCCGGCGGAAGTCCTAGCTATGGCAAGGGGTAGTGGCCGGAGGTCGAGGTGGTGTAGCGGAGGAACCGGCCAGAGTTGCACTGGCAGCGTGAGGGCGGCACTCGGCCGGTGTGCGGCGGCCAGTGGTCGAGCAGAGTGGTGGCGTCAGGGGTGGCAGGAGCAGCGCACCTGGGTGCGCCAGTGAGGTGTGGCGATGTCCGGCAGAGACGCCGATCGGAGCGGCGGCCGGCACGATGTGGCAAACCCAGGCAGCAGAGCGGGGAGGCCTGGGGAGCTGCGGCGTTTGGCGGCACGACATGCGGTGGTGCGCTCGACTCGTCGGGAGGCGGCGGCCTCGGCCGGTTGCAGTCGGGGAGGAAGACCCGAGGCGCTGACCTCCAGGGTGCAGCGCAGACATGGACCTGTGTTTGGCAGGTCCTGATGGCGCGGCGCGCGGAACAAAGACCGGCCGCTTGGCCGGTTTGCTTGGAAGAATCGGACCTGAGGGGTCCGGTGGTTCTTGGGTGGGCCGCGGCCAGTGGGCAGCGGCATGCAGGACCAGACACGCGGTTGGGCCACGGACTGGCAATCTGGATCGGGCCGGCTGGTATGGACTGGCCCAATTTTGGGCCCCCTTTGTTCAAAGGGGCATATCTCCTAAACGGTGTGTCTGTTTGACACGATGTCTGCAGCCACGGGTTCGTGTCGGTGAGGCGGACTTTTTGGTTTTAGTTTCATGATTTTTGGGTTCTGTGCCTGAGGGTGGGTGACCCAAAACGCTTTAATTTAAAAATATTAAACTATTATTAAAGTTTGGGATGGACGTATTCGCGATCCGGACGTCCGTTTGACTTGCCGCCAGAGGTGCTGCGGCCCTGGAGTTGAGACGGTCCTTCCAAAGTTCTTTCGGAACCTTTTCAGTTTGGTTTCGTTGCTCGATGGCATGAAATGCTTAATGCGAATTATTAATTAATTACTTAATTAATTAATTATTCTTACGTCGGACCTAACTCTTTTTTGGGATGTCTGATTGATGCGTCGTCAGTGGCAGCATGACCCCAGTCCTCATGCGGACTTTTTAAGATACTTTTTGAAGTGTTTGGGTTAGAGACAAGGTGTGGGCCCCATAGGTCCTAGTTCACACGTTTTACGGTGAAATGCCACTTTTTCACCTGACATCTGTTTGGGGTGTTTGAGTACTCGTCTCTAAGTGTTCTTCCGAGGGGATTGCGATGACGAAATCTGCACGCCTAAATTCGGGCCCGAGGCATGGGCCCCACGAAGCAGCTTTCGGACGTATGTTGCGTTTTTACGACTTATGCTTCATAAGTCCGGTCTGGTAAAATGAATAGCCAACGCCTCATGGTTATCTACAAGGAACGCAATGGTACGATCTGTGTGACGTGTTTCGGGGTCAAGAATTTGGGCCCCACAGGGCCCTATTTGCATAATGCGGGGAGTTGCAGCTTCTGCATTAGGAGTCCATTTTAAGCTTTGTCAGTGGCGTTATGACCCTGGAATCGAGATGAAGTTGACCAGGGTGGTTTCAGTCATTGAAGCCGGAGTTGAGGCATGGGCCCCATGGGTCTTCTTTTAAGCTGTGTGTAGCGTACTGCGCCTTTTTCATTAGATGTTCGTTTGGGGCATATGAATAGTTGATTTGGCGTGTTTTTATGAGAGCATCGTGATGGCGCAGTTCACCCAACCTTTTTCAGGACCAAGGTGTGGGCCCCACGAGATGTCGTATGAGCATTAAGCAGTGTTGAATAACTTTTTTGTCAAGAGTCTGTTTCCAATGATTAATTAATCTATCTCACATGTTTTTCCACGAGGATTACAGCGGTGTAATCTGTTTGGGTGAGCAGAGCCTCTTTCGAGATCTCATTAAATGTAGAAACATGAAAGGGCATTGGTCGAAGGTTTCTTTGACGCACTCTGAACCTACGCATGGTAGCGATGTTAGTGACACTCATTGATGGCACAGGCAGAGTAGAGTTATCATACCAGTTCTGGGTTTACCCTCCCGCAGAGCTGGGTAGTGGGTTACCCATTGACCTTAGGGTTTACCCTCCAGCGGGGCTAGGTAGTGGTTTATCTGTTGTCCTTAGGGTTTACCCTCCAGCGGGGCTTGGTAGTGGGTTACCCATTGACCTTAGGGTTTACCCTCCAGCTGGACTGGGTAGTGGGTTACCCGTTGACCTTAGGGTTTACCCTCCAGCTAGGCTCGGCAGTGGGTTACCCGTTCACCTTAGAGTTTAACCTCCAGTGGGGCTGGGCAGTGGGTTTCCTGACAACCTCTTGGGGTTTACCCTCCAGCTAGGCTGGGTAGTGGGTTACCCAATGACTTCTTTTAGACTCAGACCTTTCTACGAGTCTAGTCAGTGACTTTTCTCTGTGGTTACTGGAGCGGGACCCTTGGTCGTACGGTTTAGTGATGAGACAGCTTTGTCGAATGAGACTGTTGGGCATCAGTGATTGATATCCTTTGAACTGCTGGCGACTTTTCTTGGGCTGAGCTTGGAGACGGAGATCCCCTTACACACTCGTTCGGGTTTCTTGTTGAGAATATATATATATATATACATACACCCTACTTTTGTTCCCAGTCCTTGGGTTTGGTTACTCTCCTTCTAGGAGGGGTGAAGACACAAGGGGTATGCCACGTACTTTCCATGTATAGCTCCTCTTGGATTGGACAAGTCTAATTCCTTTCTTTCATTGGTTTAAGCTACACTCTCTCCATTGTACTCTTACATTGTTCTTTATTATGTCTACTGCTCACCGTTTTAGTACCTCCTTTGTTTCTCCCTTGATCATTCGGGGCATCCTACTGATTATATTTATACTCACCCCTACTTGGGCTTTGCCCGCACTTGGTGTGCCCTTGCAGATGATGAATAGGTTCATCGAGACTACAGAGGAGTGTATAGAACATAGAAGCTTGGGCTACATTCAGTGGTCGTAGTAGGTTTTTTAGGTGTGAGACTCACCAGCAGTTTAATTTCATTTACCTGTTGTCAGGTTGTGGCACCTTTCTAGTTCGGCGCGTTTTTTGCTCCTTTTTATGTTCAGTTATCTTGTCAGTAATTTTCAGCACTTTACTTGTACTACTTAGAAGTTGATACATGACTGTGGTTGGGTTATATTTGTTTGTCCTTTGGTTTCCTTTTTACTCTTCACATCTGTATCGAGTGGGTTGTGTGTGTGTGTACAGGTGCTTGGGTGAAGTCCTCCCCGAGATCGTTACGTCTTCGGTGCTTGTCGCCAGCCCCTGGCCTATGGAGGTGGGCCTGGAGTAATTACAGCTCGAGACCGATAGGGTTGGGTTGTGGAATTGGGTTTCAACCATCCGCTGTGTTTATTAAATGTTATTAAATTTTCATTATATTTTTTATTGAAAATAACTTATATATTATTTTATGTAAATAAAAATACAAAATACCAGTCTCTTGCATTGTAATTTCTATTATAACAAATAGACATAAAAAATAATTTTTTAATTAATATTAATGATTACTTTGAGAATAATAAATTTTTATTAATGTGATTTTTGTTTAATTTTTAATTCTGGTATAATTACCCTGAATTCATACACAACCCTAGTATAGTACTTGTGCATGTAGTAAAAACATATTTTAAATGATTTCAAAACTCTAAAAGTAAAATTTTTGCGTGATATACAGTGACCACTAAATTTATAGATACATATAACATATTATGGATTTTTAAAGGTTTATATTCAAATTTTATAGATACTATAATGACTTTAATGTCAAATTGTATAAATACTCTCAAAAAATATATTAATGTTTTTTTATAATAAAAAAATTATATTAGATTACAAAACATTCATAATAACCCTATCATCATTAAAGTGAATGATATATTATTTAAAATATAAACCATGTTCCATTTAATGGCCACTTTCCATTTTATAGCCACTTTTATGACCTCTTAAGAGTAAAAAAACTTTATTATCAGGGTAATCATCATATGGGTTAATAGGGGTTAAAACAAAATGATAAGGGTGAAAAAATCTCTTAAAATTATCAAAAATTGATATTATTAGATGATCTAGACTAATAATATTCCTATATTCATATTATAGAAATTTTCAACAAGTTTCACATGAATATTGATTTATTTTAATTAAATATTTTATGTAATTTAGAGAGTGACCTTCCCACACTTTTAATAGCATAATTCCTCTCTTCTCATCATTGAACATTTTTAGAAATTTATTTTGGATAATACATAACCAAATACTATCCCAAGATCCATAAACACATTCTATATGTATTATATTGTAAAAAATTCCAACCTAAGAGAGATTTGGGTGAACATAATGGTGGTTGTTTGAATAAGAGGAATAGCCTTTAACTGAATATTTTAGTTTTATTTTTTCTTATACCTCCTTCAAATCACATTATAATAGAATTAAATAATAAAATAAATATATTAAATATACTAATATGATTTATTTCAATGGTTTAAACAATTCCCATAGATTAATTTTTACATATTAATTCATTTAACTCATGATATTTATAGATCCATGTCATTTTATTTCATTCAATGAATTTTTAACTCAAATTTTACTAATACGTTAAAACTTTTATGTCACAATCTCATTACTCAGTAGGATTATTTTTGTTCAGGGTGTCTTTGGTAGAAATAATATTTTATTAGTTTCTTGAACTACATGTTATTTATTATAATTTATATATTAATGTGGTTTACTTGTTTTTTTTCCTCCCTTATTTATTAATCAAACTTCAATAAATTTGGTTGCGTGTGACACTAATCTTGTATGTTCTTTTACAAAATGAATATTTCACGTCCTGGTCCATGTCACCTAAAATTTTTTTCAAGTGTCTTCATTTATAAACCTAAATAAGTTCCTAATATTATTTTACATGATAATTGACCATATTTTAGAATTATTTGAAGATAAATTTTTAAAAAATATCTATATGGGTCACTTTCGATTCTCTTTAAAAAAGTTTCAAAAGAATTATTATTTTTAACATTTAAAATAGGAACAGATTTTCACACCATGATGACCATTATTTTCATTAAATTTTTCATTATATGTTTCCAAGTTTATTTTTAAAGAGATGTATTTTCATATTATTTATTGAATTTTTAGTTTGAAAAGTTATTATCAATGTTGAAATGGTTATTTTAATCAATATCTTATTTAATGGTATTTTAATGGTATTTATATTCATCAACAACATCAACCCTTGATGTTACATATACTACATTAGGGATATGTTATAATGATATTATCTAAATTGTATGTATGGATAAATTATGATTATTTAAAATATATTTTACGGGAACTCATTTATTTTCCATGAGAAAAATGAGGCTATAAAATAAAAATGAATAATGTTATGTTGAAAAGTAAAAGATTTTAATTTTTTTGATCATAATATCGTAGATGGAAATTATTGATAAATCAGAATTTGGAGTGATCTCAAATCTGTAAGTAAAATTGTATGACATTTTTGAAGTGGGCCCATTATAGCCCTCAAATGCAGTGGGTAATAATGAAACAGTTGACTAAATACAAGTAACTCATAAGAGAATATAGACTTAATTGGTTAATATGTCACTCCTAAGTGATTATGGGTATTAAATAGGTAAGGTGTTCTAACAAATAAGGGTTCTTGTAAGTGTTATATGCTTATAATGTTCCAAGATACCAATGTATTTTCATTAACTATGCAATGGTGTTTTAATGTTTTCTTTTATCAAGGTTGACCTTATGTGGCTCATGATTATTGATTTCTAGGAATCCTTAATTTGTTAAATATTTATTCCATGTCAAATATTTAATGGTCCAGGATATGAAGGGTATGTGTTATTTTATTTTTTTCTCATGAAATCTCATTATTTCATCATAAACTTATTTTCATATTATTCTCACTGATGAAATTCAATTTTAAATTCTTACTTTAATCGGTAAAATCATTTTAGCTCATCCTCATTTTTTTTCAATTTCCCCATGTTAGCAAGACTGATGTTAAAAAAATTGTATCTAGAAAGGAATCCTGTTTTAATTTTTTTTTAGATATTTAATACTTAATTTGAAATTATAAAAGCTAGTTTTAGTAGGAAAAATAGTCAAATAATGATATGATTATTGTAATATAATATATATTTTTTCAATTCTCTAAAACCCAAAACATAAAAGGACCTTAGGTATAAAAGTTACCCAATAATTATTTTTGATGTCCTGTGTTTTGGATTGTATAAATTGTGTCACAATTATTTTTATCAATTCCAAAAATATAAATATTACATATTAATCCATAGATCCAGGGAGAACAAGTTTGGTACTATTATAGAAAGTTTATCATTAAGAAAATCTCTAAGAATATCATGGTTCCTAAAATAATATGTAGTAATTACTTTGGTTTAGCTATGAAACAAGGCCTTTTAATTAAGATTTTTTATTTACATGGAAAGAGAATATCCATAGATTCACTAATTTTATTCAAGGTTTATGCATCAAAGGGTTTAGACAACAATTTCCATTTATTGGGAATAACCTTAGATAATGGAATGGAAGAGAGGCCTCTTTCTCCACCAATTAAAGGTATCATAGATTTATATAGTCATAAGATCCCAATAATATATCAGTATTAAGAAATTCAGTATTATAATTCAACCATTTCCCTTGAAAACAATATACTGAGGGATAAATAAAAAGTTAATACCTATGTTGGATCACTTAAGAACAATGGAAATTACAATGATTTGTGGAATCTAATAATTAGACATTATGATCAAGTTTATCCAATGGATGATAAGATATATGATAAACAATGGTTTTCTAATTCCAATGAAATTGATTTAGAATATTTTCATGATGTAAAATTTGTTAAATCAACGATCTGAAATGGAAACGACAACATTTATCTGATGTGTTCTTCAATGATTCGTCCAATTAAGATACAAAAGTTTTATATGGATAATTAGACTCTATGCCTAATTAGGTGATGAATTATGTGACTTACAGGGAATAGAATGACTCCCATGGATTGGGTTTATTTGATGATGATACTTTAACATCTGAACTCTTGAATGATGGTGATTCTATTCAGGTGTCCCCAATATTAAAAATGATTTTAATGAGGTATTAATAACTCATAGATGTTTTTTTATCTCATAATATTAACCATTAATAATGGTACCTCCCACACAAAGAGTTTTCAGATATTTATGTGTTTCTTATTGTAGACTCTCGTGAAGAAGGTTATCAATATGTCAATGGGGAAAAGATGAAGACCCAACCATTATTAAGAGTCAGTGATCAATCTAATTTAGTGTGTTCCCATTATGTTACCCATTAATATTTAATTTCCATGATAGCTGAGCATCACAGTTTGGGGATTGAAACTGGTCTTTCTATTACTGACCTCAAAAATGGTGATAATTTTAAATTTGGAAGAACCATTGAGATATGTAATAAGGTATTATTCTCTATGATTGATTGTCTAGAAACCTATATCTTTTATGATTTCTATCATTAATGTGTCTAGAAGAGTTAGGGTGAAAAAATTATGCCAAATTTGGATAAGGGGATAATGAAAAGTCTCCCTATCCCATGGTGGAGGCTTTAAAACAAGAGGTTGAGGGCTCTTAAATAAATCACAATAACCTATATAGTGGAACAGATGAGATGTTTTGATAAGTCCATAGACAATATAAAAAGATGGATATTGTGGGATTCAACAAATAGACCCTATTATGGGAAGCATTAAATAATAATTTCAATGGTATAGGGTCATATTCTTCATATTTTGGGCAAACTATAACTATGTATGTTAAAATATAGGTTGTGGGGGGATTATTGGCTTGTTCTCTAAGTCCCAAATAATGATTCACATATAATAGTGGCTAATGATAGTATACATTCTATTAAGGATAAAAGGGGAGATGATTATAGAGATCATTGTGGTCCGTGGAAACCATCTATTCGGAGGAGTGGTCATCACCCTCGAGGTTAGGGTACCCACCAAAATATGGGTAGTGGATCTAAAAAATGAGAAATTTTATTACGGACAACCTCTTGTTTTCAACAGGTTGAGTATTATGGAATGTAATGTTAGAATTAATTGGACCTCAGTTAATAGATAAAATTGTCCAATATAAAGATATAGCATGGGTCCAACTAGAGTTGGAGATTCATGAGGTTGATTTTATTTTCCCTTACGTCTCATTATTTAGTTTTTTTACTTTTTTTATTTCATTAATTAAGGGTGGTGTCTCAGAAAATTTTCCCATTCATTGTAACTCCATGTACATGTATACTGATTTTAGATAAACTTTGACTATTTCGGTTGGATTAAAATTACATTATCTAACCAATCTAGATTATAATAATTATACAATCAAAAATAAAAAATTATAGTTAATAATCAACAATAAAAATGTAATTTTAAAAAACAATTTTTAATAATAGTTATTAAAAATAATGTAAATAAAAATAATTACTTATAATATTTATTAATATTTATTCCATTACATAAATTATTAACTAAATTTTTTTATTAAATTTAAAAAAATTGTTATTTTTTTTATTTCTAATTAATCTAATAATTATATTTAATTACATTTTTAATCTTTATGTATTTTTAACTATTATTTTTCTAACTATTAATAATGTGTTTATAAATTATTAATAAAAAAAATTCATTAATTACTTATAATTATTATTATATATAATATTTTATTTATAAATTTAACTAAAAATCATTAATATGGTAATTTATAATATTGTTAATTATATAGTTAATAATACTTAGTAAAAAATTTCATTATTTTTTATTATTTTTTATCATTAATTAAAATTAATTAATACTCTATATAAAAAATAGATCAATAAATTAATAAAAACATTATTAAAAATAATAATAAAATAAATCATCCAAAAAATACTAATAATAATTATTATTAAAAATTACAACATTATTAACTATTATTATATTAAATTGTATTATTATTATTAATAATAATTAATAATTATAATTAACTACTTTTAATTAAAATAATAACAATTATCATTTTTATTATTATTAATGTAATAAAAATCATTAGCAATATTTACAACAAATAAGTTTTTTTTAATTTAAAAAAGACCACTCTATGGTGATGTGGGATCCAAATAACAAAATTAGCAATCAAACACACGAACAACCAAAACAAGATAATCTAATGTAAAAAAAGAAGGTTACATTTTAGAATGGGTCCTACAAAAGCATCCACACTCTTCCAAAGAAATTTTTCTTCATGAGTTAATCTTGAAATTGAATATCCTTTTATATAGGATAAACTTATTGTACAGTCAAATATACAGTAAGAAAAATAAGTTCCAACCATCCATGAACAGTTCACACCATATATATCTACACATAAAATGAAACAAATACAGAGATAAAAAGATTTAGATATGTGAGAACTTGAGACCACAATAATTTATTGATCCCACCATGATAATATTTTCCTCTTACAATTTCGGATTATCAAGAGATTCCCTTTCATTATAATAGTAATAATTTCTATGAGACTCATGTAGTCATTATAAAAAAAAGCTCATACAGTCTCTCATGAGTCTAATGAACATGAATTTTTAACTATTTTTGGGTATTTTTTAGGTCACGGGGGAGTCATAGTTTCCCTATTTTATATTTATTATCAGTGATAGGATGATAGGTATTATCCTCCATTTTATGTTTTCTTCATATTTATCTTTTAAAAATAATTTAAAATGTTCTTCATCGTTTCTTAGAAAAGTTGGTGGAATTAAAAGTACTTCAATTCTTATTCTTTATTTACTTATGAGTCCTTATTTGGGTTTTGGAGTCCCTAACTAACCATGATAATTGACTCCTTAGGAACATCCAATTCATAACGTACTATATTAGTACTGTAAAATGAACTATTGAGGCTAATATAGTAATATATTATATTGTAGCAGAACAACCAAAAAATAAAGGAAATACACTGATTTCTAGTGATGGGAGGAGGGCTTGGTTCTATGTCCAAAAAGACCTATATATAATACAATTGAGCCCATTTTTATAGTGTTAAATCCCTATTTGGGGGTGTCTATGTGGTCCAACTAGTATTGGGTCAACCATTTGGTTGGTGCGGGGGGGGAGGAGGGGGCTTGGTGGCCCGACCTAGTTAGTAATGTATGTGTTGATTCATATTATTTTACAAAAAAATCTGTATATATAATATTAATTAAAATGAAAAAAAAAAGATGAAAAAAACATAGAATAAATCATAAGAAATATGTTTTATAGGTGACACCTACTGTAGTGTATTCTTTGTATTTCATTTAAAATAGGTCTTCATCTCAAGAGATGTTTTAAATTTAAAAAAAATTAATGTTGTATGTGATGTTGGGATTTATTTAAAAAAAATCAAGGTAGAATCTACCTGGGGTAGTGCCTTCCATTTCATGGGAATTTAAATATTCATTTCTGAAAAAAAAAATCAGCACTATAAAAAATGAATTTTAGCAACACACAATGACTGTTGTAGTAATCCACAACAAGCCATAGGGTGTTTTAGAAAAAAAAATTGTTTAAAATTTTTTACATTTAAAAGGTATATTATTCAATAATTATTAAAAATATATATATCATGTATTTTCAATATCTCATAAAAATCATATAAAATTTATAAAACATGTTTTGTGTTATTATATCATTAAAAAAATCCATGTGTTTTTAAAATTAATAACACCGTATTTATTTATATATATACACTCATGTTTCTTAGTATATGAACAAAAAATAAAAAACACAACATATTCAATAAAGTCACATCACACATTAATATATAAATATTAACAATAAAAACATGTATAATCATGCATTAACCATTTTCTTCTATTGTAATTTAGTTTATTAAATAATTCAACCCAAATAAATCTAGTCAATACAGTCTGAACTCCAACACAGGAAACAAAATCTGTTCATCCATAAAATTTTTCCATCATTAATGCAACACTATATCCATTTAATTATTTCAAACCAAATTGAAAACCAAAAATTAATCAGACCTATAACATCTCCACATATCATGAAAAAATAGAGGAATAAATACCAAAACCATAAGGCCCATATCATCTGGATAAAAAAACTAATAAATAACACTCTTATCTTTCACATATAAAAAGTATTAGTATATAAACAATTTTTAAAAAACATAATAATTTTACATAAAAACAATATTATCATTTTTTACATATAAAATATATTAAAATATAAAAAAACTTCCCAAATCATGAATAATTTTCACATTTAATAAATCAAAACGAGTTTTAATATAGTAAAAACCAAACCAATTTTATATTGAAAACATATAAGCTAAGATTTTATCATGAAAAAAATTTGAAACACTTATAATGATAAATAATTAATACTTAATTCTAAAATTACTTTAACTGAGAATATATAATTCTCAATGTGATTACTTACTTCTAGTATAAAACAATAGACATGAATTCATAAGAGAAACACAAAACCAAAAAAACAACGCCAATTTTATTCTGAAGTGATCTTCCAAATTCAATAGTTGTACTCCACTTATATAATCAATATTAATTTTCTCTTATTACATGAATTTTGAATTAGAATATTAAAAAAAATTATAAGTGGAAAACTAATCATTGTTAATTAGAATCTATACTTATCTAAATTATTGAACACTGCTTGGACTACATAATATCTCAAGTTTATAACCACATAAAATATTTTGATACAAAATGTTTAATATGGAAAACAACATTTATTATGTTATAAATTATAATTTATAATAAAAGTGACTAAATTAAATAGAATATAACATTTTCATTTAAGAGGTTTTTTATAATACTGACCATAAATTAATGGATCCACAAAAAGTGAAGGATGTTCATTCAATTGGGGACTAAACCATTGTAAGAATATTTTCTTGGTTTCATCCTCAAAGAATGATGAGGTAGGAATGCTAAAATGAGAAATTATAACCCCCAAAAATCATGAATAGAACCCTCACCCACAGGCCATTATAGGGTATTCTCATGAAAAAATAATTGTAAAGGTGCCACCTATACCAAACCTTCATACATATAATGAAAATATAATTACCTAACAAGAATATTTAAACTTTATATGAATCACACTCTTCAAAACTAAATATAGTTATAAAATTAGTTTTTTATTTTTCTACAAAAAAAATGAAATTGATAAAAAATAAGTTCTTAAAACCAAACACAACCTAGGTTTTTTTATTTTCAAAACAACTATTTTTTACTAATTTTTTCATTAAATATTTCTTATTAAAACTCTAATGTATTTTTGAAAGAACTAACCATGTTATCAAATAAAATTTATATATATGATTTGATATTCTATAAAAACAAATGTTAAGTACCTTGTTATATGACATAAATTCCATTGTTTTATTCTGTGTTTATATTTATATTAAGGCATAAACACATTCTAAAACACTGATAATCAAATATTTCTCTCATAAGAAAATATATTACACTTCAACTATTAATTAATATTCCATAATGAAAATAACTACCTATGTTATATATGATTGAATATTTATCTTTTCCCTGAAACATCATTAAAATATCCCCAAGATCCACTATATCTAAATCAGAAATTATTTCTTGGATAGAAAAATTTAAAACAACTAAATATTAGATTCATCACTATAACATGAAATTAGAAATATGAGATCTCGAACTTCCATAGAGTCATGTTCTTGTTTATGTTTCAGTCTAACACCATTAAAGTAGGTTATTAGTATATATCTCAAGTTTATGAGAAGGCTTGGGGTGTATTGGGGGTTCATGGTATAAAATAATGGAAAAAGGGGGCCATCAAGTACATGATTCACTATTGGCACACATTTATCAGTAATTGTGGGCCTTATCTATAATTGCATGGAGTGGTAAATCATGGTTGGTCGAACCACGCATGGGGAAGATCCAAACACTATAATCTTGGATAGATCCATTCCATATTTTTAATGACTGTTTTTACAAACAGTTTTGTCTCCCTAAGAAATCATTCGGATCTTCCCCCTTTAAGTATAGGTTGACCCACGGTTTCCATATAGTTCGGCTAACCGTGTGGATGAACTATGCCCCTCAATAAACCGGGGGAATTTTCCATTTTTCCTCCCAAATATTTTTGAAACCTAACTTTTTTATCTTCATTAATCTTCTTTTAGAAACCTTAGTGATGAACTAGACCCTCCTAAACTTCCCAAGGATCAATCTCCTTCATTTCTAAGACGTTTGGAGAGTTTTTGGGTGAAGATCGAACCTTCGTGTGAGTATAAAACTCCAAATACCTCCATTTTCTATATTAGGGATTGTGTAATCATTATTATTATTATTTTGAATCCCTAAAACCCTATTTCTCTAGAACCTTCTATTTTGTGGCTTTGAAGGTTGTTTGAGATTGAATCAAGGGATATGTAAAGGTGATTGTTCATCGATGAACATGAGTTAGGTTATCTAAAATTTATATCTCATATTCTTGATGCCCTTTTTGTGTATAAGAATATCGTATGGTTCCTTGTTTCTTCCCATTTGGTTCATTGGTGGGAAATGGTGAATGGTTTAATTTTTTTGGAAATTGAAACCCTCAAGATCCTCATGGGATCTAATGAGGTTGGGTAGAATGATTCAATGAAAACTCATTGGGTAGACCACTTAATTGAACACAAATGATTAAGTATTTGAATGATAAATTATGGGGTTTATGACATTAAACCAATGGTAATTTTGATTAATCTAAATCATGTTATGACACAATGTTTGGATTATTATGAAGGGTTATGTAAATGATGATAGATTAATGAAATGGTTATGATAATTGGTTAACAGGGCTTGGACTCATGGTTATATGAATAGTGGAAATGTTGTTAAATGGAAATTGTTTACCCTTATTGTTCTATAATTAAATGGTTAATGATGATGATCATATGTGAATATGTGATATGTTTATTTAATGTATATATTTTATAGTACTTTAATGTGTTGATTTTTGTTTCTAAATGATGAATCATTCCAATTTTGGAATGTGTTGACTTTTTTATGATTTTTGGAAGGTAAAAATGAATTTGTGAAAAAATAGATAAAATGGATGAATTTTGGATCTAAAATACACTTCGCATTGTGAAAGAACCAATGTGGTGTGACACTAGATTTTTGAAGATGTTATGAAGCTGTAAAACTGGAGTAGAATGATTACACGACGTGAAATTAATTTACACATCATGACTTTACCAAGTGATTCAGATCCATATGGACAAGTCATGATGAGTGTAAATGATGTGAAAGTTAGTTACATACCAAGAGTCCAGATTACACATCATGAAAGGAGTCAAAGTTCTAAATATATGAATGATATTCACACGAGATTCACACAGATTCAAAAATCATAAATAAACCTTGGACCAGGATTACACGACTTGTAAACACATTACATGTCGTGAAAAGTGTCTAAAAGAGCCAAGAAATAGCCTTTAAATAGATAAAATACATGTTGTTATGGATAAATTTAGAATCTGGAGGGTGGAAGACCCATGGATACCAACAGAGACATGCCCACATACTTTGGAGCTCTACATCACCACTTTCTGTGGGATTTTTCTTCATTCGCTCATGTTTACCATAAGCGGGTGATTTATTGGTTTAGATTTATATGTGTTGAATGTGTGTTGAATATATGAGGTATTTTATATTTTAATGAAATTAATTTTGGGATTTAATATTTTTTATTCAATTAAATCCTTCCCCAAATTTCTTCTTGCATGACCATTGTGATTGGGGTTAGGGAATGAGAATAATTTCTTTATTTTCATGCACATGATCATTTCCTAGATTGATTTAATGCATTTATTTAATATGTGATCTATGGTTTAGACTTCCTTCTTGAACATTGGGTTTGTCTCTTCCCTATATTTAAATAAGGTTTTGGGTTTCCCACTAATTTTAATCTGAGGTTTCAAAGGACATTTGAACTGTAGTATTTTCATAATATTTTAGGTTTATATTTTTATAGAATTAGGAAAACCATTACATTATGTCAATTTTTTGTGTATTTATTTTGTTAAATACTAATATAGATGAATCAAATAGGATGGATATGAATAAATAATGGATGGATTCCAATCGTTTGACAAGAGAGTATGAATATGGAGGGAAAGAGTTCATCAAGTTTGAAAAAGATCATGCATGTGACCCTTATAAAATCTTTTGTCCATGTTTATGTTGTTGTTATTCAAGACAAGTTATTCTAGAGGAGTTGGAAGAACACTTTATTTTTCCTGGAATAGATCAAAGTTATAAGTGTTGGAATAAACATGGGGAAAAAGAGAATGTAGCTAGTGGATGGGATAACAGTGCATTTTATAGATCATCTGATTTGATTACAAGTGTAGACAATGAATAAGACCATATCGAGGATGTGATTACAGATGTGAATGATGATGAAGATCGTATTGAGGAACTGACAAGTATAGTTGAAGATGAACTTCGTGATTACCCAAAATTGTTTGAGCAGTTAAATAGTTGTGCAAAGATGCATTTATATAGTCGTTTCACTAAATATACAGCATTGTCAGCCATACTTATTCTATATAATTTGAAATTAGGAACTGGATGGAGTGGCACTGGTTTTATAGAATTACTTTCTCTCTTGAATGACATGCTCCTAGAAGATAATGATCTCCCGGTACGAACATACGATGCTAAAATAATGCAATGTTTTATGGGTATGATCTATGAATGAATACACACATTCTCAAATGATTGTATACTATTTTGAAAGAACCAAAAATTACTTAGAGAATTACCAAAGTGTGGTGATTCTCGATACAAGAAAGATGAATCTGGTCCTATGAAATTCATATGGTATTTTCCAATCATTCTATGGTTTAGGAACCTATATGGAAGTGAGGAGACCACAGGGTAATTAACATGGCACGCAAAAGAAGAAATAAATATGGGAAACTACATTTCCCAGTAGAATCTCCTTAGGGAAAGAGAATATATCATGAGTATCCTAATTTTGGAAAATATCTGAGAAACCTTCGTCATACATTATCTATATATGGAGTGAATCCTTTTGGTTTTCAAAGAAGCACTCACAGTATATGGCTAGTTAAGTTGGTAAATTATAACTTTCCACCATGGTTATGCATGAAATGAAAACACATCATGCTATCTATGCTTATATCAGGACCAAAACAATTGGGTAATGGTATTGAGGTTTATTAGGCTTTATTGATCAAGGATTTGAAATTATTTTGGGATTCAGGTGATGCTTATAGAAATAAAGATTTCACATTGAGAGCCATGTTTTACGGGATGATAAATGGATTTTCTATTTATGGAGATTTCTTAGGATATAATGTTAAATTAATTCAAGGGTGTCCCCTCTATGAAAAAGGTACACGGTCAATTAGGTTGAAACATTCATCGAAAATCGTGTTTCTAGGACATAGCAGATTTCTAACCCGACAACATAAGTACCGATCTTAGATGACATCATTCGATGGAAGTTCATAATAACATACAATACCATCTCCACTAATAGGTGATCAAATTTTTGAGAAATTAAAATATGTGGAAACTGATTTTGGTAAAATTTTGTTAAAAACCTTACGAAAATCAGTTAGAAAAATTGATCATCTTTTTTTTTGAATTACCATACTAGAATTGTCTGTATGTCAGACACTTTCTTGATGTTATGTATGTTGAAACAAATGTATGTGACAGTGTCATCATCACATTTCTAAATGCACCTGGCAAAACAAAGGATGGAATTAAGGCTAGGTTGGACATGGTTGACATGGTAATATGAGAAGACTTGGTGCTAGTGAAGGGTGAAAAATGAACTTTTCTTCCTCCCACTACTTACACTCTTTCTTTGTAGGAGAGATACCAGTTTTTCAACTTCTTTAATGACGTAAATGTTCCATAGGGGTATTCATATAATATCAATAATATCATTTCAACGATTGATTTAAAGTTAAAGGGTCTGAAATTACATGACTACCATGTTTTGATGCAAGATCTAATTCTTATAGCTTTACATTGCATTTTTTTCAAGAATTTCTATTATACATTAACAAATATCTCTTTCTTCTTCAAATCTATATGCATCAAATTTATAGACCCAATGAAATTACTGAGTATATAAATATAAATTTTCATCATATTATGTGAATTGTAAATATTCTTCCCACTGACATTCTTTGATACGATGGTTCATTTGATGGTTCATTTGGTGAGAGAGATTCGACTATATGGTCTTGTACCTATAGATGGATGTACCCCATTGAATGGTATATATAGATTCTGAAAGGGTATGTCAAAAATCAAAGTTGGCCAGAGGGTTGTATTTTGTAGTAATATATTGTTGAGGAAGTCGTTGAATTATGTACTGAATATATGTCCGGTATGGAAATCATTGGTCTACCGAAATCTCATCACACTGGTCAGCTTGAGGGTAAAGTAATTTCATGAAGAGAGGTTGTAAAAATCAATATTATAGATTGGGAGTAGGCCCACCTATAATTTTTTCATAATAGTTTGGAGTTTAACCCATATGTTGAAACCCACAAATAAATTATTAGGCATTTGAATCCATTAGGGGATGAAAATGGATATCAAATACATATAATAAATAGTTTATAGGATGGTTTCAGGACCATATATTTAAGAAGCCAGATAAAAATCCAGACTCAATTTCATAACGACTTCAATGGCTAGCTGAAGGACCAAGTGTGTATGTATTATCTTATAATGATTGTGTAATTAATGGTTATACATTCTATACTAATGAATATGATGAATACAGCTCCATACAAAATAATGGAGTTACACTTGTGGCTGAAGTGATGCATGTTTCTAAAGGATGGAAATCCAATTTATGCAAATATGTCATACTTTGGCATCATCAAACAAATATGGGAGTTGGATTATACGAACTTCCAAGTGCCTATTTTTTAATGTGAATGGGTTGATAACAGGAGTGCTGTTAAAATAGATTAGTTGGGATTCGTGAAAGTTGATTTCAGTAAGAAAGGGTACAAATATGAACTATTTTTAATGGAATAACAAGCAGTATAAGAATTTTATGTTCTAGATCCCACAAACCAAAACTAGACAATTATTCTGTTATCAACTAAAACCATTTAAGGATTAGAGGAAAATTCAATGAAGGATGACCCTTTCATTGGGATGTCATAATAATTTTTTAGTGGCCCCAATGTAGATGGAATTTTTTATGTTAGGGGAGACCATAATGAAGGGATTTGGATAGTCAATAGAGGAGTCAAATCCCTTCATCCTTTAAAAAAAAGAGTTCAATAATCAGGTTATATATTTTTTGAAATATACATCATGTTACCTTATGTTATTATCATTTTGATTTTGTTTTTATGTAATCTAAATTAAATGTTTAACCAATTCGGAAAATAATTAATTATACATGTTATGATGCTCCCAATCCCAAGGCACAACAAGTCTCTCAACCTGCTGCTGCTTGCAAGGCAGAGGAACAATAGGTCTCTCAACCTGCTACTTCTCATAGTGCATAGGACCAACAAGATTACATTCTGTTGTAGCTTCGGTTATGGCTCTCTTTTCTTTTTTCGGCAGAATGGCTAGGGTTCGGAAGCATGATTCAGATGGATCAGGTTCATACGGCCGAAACGAATCTAACCAAGATGCTTGTGGCATTTCAAATCAAGGATGGCCTTCAGCTTCTTCTTGGCGGTAAGGGCGGAAGCATCTAGGGTTTTCAGCATTGGTGTTTCAGTCTGCTCAAATTGATTCAGGGCATCAAGGAGTTTTTTCTAGATTTTCACAGCTGTTTGTGCCTGGTTTTTGTCAACCATTTGGTTCTATTCCTCGTGTCCGCTAAGGCGAAGGTGCTCTAGTTCCCTTTTGAGTTGACGATGTCGATGGCTTCTTTCAAGGTGGTTTTAGATTCAGAAAAAGGTCATTTTTTGTTAAATCCTTGGCCGCTAAACCTGCTCTGACATCATGTTACTCTGTGCCTCTCCAAGTCGAATATAGAGCAGAGGTAACATAAGGGTTTTGGGATTTTTGGTTCGGTGGTCGAGGGGTTGAAAGGCGATAACTGAGTCGGACTTATATTGTTTTTTTTCTACTTATTTTAGGGATCTTCTTCGATGTATTTGTGTGGAACCCTAGGCTGCTTTATCCTCTGCTCTGGGCTCACATTCTTCTAATTCTCTCTAATTTTTACCAGGAGCAGAGGTAACAATGAGGCTTTTGGGATGTGTGGTTAGGTGGCCTTTGTTCCTAGAACGAGTCCCTCGATGACGGAGACTTTCTGTGTTAGCATTGGCTTCACTCATGGTGATTATTCTGGGCTGTAGGATTTGTTCATTGTTTTGAAGGACGATGTTCAATTTTGGTTTTAGTGGCATCTGTTGATGATCTACGATGGTGACGATCTATTTTTGGCGGCGCTGGGATTTGTTTGGCTTCTCTATGCTGGTGGTCTGGATTACGGCGGTGATGGTAGTGACGGCGGGATGGTGAACTCTAATGGATGGCTAACTCCCATGATCTGGGGTTGCATGAGGTTTTCAATGATGATAGTGGTGTCAGAACGATGATGACATCGGTGGTGATCATGAAGAAGGCTAGCGATGTGACTGTGGAAGTGTTTTGAAATTTGAAATTTTTATTTTCCTACTTTCATTTTGGTTCACGCTGGCATTGTGTCTTTTTAAAAAATCAATAAATGGAATGTATGGTACAATAGGACCAACAGGTTTCTCAACCTGTTGTTGTTACGGCTCCGAATGAAAAAGTAAAGCCACCATATATACATATCGATGAAAGCACTCTGGAGGAACATATTGATGATGTTGAAACGAAAGAAATGGTAGGAAAAAAAACAATGGCGGCACAAAAAAAAACAGGAGCAACGTAGTTTGATGGTGTTAGAAAAAATCCTTAAGGCAAAAGAGAAATCCATCAAATACAAGTTTGAATAGAATAAGTGGGGCCAACATGCTAATCCAAACAAGGCCATGTTCAGTAGTTACATTGGAATCATCACTCGGAAACATGTGTTGATTGATGTACAATCGTGGAACCATGTTTTCACCGGGATTAAGACACTAATGTGGGGAGATATTACAGTATCATTATCATATAATTTCTTTTAGTTTAATAAAAAATAAAATAATGAAATATTGACTTACTCTTCATCATCCCTTATAGAGTACATTTATATTGGATGACTCGCACAAGGAATATGTATTAAGGTTTGCTGGAAGGATTCACAGAGGCTTTCTCACAATTTTAATGAGATGTTATCTTAAAGATGTTGAAGGAAACATAAACCCACACCCACCACCTATTTATGAACACCTGATAACCCAAGGATCATGTAATGCATTTACTAGCTGTTGTGTGGAGCAGTATTTTCAGGTACATTGTGTTTGGTAATACGTTGTTCGATTATACATGTATTCATCACTTTTATTGACAGTTTTTTATTTATGAAATATCAACTATGTTCTAAAAATAAGGAACAAGTAGTAAAACTAGTGTAACCCTATCGTAAAGCAAGAATGGGGTACGATTCACTTGAAAAAAAATTGGTACATATTTTAAATCTACCGTAATAATTTTATGTGGCATAAAAAAACACCAAAACTATGTTCCTCTATTTATATATAGATTGATGAGTCCAAATCCAATTTCACTTCCATTATATTAAATGAGATATAGAACTAGGTATGTGTAGATAAAGATGAAATACTAATAGATTAAAACACACAAAAAGTGTGGGAAACATGTGTAAATATGAAATAATAAATATTTCTTTCTTTGAATCAATAATAAAAGAAAATGATTAATTATTTTCATATATTTTCTATCTGACATAGTCATAGGAATCAGCAACACCCAAAATAGATGTAGACATACTTTCGGTGGCCTTGAAGTAGCCAGAAAAGTATGGCCACATTAGAGGTACGGGTTTTAGGGTGACATCCCGACCATTTTTTGAGAAAAAAACAAGTGGATCAAAGTTAAGAAATAAAAATGATGAGAGAAAGAATATCTATCCTTGAATAATATATGCAATTATAGAGAGAGTTCATGTAAAATTTGATGGTGGGGGGGAAGAGAAGAAACAACTCAAGAACAACCCGTGCGTAAAGATCCCACCCCACCCCACCCCCCCACCCCACTAACTTTGAGGTGAGACATTCCCCTCAAAAGATTGTCTTGGATAAGGTAATAAATGATCTAATAATTGTTTCTATGAATTGTGAATCAGATACACACTGATACATTTACTTTACTAATATTTTACAGGGTTAAAATGATAGTGATTTATATCTATCAACACCCACACATCGCCTTGTAGTGAGGGCTATGGTGTTCAATATCTAGAACTCCATGCTACACAACAGACCACTTCCAACAGGCCATGTCAAAGTGTTGATTAACACAGCCCATGATCAGAGCATTGAGCTACCTATTTCAATTGATGATGAATATATTCATAAGGTTAAACAAGATCTTGGAACATTTATATTATGGTCGATACAACTTGTAAAAAACATGTCCACAAGGAGGTATTAATTTCCAATTTATTTTTCAAGATAAACCTTTAACATTTAATGAAAAAAGGTCTGAACCAATGAATTTTATTATAGACAGACACAGGTAAGGGGTTGAAAACAAATAACAGCTCAAAATCATCTCTAGGATCAACCAACCAATCAAAACAATCTATCAAAATAACCTTAAACTGAATCGTTATATATCCACATTTATTATCATTTCAGGCTCATGTGAATATGAATTTGAAAGAAGTTATTCTTCACACAATTATTTTTTATTAAAATATGTACAAAGGGAAAGATCCATATTTCATTAGTGTTGACAATTTCAGTGAAATCCTAGAGTATGATTAGCTAAGCGGCTCAGTTGTAAATCTATACATGAGGTATGTTTTCAAGTTTTTATTTTCTAAAATCTAATATACTATGAAAATTTTGAATAAATACATTTCATATTTTTCATAGGCATATATATGAAAAACAATTAAAGGGATTTCCGCATGAACCAAAATTTGGACTCATTAGACCTCACGTCACCTCTACAGAACAAAAAAATAGAATCTTAGAAAGAGGGTGAAATAGTGGTAGGCCTGCTCAAATCATTTAACAGCAAAAATACAGATGATATAATATTCTTAATACTAATGATGTAAGGGTAAAACTCTTCCATTTAATCATATCAAATATATTTTAATTTCTTTCATTACTTATTCTTTTTTGTGTTCCTAGGCAGTATTGGATGCTCATTGCGGTTAATTTGGATACTCCAAATATATATTTCTTAGATTCAATTCATGGATATTCAATAAACCGACCACATATGATGGAATTTTTCAATTTGTAATACACTACATCCAACATTTTAGAACTAAAAATCTAGTTATATAATTTATATTATCTTTTAAAGAGGATTATTTTATGATAGGGTGATGCGTGAATATCATCTACATCATAGAATGATTCTAGGGGAAAAGGACTAGAAACATCACAAGT
Organism: Viscum album; assembly: GCA_963277665.1. Lineage (NCBI taxonomy): Eukaryota > Viridiplantae > Streptophyta > Magnoliopsida > Santalales > Viscaceae > Viscum > Viscum album. The sequence continues at coordinate 540,208,160 of OY728146.1, forward strand.
ACAACAACTGGATACAATCAGGGTATATATAATAATATTTCACTATCCAAATGCATATAAAAGAAATTAATTATTTTTTTCAATGTTTTTGTAGTGTCCAAAACAAACAAACGATAAAGACTATGGTTATTGTGTTTGTAAATTTATGAAATAGATCATATTCCATGAACAAACTAGCAACCCTGAAGAGGTATTTTCTAAGATAATTACTATTTCTTTTAAAATATTTATTAATCCTTTGTGTATTTATATTTTTTTAGTACTACCATGATTTTCAAAAAGACTCATATTCACAAGATGATATAGATTTCTTTAGAAATGAATGGGTATAATACCTAATGTAATAATGTACACAAATAGCATGATGATGTGACTGGTATGACTCAAAGTGTTTATTTTTGTTTAAAATTGTTAGTGTTTTTAGTAAAAAGAACAAGTGCCATATTGAAAGCTAAGAAAAATCATTAGGATTGTTTTTATACTTTATAAAAATAATCAATAAGTCATTTGTGATGTATAGGAATCAGATGCACCTAATTTTGACGCATTATGTGACCATTATGACTTTAAGTGTGTATTTTTATAATAAATTAACAATAAATTTAGCAAAAAGAACAAGTAAAATACTAAAAAATGAGAAAATACATTTAGATTATTTTTATAGTTTAGAAAAATGACCCATCAATCATTTTTGATGTGTATGAATCAAAAAAACCTCAATCTGATGAACGTTGTGACCGATATGACTAAAAGTGTCTGTTATCAGTTTAAAATTGAAATTTTTGCTCAAAAAATGTCACTCTCTAAAAACCAAGAAAACTCACTCCAATTGTATTCATAATTTAGAAAAATGATTCATAAGTTCTTTTTGATGTGTATGAATTAGTCTCATGTCAAACCTACACACGATGTGATTGGTATGACACAAAATGTGTGTTTCTAGTTTGAAATGATATATTAGTAAAACAACACAACTAACATATTAAAAATTGATAAAATGCATCTGGAATGTTTTTATACTTTATTAAAATGATCTATAATTAATTTTTGATGTGTAGGAATAAAAATCACCTAGATCCAATGCAAGGTGTGACCGGTATGACTCAAAGTGTCTCATTTTATTTAAAAATTACATTAATTTTAGTAGAAAACACAACTGGAAAACTAAAAACCAATAAAATGCATTCGGATTGTTTTGATAATTTAGGAAAACTATCCATGAGTTATTTGTGACATGTAGGAATAAACCCCACCTCAATACAATTCACTATGTGGCCGGTATAAATCCAAATTTTTCTTTTTATTTAAAATTGACATTAATTTAAGTAAAAAGAACAACTGACATATTGAAAACTGATAAAATGAATTTGGATTGTTTTTATTCTTTAGGAAAATGATACATGAGTCATTTGTGAAGTGTAGGAATTAATTACACCTCAATCCAACACACAGTGTGACCATTATGACTAAAAGTGTCTGTTATCAGTTTATAATTTACATTTTAGCTCAAAACCTACCAGTCACTAAAAACCAAGAAAATACTTTTTGATTGTCTTCATAATTTAGGAAAGTGACTATTAAGTCTTTTATGATGGGTATAAAGTATTATCACATCAAATCTATGCACGATGTGGCTGGTATGACTCAAAAAGAATTTTTTTAGTTTGAAATAATATTTTTGCAAAAAAACACAACTGACATACTAAAAACTAAGAAAATTAGTTTGTATTGTTTTGATACCCTATAACAACAATCCATGAGTCATTTTTGACATGTAGTTTTAAACCACACCTAAATCTGACAAATGATATGACCGGTATAAATCCAAATGTATTTTTATTTAAAATTGACATTAATTTAAATAAAAAGAACAAGTGACATACTAAAAACCAATAAAACGCATTCGGATTGTTTTGATATTTTAAGAAAATGATCCATGAGTCATTTTTTATGTTTAGGAATTAAATTCATATCAATCTTATGCAAAGTGTGACCAATGTGACTTCAAGTGTCTGTTATGAGTTTAAAATTAACATTTTAGCTCAAAAATTTTCACTCACTAAAAATTAAGAAAATCCCCCCTGATTTTCTTAATAATTTAGAAGAGTTCTTTTTAAGTCCTTTTTAACGTGTATAAAGTAGTGTCACCTCAAACTGAAACACTATGTGACCGGTATGACTCAAAATAGGTTTTTTTGGTTTGGAATGATATTTTAGCAAAAAAACACAACTTTCATACTGAAAACTGAGAAAAACCATTTGAATTGTTTTGATACTTTAGAACAACAATCCATGAGTCATTTGTGACATGTAGGAATCAACCAAACCTCAATCTGGAAAATGAAGTGACTGGTATAAATCCAAATATTTCATTTAAATTTGATATTAATTTTAGTAAAAAAATGGGGGACATACTCAAAACCAAGAAAACCCATTCGGATTGTTTTGATATTTTAGGAAAGAAATTGAAAACTCATTTTTAATATATATAAATCAAAACCATCTCAATATGATGCACGATGTGACCTGTATAACTCCAAATGTGTCTTTTTTATTAAAAATTGACATTTTATTAATGTATTCTTTCATATTAATGTTTAATATATTTCTTTATAGTATTACTAACATAATATTTGTTTTATTATATACGTGGAACTATTTTCTTGAGTTGGGATGATTTTTTCCGTAACTAATACCATGGTCGGACATTTTTTGAGAGGGGATCATGGATGTCAAAGGATGAAACATTAATTATTTTAACTTTTTTTTGGATAATTGTAAATGTAATTATATAAAACATTATTTTAAATGTATATAGACTTTTTTTCTAAAACCTTATGTTTGTTGCTTTGTTCATGTGTGCGTTGTTGTGTGTGCTGTTTTGTTCTTATATGTATTGTGAAGGTGCTATTTTGTGTAGGTGGTGTGTGTGTGTTGTGCAGGTGTTATTGGTGGGTGTGTTATTTATATGTACAGGTGATGTTGGTGGGTGTACTATTATATAAATATCACATCACAGGAATCTAGGCCTTTATCAATGCTATTTCGAGTGTCGATAAAGGACCCCTTTATCAGCGCTATTTAGAGCACTGATAAAGTCCCACTTTATCAGCTCTATTTTGAGCATTGATAAATTGTGTCCTTTATCAGCGCTTTTTTAGTATTGTTAAAGGGGACACCCCCCCCCCCCCATATTCACTGAGATTAACAGCTCTCTTCTAGAACTGATAAAAGCACTATCTATAGTAGTGATTCATGAATTTATCTCATAAAGAACACACCTCCATATGATAGTTGGGGTTAGACACCCACTAACTTGAGTAGAAGAAATACTTGTTGCATGCCCCATTATCAACTAGATGAATGATAAGTGGGGAGTGATCTGATAAAACCCAAACCATTCGTTTAACTTTTGAATTAGGTAAGGAGAAGATGACCTAGTTATTATCCAAATAGTAATCTTTCTAGCACCATGTACGATGGATTCTCTTATAATTATTACACCATATATATTTATCCACTAAGTACCCCATCTCCAAGAGAACATTACAAGATACAAATCTAGTGAACTCCTATCTATCTTTTCTCATGTATAATCATCCACCATTCTTCTATAATGTTTCCATGATGGCATTGAAATCACATTGGACAAGCCAATCCAAATCCCTTGGATTAAAGTTTTCCAGATCTTGGAAAAGAAAATCCCTCCCCCTCATATCGCACTTAGCATAAAAAAAGTGAATATAGAAAATTTAACTATCAAAATTGATCCAAGTGGATATATGATTGTTAGAGATAGTGATTTTATCCATTGAAATAGAACTATCCCTGAAAACCTAGATATTTTGATTGTTAGCATCCTCATGCATGCAGTTATGAAGCCCAAGTTTGAGATCAATGTCCTGGATTTTATATAGGTTCTTCTTGTGTTTGAGAATAGCATTTAATAAATCTTTATTATAAATAATCTTATAAAAGAGGAAATCTAACTTCACCCAAGTCCATAGGCCCTATAAATTCCAAATGAGAAATGAAATCATTGAAGTGGAAGCCACCTGGATTTGGCCCACAATGTCGAAAATCACTTAAACATAGAAGAAGAGGAGTATTGTTCCCATTTGACATGAGATCTGGTTCAGGAACTATTGGTTGGATGAGAAAGACCCCTACCATACATGCTTGGTTCCATATATAATAATATATTATATCCATTTGAAAGACAGATAGTAGAGAAGGTGGAGGGACTAGGGCCACTGGGTATGGGAATTGGGGGATGATAGGATTATTTCCCCATCGATGGATGGAAATCTGATTCTCTAAACTAGGGTACACCAACTTGAGGAAGGATCTATAAGGATGAGCTGACAAAGATATTTTCACTAAGTCAAGCCTGGGGTCAAGGATTGAATATAACATTCTTAGCTCTTTAATATATCTCAACATGATAAAATGAAAACCAATCCATTCCTAGAATAATATCAAACTCTACTATAGGAATTTTAATACGATTTGTAGGAAACACCATCCCACTAATAATAATAGGAAGATTCCTATAAATCTCAATTTCATTAATACTTTCATCGTGAGTTTTCACCAAAAGTTCTATCTTATTTTTATGAGGTGATATTATCATTTTACTTGAAATTTTCTCATAAATGAATGGATGTGAAGATCCAAATTCAAACTAGGCATCAATATATTTTTAATAAACAAGTAAAATACCTATCACCACTTCATTAAAAATCCCAACATAAATTTTAGTTGTATAAAATGATTTTTTCACACTTTTTTGCTTTCAATTTTGATGATTTTTACCATGTTTAAATGACTTGGGATACACATTATCATAATTTATAAACTCAATACCATTACAACATCTCACCATTGGATAGTTATTTATTACCCCATTCTTAGATTGCCTGGGACTCTTTTCTTTATAGTCACGAGCCCGGTGAAAAAACTTAACACACCTATAACACTTTCTAGATCCTTGCAAACATTCCCTAAAATTTTTTTTACCACACATGAAACATGTCAGGGTCTTACCTCTAAATTTATGAGTTGAATTCTTATCTATTTCTTTCCAATTTAACTACTCTTTAATCTTATCTCCATAAAGCACATGAGTTCTAGCAAACTCCATCTCATCTTTCCCATCATAACAAAAAACTTTTTCATAGATTTTAAATTATTATGAGGCCAAATATATTTTTGAACTTGGTTTTAATCCTGAGTAAAATCTATTGGTTTTACTATCAAGGTCCCGAATAAAATTTGGTTCGTACCTGGAAAAAAAATTTAAAAAAAATCATACATGACTACTTAATCCTCCTCCTTTTTTCTAAATTATAAGAATTATTTCTCTATTTTTATTCAAACAACATTTGGGAAAAAATTCTCTATAAAAATATTATAGAGAATATCCTTTAAAATCAGCAACCTAAAATGAATCTAAAATAGGAATGTATCAAGAGGAGAATATCCTTTCAAATCAGCAACCTAAAATGGTTCGAATTAGAACTGAATAGTTTGTTGTAGTGATGGATTTATGGGGGTTTTATGGAATGTGGTGTGGATCAGTTAGGGATGTTTTCAGAGTATGAGCTTCTTAAGACAAATAGGCCATTTCAAGTGGCGGGATTGACGGGTCGGCAGTGGATTCGATGGGAGAGCAGCGTAGTGGCTTGGTGGCCCAGTGTCAGGTGGGTATGGTCAGGATGGATGACGGAGCCATGGGATGTGATGGGGGATATCTCAGTGGAAAATGGCATTGGTATGAAGGTATTTATAGTAGAGGTGGATGTTGTCGGTCTTCCCAGATCAAGCAGCGGTGACGCCCAAGGCGTACGGGGGACGGTAGGGGCACCTCGTCGATGGCAGGAAAAAAATGAGATTCTGGTGTAAGATCTAGATAAGTATTAGGGATACTCTTCCTACATCGTAGGGATTCCATATTGGTAGGAATGATAGGGTATGGAATTTTTCACCGGTACTAGCAACTATACACTCTAAATGGGGCATTGGTAGCTATACAACCTTGCAAAGTTTGGGAGTTTGGAAAAATATATATATATTGGGAGGGTCTGCACTTGTGGTGTCTGATTTTTGGGGACCTCAGGGTCATGTAAGAGTCTAGATAATCCTTACAGACCTAAGGGACATGTAAAGGTTCCCCCTTAACTTGTAAAAGGTTATTATCGAAAAATAAAAAAAATGTATGGCCTTCAGGATTTTGGGTCATAAATCTGACATAAAAATCCCATACATTACAAAGTAGACACTTCCACTCAATATCCATTTTTACCAAAATATAAAACTTTTAAAATGAAACATATTTTATTTTCCTGGAAAATATTAATGATTTTCAACTTGACTTATTCTTTTTCCCTACACATCCTTAAACCCTATGAAAACATTTGAAAACATTATATGAGAAAAAAATCTCAGTAAGGTTATAAAATAAAAAAAATATTTCTTCAGTGAAAAACATGAAAATACATAAAATATTTACCTTTTCCCATGTTATTCCTTGAGTGCATAAAATAAATAATATCCACAAGAAAATACAATTTTTTTATCAAACAAAACCTTTAAAACCCATAGTAAGTAAATAGAAACCCTTATAAGAAAATTAGAGCATCGTATTCATAACCCATGATAACTCATTTTAAAAATAACTAGACTCTTGTTAAATCCATAAGAGTAACCTCTCCAGTTAACTCCGGTATTATTTCCTTTGAATACATGGAACATTACCCAATGAATTATAGAGAGATATTGGGATCACTCATCATATAATCTATATCGGGCTCACCCATCATATAAGTTGTATCGAGCTCACCTATCGTATAACCTATATAGGGCTCAACCATCATCATTTATAATTCTCAAGAATTATATCAAAAATAAAAAATTTGTAATCTTTCACCTTATCATCATAAATACCAAAAAAACTCTTTTAAACCCATAATAAAATCACTTTCTATTTTCACATAATAATAGAAAGAAACGCCCCTTCCTTTTGAAAACTCTTTAAAATAAAAAATTCCCAAAAAATTATGAAAATGGATTCATTTGAAAAATAATCATGGAAACCTATAAAGGAATCTTCAAAAAAATGAAAATTAATGACTTCATGAAATTTTTTTTAAGTTGTATAAGTTAAAGAAAAGCATTATTTTACACCTTGGTAAAAAATGTCACAAGTGACCAATATGGAAAACATTAAAAATATTAATTTTAAAACAATTGTAAAGAAGGTAAAATATAGTCTAAAATAGCCTTTAACAACCATTGAATTGTAAATAATAATTTTCTTGAAACATTTAAAACATGGACAGGAAGAAAAATATTTGGAAGGGAAACCTTATAAGGGTAATTTTAATAGAAATTCTCTTACCTTAAATATATTTTGGAATCATACATTAATTAAATACTTCTAATCTGATAACCTCTTTGTCTTACACCTTAATCCTTATAACATTAGTATTTTGGTGAGACCAGTGCCTCTAGGAAATGGGAAGGGATGTTGGAGAGAGACTTGGGTTTGACTTAGCCAAACTAGTGTTCTCAAAAGGTATGAGAAATAAAGGAAATGAGATGCCCTTTTATAAGTGAAGGGAGAGGTACTCTTGGAATTACTTAAATCAACAAATTAATATAAATTAATTTTCATGGAAAAGTGGCACCAAATTGATATATTTAAATTCACTACCACAAATTGTGATTTAGCCAGAATTGGGTTTTATCAATGCTTTTCTTTGCGTTGATAAAAACATTTAATAAAAAATATTATTAATATATATAAAACTATCATATTTATATTCAAAAATTAATGTTTATTAATATGCATTAATTACAAAATACAAGTATATAATTAATATAAATATGATATATTGATATATATATTTTAGTAATTCAAACAATTATATAAATATTAATGATGTATTATTCATATGTGATACATGAACTTATATATTTATATCAATGTCTATGTGCATATATGTGCATGTATTATGTTGTGTGTGTGTGTGTGTGTTTTGTGTATGTGTATATATAGATGTTGTGCATGTATAGATTTGTGTATGTGTATGTGTATATATATATACACATGTACGTGGGATGTACATATATATATAACATGTGTATGTGCTTATGTGTGGCATGTAATTAAATAGTTAACTATAAAATTATAAATATATATAATATTTTAAAAAAAGTATCTATAAAATTATAAATAAATAAATATTTATTTATTTATTTATTTAAATAAATATAAAATTATAATAAATATATTTATTATATTTATATTTATATATATTTTTATATTAATATATATATATATAATTATATACATATATTTATAAATATATACAAATATTTTTAAATGTACTTATTTATAATTAAAATTATAAATATATATATATATATATATTTAAATAATTATAAAATTATAGTAAATATTTATGTATATATATATATATATATGTTTTGGGGCTTCACTCTCCTCCCTTATAAATACAACCTAAGGTCTTGGAAAGTAAAAAAATAGAAGAAATTGTTCTTCCTCAGCCTAGTAAGGGCCCTCATTCCCCAGGTGCAAAAAGTTCATTGGAAGTGGATGCTTTGACACTCAATATTGAAACATCACATGATGTTTCTCATGTATTGGCACACATTCACAATTCTTGTGGTGTACCTAATTCTCTGAATGTGGGATAGGATGGTGAATATCACTCTATCTGAGAGGCTTGTTATGTTGCTTCTACCTCGGATATTCAGTTCAAAGGACATAGGAAGCTGGATGAGGATCATCTCCCCTTAGAGAGAGGTAATGAGGTCACCTTTCCCAAAGATACTTACAATATGGTGGAGGCTCAAGTTGAGGTTGAGAAATATTAACCATATGATACTAACACTGAGGGGTTGTGGCAATAAGTGAAACATGAAGAAGAGGTCGACGTCCCAGAGTTCAAGGGTGTGGGTGTGGGAGATCTGATTGAAAGCCATACGAAATGAGGAGCATCATCTAGGGGATAGGATTATAAAAAAATTGGGTATAGACTGATATTGATGAGGGTGGTTTTCTTTGTCTGACCTTGTCTCTCTCTTTCTCTTCTCTTTTCTTGTTTTGATAAAAGGTCTTCGATCCTACATTTTAAAAATTATAAATATTTATTTATAATTGGAATTATAAATAAATTAATATATATTTAAATAATTATAAAATTATAGTAAATATATTTAAATAATAAATATATTATTATATTAATAATTATATATACTTATGTATTAACATATATATATATATATAATGGGAGCAGTGGTATCGGGTGATCTCAACAGCCATGGCTATCTTTAGGGTTCATCGTGAACAATGGAATTTCCTTGGGACATTGAGCACGGCCTTCTAGCCATAAGACCACTCTTCGGTTCTTCATATGTCATAACCTTCTCATCGAAGGGTCGTAAGGATGCCCCATATATTACGGTGAAAGGGTTTGGTCATCATCATTTCTTATCTGATCTTAGGGGGGATCCAGTTCTCTATATAATCGAATCACCCGCAATGGTCTGTTGGCTATTGTTGAAGTGAAACCCAAAGTACTATAAAAACAAATCGATAAATTTAAGTGCTCGATTCTTGCATGATTAGTTATTTCACGGTAGGAAAATCGGTGGAATCTTGAAGATTTTTTGAATCAACTTCTTTGGATATGGGGTTTTGATGGATGGAATATTTTTTCTATTGGGAGTAGATTCTATCATGCGATTTTCCCATCAAGGGATCTCAAGACCGGGGCTTGGGGTCATGGTCTTATTTCTCTTAAACTAGGGTTTTTTAAGTTATGAAGCTGGGGTCCTCTCTCTGATCCCAAGAAGGTTAATAATTCAATATCCCATTCTTGGGTCTGCATCCATGGTTTGAGTTGGTTCTTCTGGAATCTTGAAATCTTATAGGATGTTTCTTAGGCTATCGGTATCCCGATCAAGTTTGATAGGGAGATAGAGTGAACCTGTTATGGTTGTTTTACAAGGGTTCTCATCGTGGTTCAATTCTCCTTCACCTTGATTCAATCTGTAATTTTTGTTGTTGAAGGCCATCATATTGAACTCTTAGTTTTATATGAGAGAAAACCATATTTTTGTGGAAACTATAAATATATTGGTAATTTTTATAAGAAGTTTCATAAAAACTTACTTTTCTCCCACTATAGGAAAGTTGGACACCTTAGTGGCGATTGCAGACATAGGTGAGCTAACAATGTTGTTGGTGGTGATCGCATAGATAAGGATGGGATAAGACTAACTAAAGTGACCTCAGTTATGGTTAGAACACATTCTGTAAATGGGGTTGGGAATGATGTTGTGGATAATGGGACCAATCAGGTCACTACATGGAATGTTGGTGGTTTTCTTATGTGGCTTCTCTTAAACGGGTTTTAAATTCTGGAGGGTGTGGTTTAGAAAAAGGTAGGGGTAGACTGATGTGGAGAGAGATTCTTTGGTTGAGTGGATGAGCACCAACAAGGATAAAACTCTTGTGGATGAGACTACTACTGAGCCAAATAGAATTGAGGGTGAAATGGGGTCAGGTTGTGCCTCATCACATAATCTGAAGGTTTGGTGGGTTGAGATTGTAGCTGAAGAGGAGGTGTAGGTTCTGGTTAATCATGATATTATATGCAAGAGTGATTAAGTTGTAATGGAGAATGAGGTTTCCTTTGGACAGTTTGACTATAAGAATGTTATCAAGGATAAATTTATCATGACCTGAGGTTGGAATCACTTGTTATTTCCAAAAGAAAGAGGAATTTGAAAGTAGTGGATGAAGATGGATTTTAGTTGGTCATGCCTAGAAAACCCTAGACATTCTCACTTATTATTAAGGCTTTGATTATGCAAGAAATTCATGAAAAGGAGAAGGTTTACAAAGTTAATCCCGAAGATGTTCATGTAGTGATGGACAATATGGGAGATATTGATCCTTTATTGGACTCCTCCTCAGAAAGGGTAAGGGGTGATATAATAGAGAATGAGGTGGAAACTGAGGAGGATTTCATTATCCCATGGACTCTAGACCCAATAAAAATTGAGTTACTTTGATTTAAATTTTAAATAGATCTCACAAAAGTGAAGTGTTTCTTGATGAGTTCAGCAATGTTCATGATAGTTCTGTTTTGATTTCAAAAAATGATTTCACTGGAGATCAAGACATTGAGCCCCATGCTGAGGAGGATAAATCATCAAGTATAGAGGATCAGGCTGACACTTGCCGGGCTCCTAAGCAATGGAAGAGAGGCAAGCACCCGAGAAGTCAAGGTGGCTCATGAGGAAGGGGAGATAGACATAAAATAAGATGATTTTTAAAGGTTATTTTGTTTGATGGTGTTGTTTGGGTCATTTATTAACACGACATCTACCTATCCGATGTGCTTTGTACTTTCTTTTTAATAATAAATTTTTTGGGACCAAGGGTTTACTCAAGGTTCGTGTTGTTATTAGTATATATAATTATATATATATATATACATAATTATATAAATATATATAAATATATAAATATATTTATAATTATATACAAATAAATATATTTATATTTATTTATAATTAAAAGTATAATTATATATATATATATATTAGGTGTTTGGGGGTACAATTACATTAAACATACATACACCACACACACAAGCTAGAAAGGCCGGTCATAGCCCCCCCCCCCCACCCAAGGGATAGCCCACCCATTAAACCTTATTTATTTAGTACATGGCCTGAAGACCTAGTGGGCATAAAGCTCATTGCATGGCCCAAAGGCCCACAAACTAGCCCAAAATCACAATGTAGTGTCATACCTACATCATCGTCAGCCTACATCAAGTCTGCATCATTGCCTGCCTACGTCATGTCTGTGTCACCACATGCCAGCATCATGCATGCGTCACCACCTACAAATGAAAATTCGCTCTCATTCGGATTTGAACTCGGGTTTGATGCAGGATTATGAGGAGCCTTTATAATTATATATATTTATATATTAATAAATATATAAATTTTTTATAATTATATATAATTATATAAATATATTTATAATTATATATAAATACATTTTAAATATATTTATTTATAATTATAATTAAAATAGATATATATATTTAAAAATTTATAAAATTATAATAAATATATTTATTATATTTATACATTAATATATATATATATATATAATTATATAAAAATATATATAATTATATAAATATATTAATAATTATGTATAAATACTTTTTAAATATATTTATTTATAATTATAGTTATAAATAATTAAATATATATTTAAATAATTATAAAATTATAATAAATAATTTTAATTTTAAATATTTTTATTGTATTTTTTAGTTGGGGTTGTAGCCTAGTGGAAAAAAACAACCCTCTAATCCTGCATCACAAACTTGGGTTTGAGTCTCGGCATTAACGAATTCTGGGTGGAATTGCACCGAGGTGTGGGTTGGCCTAGGTGACAGCTCAGGCATGCAGCAGGTGATCCTTGGGGGGTGTCGTCATGGATAGACTGTGATCAAGGATCTGAATTGGTCTCTTAGTGGTGGAAATTTTGTTGGGATCCTTGGCTAAGGCAGGTGATAGGGCAGGTTCATGGCGAGGACGGGCGTTCTCGGTTTCTTTAGTGGTGCAACCGGTGATGGGCAGGATCTTAGACAACGACTCTTCTTAGGTGATGGTGATGTGACGTCCCTAACAGTTATAGTGGGTGATGTCTTTGGAGGTCTTATTTGATAGAAGGAGGACCCGTAGTAACTTCTATGGTGGATCAAAGGCGGAGTGGGCTAAAAGGCCAAAGGTGGAGTGGGCTAAAAGGTGGAGGATTAGCAGTGGACAATCAGTTGTGGTTTCGAGCAGTGGATACAGTTGTAGGGTTCATACAAGGTCCTATGGGCCATGTAATGGGTTTCATGTCCACTTTTCCTTCGGGCCATCAAATATTAAAATAAATAAGGGTTGATGGGTGGGCTATCCCTTTGGGGGCGATATAGTCTGCCTTTTCAGACTGTGTGTGAGGTGTGTGTGTGTGTGTGTGTGTGTGTTTGATTTAATTATACCCTCAAACACCTAATATATATATATATATATATATTTATTTATATTTATTTATTTATTTATTTATTTATTTATATATAAATATTTATAAATATATTTATTTATAATTATAAATATTTATTTATTTATTTATTTAAATAATTATAAAATTATAATAAATATATTTATTATATTTATACTTGTATATATTTATATATTAATAAATATAAATATATATAATTATATAAATATATTTATAATTATACACAAATATTTTTAAATATGTTTATTTATAATTATAAATATATATATTTAAATAATTATAAAATTGTAATAAATATATTTAAATAATGAATATGTATATATATATATATATATATTGGCCAGTGTCACGGATGAGTGGTAATTAACTATTGTCCACCACATCCTGGAGGTCTTGGGTTCCAGCCTTGATGGGCACAAGTACTATTACAGTACAATGTTGGCAGTGACGCAGACGATGACGCAGGCAAGAGATGGCGCGGACATGACGCAGACTTGGTGGTGTAGGCATGATGATGTGGGAATGATGTTGCACAGGGCCTTCAGGCCAGTTAATGGGGCTTTGGGTCATGTAATGGGCTTCATTCCCACTGAACCGACGCGCCATGTATTAAATAAATAAGCATTGATGGGTGGGTTATCCCCTTGGGGTGGCTATGGCCTGTCTTTCCAACCTGTATGTGAGGTGTGTGTGTGTGTGTTTGAATATAATTGTAATCCCAAGCACCTAATACATATATATATATATATATATATATATTAATAAGTATATATATATATATAATTATATAAATATATATAATTATATAAAATATTTATAATTATATAAAAATATTTTTAAATATATTTATTTATAATTATATATATATATAATTATAAAATTATAATAAATATATTTATGATATTTATAATTATATATATTAATATATAATTATATATATTAATATATATTAATATATAATTATATAAATATATATAATTATAGTAGATGTTGTGTCAACCCGCTATACAAAAAGGAATGATTAGTGGTGGTTTTTTATTGGCCTAACAGTGGTTTAAACTGCCACCTAATTGTTTAGTGACGGTTCTTAAAACCGTCGCATATTGCATGGTTGCTAGTCAATCAGCGGTGGTTTTTTTATTTCACAATAGTTTTTTTAAGCATCGTTTTTATACAATTTAGTGGCGGTTTGATATTTAATTAGTGGAAGTTTCTTAATTTAAAAAAAAATATGATGGGTATATAATTAAAAATAAATTAACTACTGTAAAGAATTTAGGGGAAGTTATGTTTAACGATGGTTAATCTGAAACGCCGCTAAACACATAAAATAATATTTGTTTAGCGGTGGTTACAACAAACCGCCACTAAATGTGTTTTCATTTTAAAAAAAAACTATTTAATAAAAAACTATAAATATACAAAAACTAACATGATATAAACTCAAATATAAATATATGATAAACTCGTCATTTATACATCACACATCCACAATCATATAAACAACCACGACCATCATAACCTAAGTCTCAGTCTCCCAATACATCAACCAATACCTTGGTCATCAATATATAAATAAAAAATATGTCCAACAACAACTCATGTCCAATATACATCCATATCACACCTCTACTACATATGTCTGCCTCCACATCATCTCATCAATAGAAACCGACCTCATCATCGCATTGTCTGTAAAAAAAATGAAACAAAAAGTAAAACTAAACATAATAAATCATAATTACAGTAGAATAATTGATTAAATTTTAACATACCATAGAAACTAAGAACTCTCATGACTGCCTTCTGAATAATTTCATGGATTGGAATGGTCAACCTTCTTCCTACTAATGGCATCTAGAACCTACAATGAAAACCAGAACATTTAGGAAAAGAAATGAGAAATAAAAAAGACGCAGAATACATTCAAAATGTTGTACATAAAATTTGTTATTTTTTTAATCAAACAGAAGACATTTTTACGGAAAAAATAATATATAATGCAAAACACTTTAAAAATTGAAACATATTTAATTAAGAAAAGATTCAACAGTTGAAACTTAAAAGGGATAAGTAAATATTCTAATTTATTTTTAAAGCAACGTGCGATGTGCTTGAAATTTATTTAATAAACAAATTTTAAAAATTTTAATATCATATAAAGTACTATAATTCAAAAAACAACTAATCAGTTCTTATCACATGGTTTCACATCAATATGAGGTGGTTGTTTTCTATAGTTTTGACTGTTCCATGCACATTTTTGTATTTTAAAAAACTAAAAACACATTTATGGCAATAATAGGAAAACCGTTATTCATAATGTTGTTCTATAAGTTCCTACATTTCACAATTAAATATACAGTCATTGTCCCCTTATTTCAAGACAATCCGGCATTTTTTTCTTAGTTTTGACTATTCCACACATTTTTAAGGGTTTTAAAACACAAAAAATGTGTTTACAACCACAATGGGAAAACTCTCACTCAGAATGATGTGTTGTTGATTCCTATATTTCACAATTAAAACTACGGTTGTTCTCCCCTGATTTAAGGACAATCTAACTTTTTTCCTAGTTTCTAATGTTCTATACACATTTTAGTATTTTAAAACAATAAAAACATGTTTACGGCCATAATAGGAAAACAATCACTCATAATGACATTCTGTTGGTTCCTACATTACAAAATTAAATATACGGTCATTATCCCCTAATTTCAGGACAATCTAACATTGTTCCCTTAGTTTTGACCTCCTGACGATTATTTTTAAAGGATTTTGTACCTTTGATAAGTTTTTACTGAGTAATTATGATCACACTACATATTGGATTGACGTTTTTTCTACTCGTACATGTTAAAAACAACTAATCTATGGTTTTACCTTGATTTCATTATAATCCAACGTTGTTTACTTGGTTTTGATCGTTTCACGCACATTTTAGTATTTTAAAACATTAAAAACATGTTTATAAACGTAATAGAAAAACCATTATTCATAAGGATATTCCTTCAGTTCCTACATTTTAAAATTAAATCTATAGTCATTGTCCCCTGATTTCTAAACAATCCAATTTTGTTTGTCTAGTTTTGACCATTTCAAGCATATTTTAGTGTTTTAAAAAACTAAAAACATTTTTAGGGATATAATAGGAAAATCATCATTCATAATGCAATGTCTTTGGTTACTACATTTGAAAATTAAATACACAGTCATTACCCCCTAATTTCATAATAATACGATGTTCTTTTCCTAGTTTTACTATTCCACACATGTTTTAGTGTTTTAAAACACTAAAAACGTGTTTACAGCCATAATGGGTAAATCGTCACTCAGAATGACATATTGTTGATTCTTAAATTTCAAAATTAAATCTAAAGTGGTTGTCCCGTGATTTTAAAACAATTTGACATCGTTTTCCGGGTTTTGACTATTTTAAACACATTTTAGTATTTTAAAACACTAAAAACATTTTTACAACCATAATTGGAAAACTAGAACTCAGAATGAAGTGCCTTTAGTTTTTACATTTCAAAATTAAATCTATAATCATTTTCCCCTAATTTCAAGACAATCTGATATCATTTCCCAGATTTTGACTTCCCAATACTTATTTTTAAAGGATTTTGTGTACCTTTCATAGTTTTTACTTAGTAATTCCAATCACACCACACATTGGATTGACATGTTGTCTATGAATATATGTCAAAAACAACTAATCAATGGGTTTACCTTGATTTTAAGACAATCCAACGTCATTTTCTTGGTTTTGACTATTTCATGCATATTTTAGTATATTAAAATGCTAAAACGTGTTTATATCCATAATAGGAAAACTTTCATTAAGAATGACATGTCGTTGGTTCCTCTATTTGAAAATTAAATCTATAGTCATTATCCCCTTATTCTAGGATAATTATATTTTTTTTTCTATTTTTTACCATTCCACGCACGTTTTAGTGTTTTAAAACACCAAAAATGTGTTTACATCCATAATGGGGAAACCAACATTCGGAATGACGTGTTACTGGTTCTTACATTTCATATTTAAATATATGGTATTTGTACCATGATTTCAGGATAATCTGATGTCATTTTCCTAGTTTTTACCCCCTTACAATTGTTTTTAAAGGCTTTTGTACCTTTCATAAGTGTTTTCTGAGTCAAAACTGGGCAAACAAGCTCAGATTGTTTTCAAACTTATGGATAACAATCAAAATTTTAATTTTGATGTATAGGAATCAAATACATATAAATCCAGAATAAGATGTGGTCGTTATAACTCTAAATTCAAGTTTTCCATATAAAATTGTCATTTTTTTATGGATGTTATATATGTTCTTTACAAAGTCCATGAGCATCAAATGGAGTCAGGGACATCAAAATAAAAAAAATCTAGAAATAAAAAACATAACACTTTATAAGTATATTATAAAATTTACTCATGAATTTTAAATTAGTTATCAAGGAATATCAAATTAATATTACCTTTACTTGAGTATCAAAGACCTCATTTTTTCAAGTTGTGGGAATATGCATCTGAGATGCTGTTTGGCTAGAATCCTGAAATTTTTTTGTTCTTGGAATTCTTGCATTTCAAATGGTTAAGGTGTATTAAAAATATAAATAATAAAAAACAAAAATATGTTTACAAAAAAACTAAAACAGTGTATATATGTATGAAATACTTATCAATGTTAACTTTTAATATAATTTCATTACCAATTTATACATTCAATTGTCTTCATCTTCATTATCTTCATTGTTATCAACCTCTATTATGATGAGTCCTTCATTTTCACCCTCTCTTCCAAGTTCTACCATTTTTATATTTTCAGGAAATAATTGTTCAATATTTTTTGGTTGATGAGGTTTACTATCACAAATTACCAATTGATCTTTATCACCCATATCATATAATTCTCTATGATTTAAGTGTATAACGACACTCCAACCTTCATGTATTTCATCATCTTTATAATAAACCATCTTCGCTTGTGAATCCAAGATAAATGGATCATTCTCTTTAGGCTCACCATTATCCATCAAGTGAGAGAAGTTGACAGAAGTAAAATGTAACGAAACTTTAATTATGTCCCTATAAATGTTGACCCACTTATATTTGAATAAAAAAACTAAAAACTATATGTCATATTTTACTTCAATATATCAATTAGATTTCCATAGTATCCCACCTCTACAAATGTAAATACGCCACTATTCTGATTTTTCAAGTCTTCTTCACGATAAATTGTATGAAACCTGAAGCCATGAATATTGTAGGCATCAAATCTATTAATCTGTCTTAGAGGAAATCGAACAAAAATCTTCAAATCATTTAATATTTATGCTCAATTTTCAACATTCATTATCTAGGAAAAAAGATATAAACTGTTACTTTTCACATAGATAAAATAATTAAATGTCAATAATATGAATATGGTCATATACTTACACGATTGGAGAACTATTCGACAAGATCCATATTAATAGTTTTTGTTAATTCCATATCATTTCGAGATTGACCCCTTAGTCACCTCTTTATTTGTGGTCACAATTCTTTAATAAATGGATATACAGTAACACTATTGAGTAGCACATATCTATGTGATTGTACCAACTCTAGTTGGTAATACCGATGATTGATT
The DNA here is from genome assembly GCA_963277665.1 of Viscum album. Taxonomy (NCBI): domain Eukaryota; kingdom Viridiplantae; phylum Streptophyta; class Magnoliopsida; order Santalales; family Viscaceae; genus Viscum; species Viscum album. The sequence goes on from OY728146.1 coordinate 540,226,937, forward strand.
TTCATAACTAGAATTAGTGGAGATGTCATCATCACATCCAACATGATTTAATCTAGTCTCAATCCCATCCAAATAAAAACGAACATAAGTTAAAACACTCTTCAGCTATGTAAACTTCAGCAATAGATACTTCTGGTTGAGCTTTATTCCACACATATGATTTAAAATGACCTAAGTACCTGATGAAAAAAATAAGAAACGTATTAAAAAAATTATGCAATTATTTGATAAAATTGAATTCACTAATGAAAATAAAAAATATATCAACATACCTATCAATTGGATACAACCATCGATAGTGTACTGGTTCATCAAGTTTACCTTATTTAACCAAATAAACAATTAAATGAATCTGGACTGTGAAGAATGAAGGGGGAAATAACTTCTTCAAATGACATAGTTCCATAACAATTATTTCTTGAAGTTTATCAATCTCCGTTGAATTTAAATTTTTTCCAAAAATCTCTCTAAAAAAGGTACAAAACTCAACTAGAACCAAAGTTTCTTTTTTAGGTAAAGTATTACAGAAATATGATGGAAACAACTTCTCCATAAAAATATGTGATTCATGACTTTTCAATCCATCTAAATTTTTATGTTTCAAGTTAACACATTTTGATATGTTACTTGAATATCCATCTATAACTTTTATATTCTCTAAAGTTCAAAGGAATATATATTTCTCATGATTTTTCATTGTAAAAATAGCCAAAGGATACTTGCTATTCTCATTTTACCACAAATTATGCTTTATATTCATTGAATCCAAATCCTTATGAGCATAAAGCTTATCCTTCAATTTACCCTGCTCATTAAGCACTATAAAAATTACATTATAACATAATTTCTTATCAATATGTATTACGTCAAGATTATGACGTATCAAATTAAACTCCTAATAAGTAAGTTAGAAAAATATACTCTTTTTCTTCCATTCTTATGTTCCAGCTTCTTCAGATATTGTACCTTGTACCCTTCCACCCACCCCTCTTTAAACTGGTGATATTTTCCAAATTCTTCTATGACATTCATTAATCTTATCAAGATTTATAAACCATATAACACCTTCAGTGACTTTATCATTTCAATGTCTCCATTTAATCATGTATTTTTAAACCTGAATTTATGAGAATCATCAATAAATCGATGATGACACATAAAACACCATTTTTTTCTATGAGTAATCATTGAGGTTCAAAATCAAAATTACAAAATGGACAAGAAAAACTAGTATGAGAATTCAAAAAAGATAAATTTCCTAGTCTAGGAAATTCACTAATTGTACACAATAAAGAAGCATGGATTTTGAATAGTTATCTCATTGAAGCATCATATGTTTCCACTCCATCGTCCCATTATTCTAGAAATTATTTTATTAGAGGTTGAAGGTATAAATCAATGTCATTTCTAGGATTTTTCTTTATAGGAATAATCATCAAAATAATGAAAGAAGTCTTTTTAAAACATATCCATGGAGGTAGGTTATAGGGGAACAAAACAACTGTCCAAATGCTATAATTAGTACTTAAATTACCAAAATAGCTAAAACCATCAGAATCTAATCCCAAACGTATATTCTTAGGATCCAAACAATATGGATATAGTGAATCAAACATCTTCCATGATGTTGAATCTTTTGTATATCTCAGAAATCCATTGCTACTATCTTAAGCATGCCACTTCATATCATCTCTAGTCTTAGATGACATGAATAATCATTGCAAGCATGGTTTTAGAGGAAAGTGATTCAATACCATTGTAGTAGTTTTATTCTTTTATTTTTTCCTAGGGTTTTATTTATTTATACCCTCACTATTTTTCATTGAATTTTATCTACTTGTATGACATCTTTCACATATTCTCCCTAATAAATCAAGCAATCATTAGGGAATGAATGTATCTTTGTATAATCAAGTCCAAGTTTTTTTATGACTTTCTTCATCTCATAAAATGATGTAGGGACCTTAGATTCACTAAATTCATCATGAATAAACTATAAAATCATAGACATTTATTTTTTAGTTTTTTCACAGACACTTCATATGATACAACTTAATTAGAAAAGACAACTTCAAATATTTGGCACACACTTCATACAATTCTTGATGTTCGTCTTCAACTAAATCATAAAAATAATTTTTGTGGTCACTAAAGTTATGAGAAATATTAACCTGCTCATGATCAATTGAAAGTTCTATTAATCTATTGAAATATTGGACATTGTATTCTAAAAAACAAATTCTTCATTAAACAAATTTTTAATTGAATTCTCCTCTGCTGGGTTACTTTGTATTTTGTTGAAAGTATTTTCATTATTTTTACTCTCTATAAAATTTGATTCCTCGTGCTAAATCAAATGTACATATTGAGCAGAAAACTATTTCAATATAAAATTCTCATATACTTAATTTCTATTCAACCATTGATTGAATTTACAATTAGGACACTAACATTTTATTCTACCATTCACTGATCAGTTTGTAATTGCATAATCTAAAAATTCTTTCAACCCCTTGGCATACCTATGTGTGTTTAGAGGTAAATTAATCCAACTTTTATCCATAGGTATGGGATTTTATTCTCTCTATACTTTCAAATATAAATATATAAATTTTTAATCTAATAGGTATAATCAAAATTAAATAATAATCTATATGGGTTATAATAATACTCAAGATCATGGTATTTGAAGTTAGATACATGCATGAAATAATTAATATTTAATGATGGAAGTGTGGAAAAACCACTACATTAAAGATGATAAATATGTATCAATTTTTGATATTTTATATGTTGATGATATTATTTTTATGGGAGAAAAATATAATGGTCTATTCTACCTTAGTGTTGTAACTGAGGGTTTATTACATTGAAAAAATAGATACATTGATCAATGTCTAATCCATTTCCCATGGTCTAACTAAGACCAAGAGCACCTATTTAAAAATATGAATGAAAAGTATACTTTTTTGGATATCACACACTATTATATAGCTAAAATTGATATCACACACCATTTAAGGTCATTTTATATGTACACCTAAATTTCCAACAAAACTAACTGGGGAGGGGGAACTTTTACTAGACACGTACTACACCTTAATAGTTAGTGATTTCAAATAAAAATATTTAAAATTCTAAACTTTATTCAATGTGATATGTAATTATTCTTAAATCATAGTCAAGTTTTTGGAATTATTACCAGGTATCTAGTGAATATAGTTAAAGAATATGTTTGATAGATTAATATATGTCTTTTCTCACCCAATTTATTTTTTTCATTTTTACTCTTTAGGATTGCTGTTTTAATAATGGTAATTTATTATTATACAATGTTGATCCATGAATATTCTAATCAAGAGAAAGTTATTAAATCAAGGAATAAAATTTCAACTACAATCCCAAGATTAAGAATTTATTGTGGAAGCAAAATGAAGGAAGACAAAATGAATGAAGTTAATCAATCTCATGGGGTAGAATAAGTAATGAAAAGAGGAAAATTAATGAAAAACATTCAGGTTGTACAATTTACATTAAAGTATAGTAGTGTAACCAAGTGTCATTATGCCACTAATTATTGTGAAAAAATCAAGATAAATAAATATATTCTAATTATGTATATTATAACCAATAAAATTATTTTTAGGGATGGAGGCCACATGATAATAAACATTGAGAAACCTTTTTAGAAAATTTACTTTGAAAACTCAAATACTCAATCATTATAAAGTCACTATATTCTATTAAACCCAACATTGGTTCTTAAAAATCCATCCACACCCTTAGAATTCATGTGTTTCCATTAAAAATTATTTTAAGAACCAAAAAAACTTTTAAAGTCATGAAATCGCGTAATAAAATACATTATACTATTTTATCAAATGTTAGGTGTTCATGGTAGTTGAAAAATAAATTTAAAATACATTTTTTCATATAAAAAACCTTCACATTCAATGGAAAACAAGAGAAACATGGTTTCCCTTTAAAATAGATTTATATACACGTATAATAATTTAATTAGGAATCTAAAACCTAGCTTAAAGAGGTAAGAAATCAATGTTTATTAATTTAATGAGCTATATAATATAGAAAACCAACCTCTGATCTATCACTTCTACAACGTGGGACACCAAATCACTATAATAAGGCCAAAGAAGATTTAAGATGCTAGGAGGAGGAGAACCAAGCCTAGGAGAGGGAGGTCGGAGGGGGTCTGTATCACCGCTGGGGAGAGGAACTGTTGGGAGAGGGAGGTTAGAGGGGGGGTTCTGCGTCACCACTGGAAAGAGGGAGGTTGGAGGGGGTGTCACGATGGTTGGGGTTACTTCCGAGGATAGAGAATGGAGGTCGAAGGGGGGATTCTGTGTCACCACTGGGAAGAGGAAGGTCAGAGGTGTGTTCATGGGGGTTGGGGTCACCACTGAGGATGGAAAAGAGAGGTATAGGGGGTTTTGCACTGCCGCTAGGGAGAGGGAGGGTCAGGGGGTGGGGGTCGAGGAGTCGGGGTTGCATAGGGAATAGGGGAGGACAAGGATCAGAGTCAGGTTGTGTATAGGGATCAGGATAGGGGGAGAAAATAGTGTTTTTTTAAAACATATTGCAACGATTTAATGGAAAATGCTGCCAATTATTAAAATAAAAAGATATAGCAGTGGTTTGACGAAATTTCAGCCATATTAATTTTTTTTAATCAAATTTATTTATCTTTAGTAAATAGAACTACTACTAACTAGATATTTTTTATAGTGACCAATTGGAAGGCACATCCCTCCATAAAATCTGTATCTAGGAAAGATGGGGTTCAAATCCCAGCTACTGCAATTTTTGGCACCCCAATTAAATTAGTGTGGCCCTTTTTAGTGGGTGTATTTCCATTATTCATGATGTGCTCTCATTTCATGGATGGTGATTTATGGTCCCCTGTTAGACAGTTTGGGCAATGCTAGTTCTGTGCGTGTAGGAGGGGAGGTCTAGGCTCTGACCAGTGGTGGATTCACGGTGGTGTCCAGCTAAAGACAGTGGTCCATGAAAGGTCGTAGGGGGATTCAGTCTCCAATGGGATGTGTCCATCCAGAGTCGAGGTCTTCTATGGGGGAATGTTGAAGGATTCAATGGTGTATTGTGATGACATCGATGGGATAGTGTTCTTTTATGGTAGAGTGCGGCATGCGACCTCCTTAGGTGTATGGTGTGGCGGTGTACAACGCTCACGATGAGGATGATAATGGGATTGTATAGTGATGGATGGGCTCTGACTACCTGGGTTGGGGATGGATAGTGGTGGCATAGTCATGGGGGTGATGGATGGTTGTCTGGAAAAAAATCCCAATGTGTTTGGTTAAAAAGTGGTGGCCCGTGAGTATGGGTAGTTCACGAAAGGCCCCACATGACAGTGGGGGCTGAACTGGTGGCGGTAGTGTACAGCTACCCCAATATCTATCTATCTGTGTGTGTGTGTGTGTGTGTGTGTGTGTCTGTATAAATAAGTTGAGGTCATTATTGATCTATCCCTAGGGGGCTATGGACCGGGTATGACCCTAACATGTGGGTGTGGGTGTGTGTGTGTGTTTGATGTCATTGTACCCCCATGTACTAGCCTAATATATATAATTATATAATTATATAATTATATATAATTATATAATTATATAAATATATATAATTGTATAAATATATTTATAATTATATTCAAATATTTTTAAATATTTTTTTAATTATAATTAAATTAAATATATATATTTAAATAATTATAAAATTATAATAAATATATTTAAATAATAAATATATTTAAATAATAAATATATTTATTTATAATTATATTTACAAATAGATATTTTTTATTCTTTAAATGTTTATTTATAATTATATAAATTAAGTTTTTTAATTATATTTATTATATTATTAAAATTGGGTCTTTATTAGCACTAGAATTTTAGGGTTGATAATAGTCTTACCTGATCTTTTAAATATAACCCTAATAAATTCCTCATCCTCACACTGTTTAAGCTATTGTAGAACCGAACCCTCATCATCAGTCATCATCAAGCTTCTCAATAAATCGATCCTCTCAAGATCTAAGGTGTGTGATTATGTATTCTCCTCTTTAATTGAGATCTTCTTCTATCTAGGTCTTTACCCCCACTCTTCTACCTTATTTTGGCCCTTCTCAACTGAGTTCATAGAGGTTTGGGGTATATTAGAGGTGGTGTTCGATTCTCCTTGGGTTTCTTATATGGATATGTATCCCTGTTGAATACATCGTTCTATTCTACCTCAAATCTTGTTACCCGATCCCATATTTTAGATCCCATCTTGGTCTTGTATGGTGGTTAGCTTGAGGTTGTTTGGGATGTGTTGGTTGATCCATTGTCAGTGTTATCACATTATATTAGCCTTATAATGCTGCTTGGTTTTGAGGATTTTCTTTATTAATGTTATTACAATATGAATATCTATGAGGAGAAAATAGTGTTTTTCAAATGCTCTCAACCCTTGTCTTGAAATGGGATTCCATAACATGTGTTTTTTAAAATGCGTAAGGGTTTTTTAGAAAATAATGTGAGTGTTTTTTAATGTGACTATTGATTTCACTTTGAATTTCTAAATATACATTTTATATCAATTGATTTTTAGGCCAAATGTTTTTAAAAATTCCATAAAAGCTCATAAAATATGTATTTGGTTTTAAAATAAGTGTAGAGTAGAGGCTTAATGTTTTTAAATGTGTTCTTTTCACCAAATGACTTTCAAACCAAGTGTCAAAGTGTTTTGAAGTGTTTAAAATGATTGACATGAGTTTTTGACATTATCATTTGTGCATATTTGATTCAATGTTTTCTTAAATTTATATTTATATAAATGATAATCTTTGTGATAATTAATAAAAACAAACAATATTTTCATGTGTATGTAAATATTTTTTTAAAAGTAATTTTTAAATAATTATTTTTATAAATTCAATATAATATATAAGTAATAATAACAAACAATTATTAATAATTTTATTGTGTATATAAATAATTATAAATAATTTATAAATAATTTCTATTATAGATGATTTTAATTATAAATAATTTTGATTATCATGAATTAATAATTTATATAAATAATTTATATAAATAATTTATAAATAATTTTGAATTAATATTTTTGAATTGATATTTATTTTGAATTAGTAGTTTTGAATTAATAGTTTTGAATTAATAATCATTTTGAATTAATCATTTTGAATTAATATTTTTAAAAATTAATATTTTTGAATTAATATTTTTGATTATCTTGAATTAGTAATTTTGAATTAATAAAATACATAAATAATTTATAAAATAATTTTCATTACATTGAATTGATAATTTTTATTATGTGTATATAAAAAATTTTGATTATGTGTGTATAAATAATATTGATTATAAATAATTATTTTTATATAAATAATTTTGATTATGTGTATGTAAATATTTTGTTCAACGTAATTTATAAATAATAATAATAATAAACAATTAAAAATATATTTTTAAATGTATATTTGATATATTTATATAATTATAAATTTATTTTGTAAATATATATATTTATGAACATGTATTTATATAATTATATATAAATAAATATCTTTATATATTTATATAAATATATTTAAAATTATATAAATATTTTTTAAAATAAATATATAAATAATTATTTATAATAAATATATTTATTTATTTAAAAATCAAAGATAAAATTTCAAATTCTATTATTTTTTTATTTGGAATAATTGAGTATTGGAAAACTATATTTTTAATAAAGGTTGTTTTTATCATATTTCAGAAAGAAAAAAAAAATCTTTTCTTTTCTTTTAAAAATTTCCACCAGACAAGATGGAGAAAATTACAATCATTTCTTTTCTTTTAATAAAGTTCACATCGAAACAAAATGTGGAGAAATTAAAAATACAAGTATTTCTTTATTTAGTCATTTTTTAAAATTTTAAAATTTGTATCAATATATTTTTCTTAGTTTAAAGTTTATTGAATTTTGTTGTTTTGAAATTATAATGATATATTAAAATCAAGGTATGTGATCACTTATGATTTGTTTCTTCCCCTCAAACATATTTTTTTGTTTTTAATTTTCCCAAATGGTTTGAATAGTGTGCACGCAAGAGATCTTATTTATCCTCGATCTACCACGTTGATTCTCAACCCAATATCTCTTCCCTCAAGCCATTGTTGGTTCTCCCTCTCCCTCTCCTTCATGTTCATTTTCACTCATTAATAATTATTTATTACTTTGATTACATGGATCTCCTAGATCTGCACTACAAAAACTCTATCTACTATCATGTAATGTGGTAACTGTAAATGATAAGGAGGCGGACTTTTCTCGGTGTGCAGTTGGTAATCAGACCCTACTTCCAAGTATCCCTCATGTTCCCATGATCCACCCAATCTATCTTTCTTCGAACCACTGTTGGTCCACTCTCTCCCTCACCTTTACATTCATTTTTACTCATTAATCATTATTTTTCACTCTGATTGTAAGGATATCCTAGTTATGCACCGTAAAAACACTACCCACATATCGTGTGAGGTGGTGACTAAAAATGATAAGTAAGTAGTGTTTTTGTGGGGCACATCTAGTAATCATCTCCAGGTTCTAAGTATCTCTCCTTCTCTCATGGATTAAAATCAAAAAATTATACCCATTTACTTCAAAGTAACCCTCCTACTCCCATGGATTAAAACCAAAATGTCTTTTTAAAACATGTTATTACCTTATGTATTTTATTTTTAGTGACCATTAGAGTATCATATTCAAATATTGTTTTCTTTTTAGGAAACCAAAATATAGAAAATATATTCTGCCAAATTTTGAGAGACAAAATATTAAACATGACCAATTTTAATTTTTTTATAAAATATTTATCAAGAATTGATATAGATAGATAGTTTTGAAGATTTTTATTAAAGGTCGTGTGTTGATTGCCTCTATTTTGGGTTCTAATAGGGGATTGGTCTCTATTGGGACTCTAATTAGTGAAATAGATGGTATATTAGGTTCATATAATATAGAAAATATTAATTATAACCCACGTTAGTAAAATCATGCCCATTAATAAACCATTTTATGTCTTTAAAATCATAACCATTAATAATCGTAACTTGTAATAATATTTTAATCATAAGATTAACATTTTCTATGAAATGGTTTTTATGCTTTATTTATTTTGTTAAATATTAATATTATTAAATCAAATAGAATGGATATGAATAAAAAAATGTATGGATTTCAATCATATGACAAAAGAGTATGAGGATGGGGTGAAAGAGTTCATCAAGTTTGCAAAAGATCATGCATATGACCCTTTTCAAATCCTTTTTCTATGTTTACACAATTGTTATTCAATACTAATTAGTCTAGAGGAGTTGGAAGAACACTTGATCTATCACGGAATATATCAATGTTATAGATGTTGGACTAAACATGGGGAAAGCTGAATGTAGCTAGTGACTGAAATAAGACTATGTTTTATGGATCATCTGATATGATTACAAGTGTGCTCAATAATGAAGAGTGTATTGAGGATGTGATTATAGGTCTTAATGGTGATGAATACCATATTGAGGGAATGATAATTATAGTTGAATATATACTTTGTTATTGTCCAAAAAAATTGAGAAGTAAAAGAGTTATAAAAATACACCATTGTATATTAATTGTACTAACTATACAATATTTTCATCTATACTGAAACTGTATAATATAAAAGCTTGAAATTAATGGAATGATTCCAGTTTTATTGAACTATGTTATCTATTTAATGATATGATCCTAGAAGATAATGATCTTTATTTCTGAACATTTGAAGCTAAACAAATTCTACGTTCAATGGTTATGATCTCTGAAAGAATACATGCATATCCAAATTATTTTATATTATTTTAAAAGGATTGTAAATCACTTAAAATGCCCAAAGTGTGGTGATTATTGATAAAATAATGATGAATCATGTCCTGTGAAATTTTTATGGTACTTTCCAATCATTCCAAGGTTTAGGAACCTATATAGAAGTGGGGATACTGTAGGACAATTGAAATGGCACACAAATACAAGAAATCAAGATAGGAAACTTCATCACCCAAAAGACTCTCCTCGGTAGAAAAGAATTAATCACGAGTATCCTAAATTTAGAAATGAGATGATAAAAATTATTATTGTGCTATCTATAGATGGATTGAATCCATTTAGTTTTCATATAATCACTCATAGTACATAGATGGTTATGTTGGTAAATTGTAACTTACTACTATGGTTTTTCATGAAACGGAAATACATTATGTTATCTATGCTTATATAAAGACCAAAATAACCAGGTAATTATATTGATGTTTATTTGTCTACATTTATTGAAGATTTGGAACTATTTTGGTGTTCAATTTTATGTTGTATGATTCTTATAGAAATGAATATTTCACAATGAGATCCATGTTGTATGGGATGATAAATTATTTTCCAGCTTATGGAAATTTTTTAAGATATAGAATTAAAGGAACTCAAGGGTATCCCATTTTTGAACAAGGTATATAGTCAATTAGGTTGAAACATTCATCAAGGATTGTGTTTCTAGGATATTCTATATTTATACCCCAGTAATATAAGTATTGATCTTGGATGAAATCATTAAATAGGAGTTTAGAGGAAGGTACAGCATAGTCTCCACTAATAGGTGATCAACTATTTGAAAAAGGAAAATATATGGACACTTCTTTTGGTAAACCTTTTTAAAAAAATCTTATAAAAACTAATTGTAAAAAGTGGTCAGTTTTTTTTTGAATTACCGTACTGGAATTGTTTGTACATCAGTTATTTTCTTGATGTCATGCATGTGGAAAAAAATATATATGATAGAGTCATTATCATGTTACTAAATTCACCCATAAAAACAAAGGATGTAATTAAGACTAGGTTGGACATGATTAACATGGGAATACATTAAGAGTTGGCTCTAGTAAAGGGTGAAAAATGGAATTTTCTTCCTCCAGCTTCTTACACTCTTTCTAGGAAGTAGAGATATCAGTTTTGAAACTTCTTGAATGATGTAAAGGTTATAGAGGGTTATTTTTTGAAAATTAAGAATATTTTTTTAATTAATGGATTAAAGTTAAAGGGTATGAAATCACATCACTTTCATGTGTTGATGAAAGATTTAAATTATGTATCTTTACATTTCATTTTTTCCCAGAATGTATGTTATACATTAACCAAGCTCTATTTATTTTTCAAAGCTATAGGCAGCAAAGTTATAGACCCAGAGAAATTTCCAACTACGGAAAACGAAATTGCTTCCATATTATGTGAATTGGAGATGTTATTCCCATTGTAATTATTTGATATGATGGTTCATTTTATGGTTCACAATGTAAGATAGATTCAACTATGTGATCCTATAAATTATAGATAGATATTCTCAATTGAATGGTATTTGAAGATTTTGAAAGGTTATTTCAAAAATATAAGTTGGCTAAAAGGTTGTATTGTGGAGAGATATATTCTTGAGGAAGCTGTTGAATTTCATACTAACTACCTAGCCGGTGTGGAAATAATTTGTATACTAAAATCTCACCACATCTTACAACTTTTGGTTGAAGGAATTTCTAAAATATATGTTGTCAAAATCACTATTACAAATCAGTAGCAGGACCACCTTTACATTTTTCATAACAGTTTAGAGGTTTCCCTATATATTGTAACCCAAAAATAAATTCTTAGGCATTTTAATCCATCAAGGGTTGAAATATGGATATCAAATACACATAATCAATAATATATATTATGGTTTCAAGACCATATTTTTAAGGAGTCAATTGACAGTTCAGATTCAATTTTAGAACAACTTTGATGGATAGCTAGAGGACCAAGTGTGTATGTATTATTTTATAATGGTTATGTAATTAATGGTTATACATTTTATAAAAACAAACATAATGAACACAGTACCATGAAAAATAGTGGAGTTACACTTATGCCTGAAGCAACGCATATATTTGGTACAATGTAGAGAAATCCAATTTATATGAATATGTCATACATTAGCATCATAAAAAAAATATGGTAGTTAGATTATACAACATTCTATGTGCTGATTTTTCAATGCAAGTAGGTTAATAATAGTAGTGCTGTTAAAATGGAAGAATTGGGAATCATGAAGGTGGATTTAAGTAAGGAAGGGTATAAAGATTAACCATTTATAATGGAATCATAGGAAGTAAAATTATATTGTGTTCTAGATCCCACAAACTTAAAGTGTTTAAAGCTTCTTTTACTGACCAAACCCACTGAAGTGTATGATTTAAATTCAGTTGAAGATCACCATTTCATTGGGGTGTCATATTCATTTCACAGTGGTCCCAATCTATATGGGGTATTGTATATAAGAGGATACCACAATGAATGGATTAGGATACTCTATAGAGGGGTAAAATCCCTTCAATATTTTAAAAAAATGAGAGTTCAATAATAAAGTTATATTTTTCTTGTAATATACATTGTGTTACCTCATGTTATTATTTATTCATTACTTAATTTATGTAATCTAATTAAAATGTTTAACCACTTCTTCAAATAATGACTTATCAACATGATGATGCTCCCAATCCTAAGGAACAATAGGTTTCTCAACATGTTGTTGCTTCCAATGAAGAGGAACAACAACCTTCTATACATATTGATGCTAAAAATCTAGAGGAATAACATATTGATGATGTTGAAGTTGAGGAAATGGTAGACAGTGAACAAACGATGTCCCATAAAAAACAATATTGTCGTAGCATAGCAGTGTTAGAAAAAATTATTAAGGTGAGAAACAAAGGCATCAAATTCTAGGTTGGATGGAATGTATGTGGCAAGCCTGTTAACCCCGAAAAGGCCATGTTTGGTAGTTACATTGGGATCAGCACTCGCATGTGCATGCCAATTGATTTATATTTATGAAACATGTTGTGATCATGCTTAATACAATGATTTGTGAATTTATTATGGTAACATTACGATATACTTTCTTTATTTTACTAAAAAAATTAATAAAACATTGAATTACTCTTCATTATCCCTTGTAGAGTGCATTTACAATAGATGAATCCTGAATGAAATTTGTATTAATGGTCACTAGAAATTCTCATAAATTCTTTCACACAATTCTTATGAAGTTTTATCTCAAATATGCTGAAGGAAAAATAAACTTGTACCCACCAAAGATGTATGCACACCTGATAAACCAACAATCATGGGATGCATTTATTAGTTGTCATGAGGAAACAACTTTTCAGGTACATTGTGATTGGTAATAAATTTCTTGAAAACACATGTATTAATCACTTTGATTAAGAATTTTTAATTTATAAAATATAAATTGAGTGTTGAAAATAAGTAACAGGAAGAAAAAAAAGTATCTCTACTGTAAATCATAGATAGGGTATGCTTCACTTGAAAAAAAATGGTATGCATTTTAAATAAACTGTAATAATTTAATTTGACATGAAACATCAACATAATTATGTTCTTATATTTATATTAAAATTGATGAATCCAAATCTAAAGTCACTTCCATCCCACATCATGTTCTTTGGAAAAGATTGTGGTTATTATGTTTACAAATTTATGAAAGATGTCATATTCCATCAACAAACTAGCACCCCTGAAGTGGTATTTTCAAAAATAATTAAAATTTAATTTAAAATATTTATTAATACATTGTTTATTTATATTTTCCACTACTACCAGGACTATAGAAATTCCTCATATTCACAAGAAGAAATATATTTTTTTAGAAATTAATGGGTAGCATGTCTGGTGTTAGAATGTATACAAACATCATGAAAAGGTGACTGCCTTCTACTTATTTCGTTGATTTTATCATCAATTTATCTACTTTTTTAGTTAATTTCCTTATAATTTTCTATTTTATACTTTAGTAAAATTATTCATAAGTCATTTTTGACATGTAAGAGTCAACCACACCTCAATCTAATACATGGTGTATCCGGTATGACTCAAAGTGCATGTTTTCATTTTAAAATTGACATTTTAGTTGAGAAAACATGTCATGTACTCAAAATAAAGAAAATTAATTCATATTGTTTTGATTATTTATAACAATGATCCATGATTCATTTTTTATGTGTAGTAATTATCCACACCACAATTCTATACACAGTGTGATTGGTATGACTCAAAGTGTTTGTTATGAGTTTAAAATTGACAATTTAGTTCAAAAAATATATCACGCATTGAAAACTAATAAAAAACACTCATATTGTCTTTATAATTTAGAAAAATGATTAATCAGTCACATGTGATGTGTAGTAATTAGTATCATGTTAAACCGACACATTATGTGATCGGTATGACTCAAAGTGTGTGTTTTCAGTTTAAAATGTCATTTTAGTAAAAAAAACACAACTAACATACTCAAAATTGAGAAAACACATTTGCATTGTTTTTATACTTTAGTAAAATGATCCATATGTCATTTTTAATGTGTAGTAATTAGATGCATCTTAATTCAATGCACAGTGTGACTAGTATGACTGCAAGTGTGTGTTTCCAGTTTAATTTGAAATTTTAGTGAAAACCACAAGTGACATAATCAAAACTGATAAAACACGTTATGATTGATTTTAAACTTTATAAAAACTATCCATAATTTAATTGTGACATATATTAATCAGCTACACTATAATCTAAAGCATGGTTTAACTGTTATGACTCCAAATGTGTCTTTTTATTTAAAATTTACATTTTCATAAAAAAGACAAGTGACATACTCAAAACTTTAAAAACACTTTTGGATTGTTTTGATACTATATTTAAATAATATATAAGTCATTTTTGACATATAGGAATCATTCTCACCTCAATATGATACATGTTGTACCCTGTATGACACAAAGTTTCCATTATCAGTTTAAAATTAACATTTTAGTTCAAAACATGTGTCACTCACTGAAAACTGAGAAAAACTCTCAAATTATATTTATTCTTTAGGAAAACAATTCATAAGTAATTTTTTATGTGTATGAATTAGTATCACATAAAACCAACACACGATGTGACTAGTATGAATCAAAGTGCATGTTTTCAATTTAAAATTACATTTTAGTAAAAAAACACAACTATCACACTCAAAAACAATAAAACACATTCATATTATTTTTATAATTTATAAAAACTATCCATAAGTCGTTTTTTAGGTGTAGGAATCATACACATCTCAATCTAATGCATGATGTGACCGTTATGACTCCAAGTGTATCTTTTTATTTAAAATTGACATTTTAGTAAAAAAGAAAAGTGACATACTCAAAATGAAGAAAACACATTTGGATTGTTTTTATACTTTATGAAAAATATCCATAATAAATTTCTGACATTTAGGAATCAAACACACCTCAATATAATACATGGTGTGTAATTCATTACTTAAACTATTTTTTATCTGTTTAAAATTGACATTTTAGTTCAAAACATGTGTCACTCACTAAAAAATAAGAAAACTCATTCACATTGTCTTTATAATTTAGTAAAATTATTAATCAATCATTTTTTATGTATAGGAATCATTCTCATTTCAAAATGACACATTATGTGCCCGTGTGACTCAAAGTGTGTTTTTTTAGTTTAAAATAACATTTTAGTAAAAAACACAGGTGACATACTCAAAAGTAAGAAAACATGTTTGGATTTTTGTATACTTTAGTAAAATAATACATAAGTCATTTTTGATGTGTAGGATTATACTCACCTCAATATGATGCAAGGTTGACCATTATGACTCTAAGTTTGTCTTTTTATTTAAAATTAATGCTTTAGTACAAAATAAAAGTGACATATTCAAAATATAGAAAACACATTCGTATTATTTTGATACTTTAGGAAAATTATACATGAGTGATTTTTGCTGTATAGGAATTAACCTCACCTCAATCTAACACACGGTGTGTCTGGTATGACTCAAAGTGTATGTTTGCAGTTTAAAATTGACATTTTAGTTAGAAACACTCATCATATACTCAAAACTGATTAAACATATTCAAATTGTTTTAATATTTTATGAAAATGATCCATAAGTCATTTTTGATGTGTAGTAATCATATGTACCTCAATTCGATACACAGTGTGCTCGATATGACTCAAAGTGCCCATTATAAATTTAAAATGCATTCCATTCACTGAAAATCAAGAAAAAAAATCAAACTATCTTGATAATTTTGGAAAACAATTAATAAGTGATTTTTGATGTGTAGGAATTAGACTTATGTCAGACCGACATATGATGTGACTGTTATGACTTAAAGTGCTTGTTTTCAGTTTAAAGTAACATTTTAGTAAAAAAACAACTAACATACTCAAAACTGAGAAAATTCATTTGGGTTATTTTTATACTTTAGTAAAATGATCCGTAAGTCATTTTAGATGTGTATGAATTAGCCACACCTCAATATGATTCACAGTGTGGCTGGTATGACTATAAGTTTCAGTTATCTATCTAAAATTGACATTTTATTTTAAAACATGTGTCACTCACTAAAAACCAAGAAAATATACTCGTATTTTATTCATAATTTATTAAAATAATTCATAATTAATTTTTGATGTGTATAAATCAATATCACCTCAAACCAACATACGATATGATTGGTATAACTCAAAGTGAGTGTTTTCAATTTAAAATGACATTTTAGTAAAAAATACAAGTGAGATACTCAAAACCAAGAAAATTCATTTGTATTGTTTTGAAAATTTAGGAAAACTATCCATTGTGACATGTAGGATTTAGCCACACTTTAATCTAACACACGGTGTGATTAGTAGGACACAAAGTGCTTGTTATCAGTATAAAATTGACATTTTATTAATTTATTGTTTCATATTAATGTTTAATTTATTTATTTATTGTATTACAGAAATAATAATTGTTTTATTATAGAGGATGATTCTTTTTCTTGAGTTGGGGTGGTTTTTTCGACCACTGATACCATAATTGAGCTTTTTGAGAGGGGGTTGGGTGCCAAAGACAATGAAATGATTGATGTTTTTGAATGTTTTTGATAAATTGTACTTGGTAATGTAAATTTACAAAAAAATGTTTCTAATGTGTATAATATAGTGGTTTTTTTATATTTGTGATGTAATTTTATTTAATTGAAATTTTAATATTCCATATCCTATATTTGTTGATGTTGTCTGTATTTTGTGCCTATATTTATCGATGCAGTGTGTTGTAATTTTAACAACAAACTATAGCAACAAGGCCTTTATCAGTACTAGTTCTAAAATTGATAAAGGGGGGCCTTTATGAGAGATATAATTATCATTGATAAAGGTTATCCTTTATTAGTTCTAAATTGTCACTAATAAAAGGGGTCCCCTTTTAGTAGTGCTTAGATCATCCGTGCCTTTTTAGCGTTGTTGATAGATTTTTCTATCACTGTTAAAATAATTTTCTCTAATAGTAAATTTAGGATGATTATGAGTCAAAATAATCTCATTAAATAAAATTTTTACAAGTTTAGGTGATTTTTTTACCCTTATCTCTTAGTTTTAGTCCCTCATTAACCCTTCGGACGATTACCAAGATATCAAAGTTGTTTACTCTTTAGGGGTAAAGAAAGTTACTATAAACTAAAAATTGACACATAAATGGACCATAGTTTATATTCATGACCATATATCATTAACTTGGTCAAAATAATATTTTTATTAATTTTAAATCATTAAATAAAATATTTTTAACATAATATACCATTATTGTCATTTTTGGGACTATTCACATGGTTTTACTTTAATAACATCATGATAGTAATGGAATTAAAATATAAAATTTTAAAACATACATAATATGTTATATTCATATAAAAAATTATTGTGATATTATAACTCACCCAAAAAATATTTCTTATAGAGATTTTAAAATCATTTACTAGATTTTTCTATTGTTTACGCAAGCACTATGTCGGCGTTGCGTAGGCATTTAAGGTAATTATTACATCACTAAATTTTTTAAAAAAATTAACATGATACAAAAATTAATTAATATTTAAAATAAACATTTATAACTAAACAGAACCTCTTTTTATCCCTATTAAAAAAATATTAAAGATATTAAAAAAATATAATGACATTTTTTTATTCTTTATTTAAAATTATATTAAGGTCCTTATGAAAGTAGAGTGGAAATAAATTACCATATTTTTTAAGATTTTATGATAATTTTCAAAAAAACCCACACAATAAAATAAATACAAGATTTATAGATATTTTTAGGCCTTATCACATTAATTTTAACCTTAATTACCTGATTTACTCTTTCCAATGTGATAAATATTTACTACGTTTATTATTTATATTGACCAAAAATGAAAGGATCCTAATTTAAAAAAATTAAACTATTGATTCTAAATATATAATACATTTTTTAATATTTAATATCTATAAGTTTCAAAAATAAATTTTAATATAAATGCGTAAAACAAAATGAAAAACAGTATTTTTACTAAATGTGTTTTTGAACCCAAAAATTAACTTATACCAAAATTAAGTATAATGATGATTAATATGTAATTTATTATATTATTTATAATTAAAGTATAATTATGTTAATTTAATATCAAATTATAGCTTTAAATTACTTTATTTAGTATAAATAAATGATAGTTTTACAAAAAACGGTATTTTCACTATTCACTAAAAACTCAATCTTTTTAGAAAAATATAAAAATTCACACTAAGATAATTCTGATATACTGATTTAAAAAATTAAGTTAGTTTTTTCAATTTAACATTCTAAAATTTATAAATTAATATTTAAAAAAACTTATAATACATGAAAAGGAATTTAGTTAGAATAAAACTATTTCCTTTTTGGTTAAAAAATTGCTTAATATTCCTATAATGAATATAAAAATTTAAAATATAATTCATGAATATTAATAATGAATTAAATTGACTTACTATTACCTAGTTTATCACATTCTTCTCCCTTTTGTAAATTTCATCCATGCAATTTTATTCACTACTTAACCATGTGGTGATATTTTTCTTTCATAACATTTTATGATTCTCATGTTACTTCTTCACTAATATGGTTTTTCCAAAACACTTTAACCTAGTGAATCAATTTATTCTAAAAAAAATACTATCTACATTTAATAATCTAAACATGGTTTTCCTCATAAGAAATTTTCTCTTCTAATTGAACTAATTCAGGACTCAAAACATGATATGCATCTCAAACATATTTCCTTAATAATGAAAAATGAAATGCATCGTGTACCTAGGATAAACTCAGAGACAAGGCCACTTAGTAAGTAATTGATCCAACTTTCTATATAATTTCATATGGTCTAATGAACCATGTACTTAACTTTCCCTTTTTACCAAAATGCATAACACGTTTCTATGAAAATACATTAAGGAAATCATGATCACCTATATTAGATAAAAGTTCTTTCCTCTAGTTATCTATATGAATCTCTTATTTACTATGAGCTTCTCTCATGTGATGGTGAATCAAATTTAACTTTTCAACCATTTATTATAAAAATTATATTCCCAATAACTTCCTTTCACCAACTTTATCCCAACAATATGGAGTCTAACACTACTTTCCATATAATGCCTCAAAAGATGTAATCTGAATACTAGAAAGAAAACTGTTATTATAAGTAAATTCAACTAAATAAATATATTGATCCAAAATTACATGGTAATCCATTGAAAAATGTCATATCATGTCTTCCAAAGTCTGAATTTTTTTCTCTAATTGCTTATCAGATTGAGGATGAAAAGATGCACTGAAATTTAATTCAATTCCCAATGGATTCATAAGGCCTTTCTAAAAAATAGAAGTAAACCTAGGATTACGGTCAGATAAAAAAGATATAGGAAATACATATAACTTTAATATCTTCTTAATATATGGTCTATAAATATTATTTAAAACATTTTATCTTAGATGATAAAGAAATGTGTATATTTAGTCAATAGATCAACAATGACCCATATTATATTATTACATCGATATGTCTTTAGAAATACCACCATGAAATCCATGGATATATTTTATCATTTCCACTCTAGCATTGTAAAAGGTGGAAGCATCCATTTTATTAATTTTCATTCACATTTAACATGTTTACAAGTCAACCATTTCATGGTAAACTTTGTGATATATTTCTTCATTCTAACCTACTAGTAATACTCTAGAAGGTCTCTATACATATTAGAACATTCGGGAATAATAGAAAAGGGACAGCTGCGAGCATCACTCAACAATTATTTTTTTGAATTGGAGATAACTAAAACATGAGAAAATTTTCCAAATCTCAAAACATATTCCTTATCAATTTTAAATTAAATTAAGTTACCTTTCTTTACATGTTTCACCTTTCCTTTCCAATCATGGTCTTTCTTATGAGCTTTCTTAATTCTGTATAAAAAAAGAAAACTACACTAAAATCTAAAACAAAGTAGATGAATTTCCTCCATGCACAATTTCTAGGACATCATTCATTAAATCATTTACCAAAGGATCATGTTCCAAAATATCAAGGTTGATGATGTATTACACTTTCATCTCAAGGCATTGTCAACTTTTTTTTTCTTAGATGGTAATGAATCATGCAATCATAATTCTTTATTAGTTCCATCCATCGTATTTTCCACATTTTCAACTCTTTATAAGTGAATATATACTTTAAAATTTTATGATTAGTATTTATTCCACATTTTACTCTATATAAATGATGTCACCATATTTTTTAAAAAAACATAGTATCTAGATCCAAATCATTTGTAGGATAATTTGGATCCATTGATGTGAAGTATAATCTATTACCTGGTCCTTTTGCATTAGAACACAACCAAGTACCTTCAAAGAAGAATCATTGTTGATGAAAAAATCACCATTTTTAGAGGCCAAGTCCAAAATTGGAGTGTTCAACAATAATCTTTTTAGTTCATAGAAAAAAATCATCACACTCTTTTATCTATATGAATTTAACTCACTTTCGAGTTAACGTGGTTAGTGGGCTAGATAACCAAGCAGATTTTTCAAAGAAAAAATCCAGTAGTAACTCACTAATCTAAGAAAGTTATGAATCTCTATGAAATTTATAAGAATTTTTAATTCTTAAAAAACTTTAGTTTTATCAGGGTCAATAGTTATTCCATATTTGGAAACAATTTTCCTGAGGAAATAAATTTTCTACAACCAAAATTCACATTTACTAAACTTTCCATGTGAATTTTTTCATTAAGTGTTTACAAAATAATCCTTAGGTGTTCTTTATAATCCTCATGAATTTAGAATAAATTAAAATATTGTAAAATAAACATAACCACAAACTTATCTAAATAGTCATGGAAAACTATATTCATAAAATCCATGAATATAGTTGGTGTATCAGATAACCCAAAGGGCATAACCAAAAACTTATAATGCCCATATCTAGTCCAAAAATCCATCTTAATAATATCTTCCTCCTTCACCTTCAACTGACGGTATCCTGATTTAAGATAAATCTTAAAAAAATACTACTCTTCTTATAGCTGATCAAACAAATCATTGATAATAGAAAAAGGATACAAGTTATTAAAATTTTAGTTATTCAAAGAATTGTAATCAATTAAAATAATCATTGAACCATATTTCTTTTTAACAAATAAAATAATATCATCTCATGGTGTATTAGCCCGAATGGCCCGAAGGCCTTATTTTTATTTTTATTATAGATAATCCCCATTTTAAGGGTTGAAGGGGAACCCGTACATGACCCGTAGGCCCAAGGCACAAGGCCCGACATGACCCGTAATACATGACCCGAAGGCCCAGAGGCATACCATGCCCAATACATGACCCGTAGGCCCAGAACACTAGAAATGCCCCTCCCCATCTTTTGTATCATTGATTTCCTTTAGATGCCCACCTGCATTTTTGATTGGCTAGCATTACCCCGTACAAAGCTACACGGTTCCTGGTCCCGATGGAGGTTGTCATACCCTCTCATTCTTCCAATCTGGTTAGCTCTGCTTCTGGTGACTGCTACTGGTGCTCTGATCCTCATCTGGGGCATACTCTGTGTGAATTGGGATACTTCACGGTCTTCAATGGCCCAAAGGCCCTGTGGCCCGAAGGCCTTTGATGGCCTGAAGTCCCTGAGACCCAAAGGCCCAAACCGGTGGCCCGAAATCCCAAATCAGGTGAATAGTCTGACTGCTAC
Organism: Viscum album; assembly: GCA_963277665.1. Lineage (NCBI taxonomy): Eukaryota > Viridiplantae > Streptophyta > Magnoliopsida > Santalales > Viscaceae > Viscum > Viscum album. Next base: position 540,249,196 of record OY728146.1, read on the forward strand.
AGTACCAAACAGTGCCTGATATAGCGCTTCTATAGAACCAGAATATTATGAAACACTACTATAGTTAGTTTGAAAAGATTTTTAGTAAAAACCATCATAATGATAACAACAATAAGATTCATATAAATCTTAGTTTCTTTAATACTTCCACTTGGAGTTTCCACCAAATGTTCTATCATCTTTTCATGAGGTGACATTCACATTTTACTTGAAAAATTCTCAAAAATGAAAGAATGTGATGATATGGAGATAAATAGGGCATCATCATAATTCTTATAAACAAGTAATGTAGTTATCACCACTTTATTACCAATATCAACAATAGTAGTATCAAATTATTTTTCCAAACCTTTTTTTCGATCTTTGTGAATTTCACCCTATATAACTAACTTGGAAAACATGATAGAAAAATGTACCAACTCATTATAATTAAAATATCTCACCATTGGATGGTTATCTACTACCCCATTCTTGGATTATCCATGAATCTTTTCTTTATAGTCATAATTCCTATGACCAAACTTACCACACTAATAACACATTACAGATCAGGTTAAAAATTACTTGAAATGTTTTTTTACCACACTATGAACATATTGGGGCTTATCCCCAAATTTCTTAGTTGACTGCTTCTTCATTTCTTGTAACCTTGATCATTTCTTACTCTTATCATCGTGAGGTGCATAAGTGTCAGCAAAATCCATCATTACTTTCTCAGCAGAAAAAAAAACAACTTTCTTATCAATTTTATGTTCTCATGAGGAAAAATCTATTTTTTAACATGGTTTCAATCTTGAGTAAAATATATTAATTTTATTATCAAGGTCCTGAATAAAACCATGTGCATAGCTATCCAATCCTATAAAAGTTTCTTTATACACAGCTACTGAGTCCTCATCCTTTTTCCACAATTCCAAGAATTGTTTCTCTATTATGGGTTGAATAGTCCTAGGTAAATATTTCTCCAAGAAAAGATTATTAAATGTATCTCATTCCATGGAATCAAGATCATATCCCTCTATGATATTCTAAACCAATGAACAAAATCTATCAACTTCACCTTCAAAATGGTAAATGCAAATATTTACCTTTTGATGTTTTGAACATCCTGTGACTTTAAATATCTTTTCCAAAGAATTGATCCAAACTTTAACTAACACTAGATCTAAAGTTCCATATAAATTTGAAGTGTTTTGTATCATAAAATGATCAACTATCAACAACTGAGGTGTGTGGAGGAAGAACCAGCATTCTGGAAAATCTTAATGAACACGGCATGTATTTCGGAATACACCATGTGTGGGCCCCACTGAGCAACGATTAGGGTTTTGGGAGGCAGTAAAGTGTTACACAGTATGTGGGACCTTCCCCGAGACTTGGTATATATCTCCAGAGATACACAGACATGGATTGGAGTGCACAACATGTACTCCACCACACGGCCAGAACCAGAGTGGTTACACAGGCTACCCCGTGTACTGGTACACAGGTAGGCGGACATGGGTTGAAGTCGTGTACTGGAACATGGCCAGCATACATGGAGCGGACCTCAGATAGTAGTCCATTTCATGTGACCCTCTCTACAAATTGTGTATACCTTTTCTATATGAAATTTTCTTCTGACATAGTTCATTGTACATGGGCAGTACCCGTGGTAAATGGACACAGCGTGTGACCCTTATACACACCATATACTCTTTTCTACATGGATTGATCTCTAACATGGATACCACCACTATTTATAGCCTATATTATCTGATCCATCACTACAAAAAACTTCTTAGTTCCAATTCCAACCATTACAAACTATTGATTTGGAAGGATATTGTCCCCCTGATACCTTCCTATTTCAACTTCCATGTTTTCTCTATGGAAAAAAATTATGAACAGACATAGATTAGATGAATCAAAATGGTAATATTTAAATTCTATATAATTTCAATATGACCATAAATTAGAATCTATCATGGTTATTATAGTGATATTATCCTTGTAGAATATAGGTGTTGTGGAAGTGCCTATGGTGGGTGTTGTGTCTAAAAACATTTCTAACATAGATTTACCTGAAACCCCAATAGAGGATATTTTCATGTTAAATTTATAATTAATTTATTTAAGATTGTAAGAAATGATTTAACTTGGCTTAGGATCCTTTATTCAATGTAGATATTGCTCATTTGAAAACCCTTTTCTAAATTTCATTTATTGTGCAGTAAGGATCCAAGTGTAGAATCCATCTATTGGTGATCCATACATGATCCTTTAATCTATGAGTAATGATAATTGATTTTTAGGTTCTACCACATCGAATAAATTATCTTGCATCATTCGTGTTGATCACTCGTCCTTCGATCTTGAAGGAATCTCTCTTATGTTTCACATTCTTGAGAGGGAGAGAGAGAAAGGAATTCGAGAGAGAAATTTATTGTGCACAATGATTCTATATTTCCTGATTAAACCTACACATTAGACATAACCATATATTTATAGATCTAGGGTTTAGTTCAAAACATTATTTAATTGAATACCAACCCTTAAATAGTATAATAATCTTTAACAAACCCCATGCCATATAATATTATCATTATTATTATTATTATTATTTTACAGTGTGTGATAACTCATGCAATGATAAATATTATTTTACTGGCTTGTAAATTAATATTCATAACCAAATAGGATCTTGGTCTGATCCACCTCCTAGATATTTATTAAATACTTGAATAATTATTTTTTTCTCTTAAATAAATATTTTATTCACAAACTAGTGAATAAATATTTATTAAATATTCAATAAATAATATAAATATTTTATCCACAATCTAGTGAATGAATAATTATTAAATGTTATCATAACTAAATAAATTGTTTAAAGAATAAATAATTATTTATTACCTTGTGAATATTAGCAATCAATAAAACTTGAATAAAATTATTTCTCAATCTTGAGAATAATATTTATTTCATTAATTAAATTCAAATATAATTTAATGGAGATCAACAAAAACACTAAGTTTGTAACCCACTAGGATTATTTCTCATTGGAATTAGGCGGGTATACCTAAAGTCAAATATTACTATCGAGAAATGGGTCAAGGAACCCAAGAGAAAGAACTTAATGTCGCAACATCAACAACCACATACAAATGCTCACTGTGTAATATAATCTCTTTGTCACAATTTCTCATCAAGAAGGTTGCATATCTATCTCATCAACCTATATGCTTGATATATTTTTCATTGAATATCTGAAATAAACATATCGTTACACCATGGACATGGAATTTAATATGACGGTTCTATTCCAATCAAAGGTATTAGATATCAACTTCCATAAAGATGTAAGGGGAAAATCTTTCCTCAACTTATCCATTAATGACATGTCAGTCATGACACACCCAATGTACCCTACCTCACCGCGGATATATGGCATCACAATTTTCATCATCAAATCTAATTGTGCATGCTATGAAATGTATTAATGATAATATTAAATTCTAAGGATCAATACACATGATTTTAGATAAGAATATCTAATGAAACCAAAACATGTGGAATTTATACTAGCAGTTCTATTATCATAATCTTTTGTCTTAGTGATTACCAAGTATGAACTCTATGAGAAGAAGTATCACCCACTTATGAGTACATACATATGATAGTCTATATACTATCACTACTATAAATCGGGCCTTTAACATCACTAGTAAAAGGTCTTTATCAGTGCTATAGAAGCACTGATAATATGAGTGATGTTAAAGGGTTGTCTTTAATAGTGTTCATAAAAACTCTGATAAAATACCCCTTTAATAGTGCTAAAAAAAGCACTGATAAAGGGGTATTTATCATTGCTCATTTTATCACTAATAAAGGGGGCATTTATTAGTACTTTTTTAAGCACTTTTAAAGGCCACCTTTATCAATGATTTTTTCAGTGTTGATAACGTCCCCATTGTTAAAGGTATAAAAAAAATTTATGCCCCCCTCCACTTTATCTCCCCCTCCCTTTATCAGTGCTTCCCCCACCCCTTTATCAACACTTTAGATAATCCCACCCTCTCGTGTGCACCCCAACCTCCATCGAGTTTTGAAACTGAGACCTCTAGCTTATACACCAGCACCTTTTCCACTCTCATATACTATTTTTCTTTACAATTTATGATATATTTATATATATCATTATATTTTTTTATCTATATATTTATATATATTTTTATATTTTATATATATATATATTTTTATATTTAAATACATATATATTTATATATATTTTTTAAAATGGATATTAGTTTTTATTTAGATAAGGTTAATATACTGATAAATATATTTTATATCTAAATATGTTAAAATATTTATTTATAGACTTAATTTTTTATACATGAATATATAAAAAAATATGTATATATTGTTATATATTTGATTATAAATAACAGTAAATTGTGAAAAATGATAAAATTTAAAAGCTATAATATTAATATGAATGTAATATCTAGGAATAAATTCAATAACTACTGAAAAGGGAAAAAATACCTCATTGAACGAGGCTTAAAATCCATCAAATGTTAAAAAATTAGGGCACCACGACTAAAAACTTAGTTTTGGAGGACTTCTAGGACATTTTGGTTTTGAGAAATGTGATATAGGTTTAACTGTGTAACTAAGGGTGTAAATCTTGTTGCGACCTTCGATTTGATATGTGGTAGAGCCAAAATGGACACCCAGATCAAAATTTATGCCCATTTGAAGTTTGAGTTACATTTTTAACTTAATTTAGATGTTTTATTAATTTTTTGATTTTTTTATCTTCAAATTTTTATTAAATGACTATTACTCAATAATAATTATCAAATTATTAATTAAAATTATTTTTTAAATTACTTTATAATCAATTTTCACTAAATATCATATATATATTGTGTAAATGCCTATTTTTCCTTATCTAAAACATATTTAAAATATATATATTATATTTATATCAATATAAATATATTTATATATTAATATATTATTTTTAATGAAATTTAATTATTATTTTTTTGAAATATACCCTTTATCAGTTCTTTTTTAGAAGCACTGATAAGGAAACCATTTTATCAGTGCTATTTTACTAGTACTGATAAAGGGGGACCTTTATCAGCACTTTTTTACAAGCTCTGATAAAAGTCCCCCTTTAAATTTTTTTTAATTCTCTTAAAGACACCTTTTAACAATTCTTTTTCAAACGCCGAAAAAGGGGTTTTTTAACAGCACTTTTAAATAACGCTGTTAAAACTCTTGCACTAGATAAACCTAATTTTTTAGTAGTGTATGTTCCCTTTCATAGTACATTTTCTGACTACAGAACTATTTTTAGTAATATCATCATATCATTTCAAGGTTCTCAACATAGTGGGGAACTTCTATACCCTTTTCAATGTGATAGATACTCTAGGACATTATCACATCTATGTTACGTAGAATAACAATGAATATGTGTTAACATATTTAAATTAATATTCATGTCTTTGAATATGCATGTATTCTAAGGTAAAAAATTAGTTAGTTCTAGGGAACCAACTCCAATAAACTCCCACTTTCACTAGATCAAACTAATGCCGATTGGTCAGTTCTCACATGTAGAAACATACTTCTGATGATTATGGATATAGATGATAAGACTATCATGTTTTTTGGCTAGGGTTGGGAAAATACACATGTTTATGTGGTGAATATATTTATTGAAACATTACTATCTTGAGAAAATATCTAAAGTAGTGATATAATCAAGTATCCACCTATTGTTCCCATGTCAAAGTCTTGACATCCTGACTAAATCCACAGTCAAATATTATCATAATAATGATAAAACAATTTCTTTTGGTATAAACCAAAATCAAAATAGAACATTGTTGAACTACTCCTTAAGTTTCATTAGAAGCCACAACATACTCAAATATTGTAGATGTGGATACCACTAGAGATAATAAGTTTTTCCCTCATATTACGTTATACTTTCCTATAATACTAAATAAAATTGAACTAAATGAAAATAAGTGATCAATTCACTTGATCACTAGTATTCCCACTTCTCTAGACACCAATAACTTATCCAGATCTACTTTGAAGAGTACTGTTAGATAGTTTTAAATACAAGTTGATGCATTTATGTTAGATCTATTTGATATTCACATACAATGAGTCATACATTGGTAATATTAAATGTTTGTACATATTATGTAAAATGAGATTAATTCCAAGCATTTAATCTTGTGAAATTATATTAATCTCAACAATCACTTCTTATACCTATGCATGTTATACTGGAAGTATTATATGCCAAAAACAATTCTATCTTGAATTATTACAACTTTTATTTTTCAATAATATGTGAATATATGCACTATCCTTAGATTTAAAAAATCATAGATCCATTTTGTAGATCTTTTTCCTCATAACACAGTTTCTAATTCAAGTTAAACTTATAGAAATTTCATTCTGTAGTCTTATCAAACTGGTAAGACAGCATTTGTTTTCATATATTATCAACATATTTATCTTGAAAACTTTTAGTGATCCTATTAACCAAATAAATACACATATCACTCATTTTTTTCCAAAATGAATGTTCTATGATCATTGTGCTTTATTTATTCAAAAATTAATTTATGTAATCTACACATCTGATTTGAATATATTGATACATTCCTGAATAACCCAAAGGCCTTATTTTTATTTTATTATAGATAATCCTCCTTTTAAGAGTTGAATGGGAACCCGTACATGACCTATAGGCCCAAGGCACAAGGCCCGACATGACCCGCAATACATGACCTAAAGGCCCAGAGGCATACCATGTCCATAACATGACCCATAGGCCCATCCCACTAGAACTGCCCCTCCCCAGTGTCTTGCATCATTGATCTCCTTAGCTCCCCACCTTGCATTGCTGATCAGCTAGCATTGCCCCGTACAAAGCTGCACGGTTCCTGGTCGCATCATATAGAATATTCTATAAGTATTACTCTAAATGATGTGTCCTTGACAATCAATAAACCAATATGATGATCATAAAATATTATTTGAAAAAATAGAATTCAAAAATGATTTTTTTTATGATGATTGGTGTATAGGTCTTTTCATATACTAGACCATTCAAAATAAATCATTCTTTATTATTATCATCTTGTACCATCCATGTCCATTTTATCTTGAATACTCTCTAGTAGTATCAAGTATTAGAAATATTCAAAATGTGGAATCCCTAAATTTTGATACATGAAGTTCATTACTTGAATTTATACTTACTTATCAACTATATCACATTACCATTTACTACTACATTGTAGGAATATTTATTCTGAAATAATAATACATATATCACCCATATTGGTGAATATAAACCACCTATTTGGTTATAAATTCCTATACATTATGTGTCTCTAGAACAAATCCTCCCACTAGTCTTTATGGAGTCCAGTATTCTTATGTCAACTCATGTTCTTCTAGAGCCTTAACTCATAGAATTTAAGTCTAATATCACTATCTTCAAATAGATAGGATTCCTTTATGGAATTATAGTAGATCTTTACTGGACATTAATATCCTCAGTGGTCATAGTATCATTAACTCAAATTCACCTTAGTGTTTTACTTTCATTTGTAGCTAAAACAATATTTTAACAAAAAAATTAAAAAAAACTTGTTGTAATGTCCTAATATATTCTTATTATATCGTGATTGATATAATATTCATTAGAAAGAAAAATTGGCAGATGGTTTAATTGTATCACTTCCATTTGAAAAACATGTCTTGGAATAAATAATGGAAGATTCATAATATATATATATAAGACTCACTGGTGATATTCCTTTTACTACCATCATGAAAATGATGTGTATAAGGAAATTTTAGTTTGGTATTACCATTACTCAACATATATGATCAATAAATACATGGATAATATATTCTCTAACATGCCATCTAATATATTTTTCAATACTTTCCAAGTGAAATCATTTACTTTACTGAGTATTTATAATATTTCTTAAAGGAATCTCATAAAGTACATAAAGTTACATGTGTATTTAGAATAGTTCACATTACCATGTTGAACTAACTTTAAATACTTTTTGGAATACCTTTATGTATAAAGGATTCATTATCTTAACATGATGAGTAGTTTTTTGTATATCTAGTATCTCAACTCAATAGAGACTAAAACAGATTTTAATGGTATAAAAAATCAATTAATTTCAATTTTATTTGAAGGAATTATCTTTTCATAATCAGGTAAGAATCATATATTTTATATTCATCATTCACTACAATGGATGTTTATGATTCAAGAGTTATTGAACTGTTAGTTTAGTATTTAAGTAGCATAAAAAAATATTCTGAAATGAAACAATGTCTCATTTTGTCTATCCAGACACTGAGATAAATTTTATGGTAACACATATTACAATATTGAATCAATCCAATCTTACAATGATAAATATTTAGCTCCCCTTGGCTGACAGAGGAATTTCCCTTTCTCAACTCCTTTTGATTTCACTCTATAAACTTTTTATTCTTTCTCATTTCTTGTATTTAAATGCATGTTTTTTGTAAGAATATTATATTTAATACACATGTAATGAATAGAAACTTGATAAATATACCTAAAGTGGATGGAACTTCTTGATTTTTCAGTTCCTTGTAATTTATTTTCTAGTTTCGAAGATTTCCACATGTGAAGAAAATAGCTTCTTATCAATTATTTTAATCTTGAATCCTTTATCTCTTTGAAGAATGTTATAAAGGATATGTTTTCTTTATATTATCCATGGTATCTTTATCCTTGTATTTTAATATTTTCTCCATAAGAAGTGGAGAAACAAGTTTAACCAGTCCTTGTATACTTGGTGAAATATGTACAACATATTCTTGAGATACTTTGTAACATCCCAAACCCAGATGCCACTCAAAGGTTCCCCAATCTTAGTTTGACACATGGCCTCAAGCGCATATCTCCAAATCCCAGAGGCTGACGACTAGCAGTGAGGGACTATGTGTGTCATTGGGGAGACTATTATCTCATTACTAGAGTATAGCATAGAAGAAATACAATATCAGATAAGTAAATGAAGTAAAAAATCATACAGGAAATAGGAATACATTAGGAATAGATAAATAAATACATAAGGAGTATCATATACAATGATAATGATACATGTCATATGTCTCTACAAAATAGCCAAAACAGGTATACATGGCAGGTGTAAAATACATGTAACTAATGTAAAAAAGGCCAAAAGTATTCTAGAAAACATCACGAGCCTCAAATCAGTCCCATGATCCCCTTATCTTAAGCAGTAATCAAGAACCTATAGTAGGGAACTTTCCCTTATCTATAGCTATAATCATATAGTCCTTTCAGGTACCCAAGGCAGCCTGGATAGGGTATGAGACATAATCCCAGTAGGGAACCACCCAAGGTCTAGTTCCATCTAGTCAGTGAATATATAATAGTCCCAGTGTGCGGGCATTAATAAAGTATATAAGGAAGTATTAAAAGTAAACATCCTATAAAGTCCAGGTTCTCATTTCATAACCAATCCATTTAATCAACTTTATTTATAAAGTAAGTCTCTGATTTAATAGTCAGTCATGTATCCTTTTATAATAAATTTCATTTTATTAAGAATTCTCAAGACCTGGCACATATCCCAGTATCCCCTATAGTGATATTCTCATGGGATGCCTAAATAGGCAATCCATAAGTGTAAGACTACAACCGAATCTAAGCTTGTGATTTGCCTTGGAATATGCGTTGTATAAAACATTTCATTCTTTATTTGATTTAGAACCTAAGATTGTCCTTAGTATTTATTATTTAGAATCTAGGTATCACTCTGGGTACAATATAAACCAATTCCCTGCAAGCTCATTCTTATTGAACCTCACAAGAACCCAAGTATCGCTCTAGGTGTGGTATAACAACATTTCCACATGAGTTCGTCCTTAGCGGTCCACTAAGGGAGCCCAAGTATCACCCATGACATATATGATCAAATTTCCTTTGATTAAATCCTTGTCAATCTATATGGAATCCAAGTTTCACTCGGCATATAATAGTCATCCCCCATGATTCCTTCCTTAGTAGTCCATATCAGGAGTCTGAGTGTTGCTTGGGAATATAACTTTTAAAATCCAAATAAGTCCATCCATGGAATTAAAATATGAATCCATGTGTCAACCAAGGTATATAATCATTAAAACAATTCATTAACATTTAATCCATTACATTTAAACATTTTAGGTTCATCACCAAGAACATTTCAATTCAATCTCGCCTCAGAAGGTGACTCAAGTCATTGGCCAAGCATAGAAGTCTTGCCTCTTGACTACTCATGTGGGAATTTTATTTCATGAAGCATTCGATCTTAATAAGAAATTACATGGCCAATCTTAGGAAAATGGAATATATTTTATCTCCTTAACCAATTCAAATTCTAATTCACATTACCATTATTAATTCAATTTACAATTGATATCACAATTTAATTTACATATCAACTCACAATTCACGTTCAATACAATTCAGTGTTCAACATACCTTGGAATGGGTTAAAGGGAACACCTAAAAGGTATCCAACTCATATGGAATAAAATGGTCCATTTAATTAAACAACACACCCAAAGGGGTGGTTCTGATTTCTAGGTATTCAACCTATAATCATTCATTTATGGGCCTCTTTAATTACATAGGTCATTCCTATTAATTTAATTTGAGGATATAAATTAATTTCAAGGTGTCACACTATAATTGGGCATGTGGCACAGCAGAATACAAATAAATACTTTGACTTAAAATGAAAGGCATGAGACCACATACAGTAGGTTTATAGTGGATATTTCATCCAGTATCAGCTTTTGATTCGACTCAGATCAAGAGAAAATCGAAGAATGGATAAAGAACCGATTAATAGTGAAAATTATCTTGCACCTAAATAGAAAAACTGATACCAAACCAAAAGAGTAATTTCACAAAATGAATTGATATCTTTCTCATATGGATCTAATGATACAAATGGTTCTTAATTTGGAGCTCGGACAAATACTCCATGGTAATTCCTCAAATAGTCTCCAAGAAGTATTTGTCAAAGGGTGGTTGTCCAATGTATTAATAAATGAGGTATTAGGTTTATAAATAGATTTAATTAGGGTTAGTTTGGTAAATTCACCCAAAATATAGGGTCGCATGGTTTGGCCACGCAGTTGGCCAAACTATGCACCAATTGTGCACCCTTTGTTGTTGGAAAGTGGCACCCCACACTGTTTGTCAACATAGTTTGACTAACCATGTCCAAACCATGAAAAACTCTACTTCCAAAATTTTAGACATGGTCTCATAGCCATGAATCCAAAATTGCATGGTTGTCTCTAACCATGCAGCCTGTAAGACTCCATTTTCCAACCTCGTATGGTTTTATCTAACTGTGCGGCTTGCCCCACACAGTTTCTTCTAACCGTGTGTCAGACCATTTTAACCCAAAAGGATAGGTTTTGGTCTTTGAACAAGACTCAAACTTCCTCTATACTTTCATGACCTCAAATGGAATTCATAAAATTCCACATTTAAACATTTAAACTAATAATTGATGAAAATAAAAGGATATGTACCTCAAAGAAGAACCGGGTTCTTACAAACTTCCCCCATTAAATAAATTTTTCCCAGAATTCCCTCTCAAGGGTGGTCAAGAATGTTTGAGAATAAATTTAGCCACTATAATCGTACATCGGCCTCCCTCTCCTTGGTTTCATCTTTTACTCATTTGTAATACCATAGCACCTGTACTAAAGGAACTGACCGACCTTATAGAACCTTCATTTTATGATCTACAATACATATAGGATGCTCATCAAAGGACGCATTTATCTATAACTCAACCTCCTCAGGATAAAAAGCATGAGATGGATCTGAATGATAACAGTGCAGATGAGTTACATGGAATACATCATGAATATCTTGGTACCTCTGAGGTAACTGCAACCGATAGGCTACTAGCCTAAATCTCTCCAGAATCTCAAACGGCCCAACATACCACAGTGAAACCTTTCCCTATCTCCTGATACTCCTGTGTCCTAGACTTGGTGATACATGTAAAAAGACATGATCCCTAACCTTGAACTCTAGATGTTGTATATGGTGATCATCATAAGACTTTTGTCGAGACTACATAGTAGACATATGCTTCTGAATCAACTACACCTGCTCTATGGCCTCCAAAACAAGATGAGGTCCAAGCATAGTTTCCTCTTCTACCTCTAACCAACACGGGGGTGGTCGACATGCCCTACATTACAAATTATTAGAAGGCGCAATATGAATAGTATCCTAAAAGCTATTATTGTATGAAAATTCAACCAAGGGTATATACCTCTCCCAGGAACCCCCGAAATCTTGGATGCATGCCCAAAGCATGTCATCAAGAACCAAAATCATATGATCTGACTATAAATCGGTCTAAGAGTGGTAAGATGTGGTTAGAAGCACCTATTTACCTAGAACCCTCTAAAAACTCTTCTAGAATTTAAATGTAAATCTGGCATCCTATCTGAAATGATAGTGCACGGGACCTCATGAAGTCGTATTATCTCACAGATATACAACCTCCCAAGATCATATATTAAAAAGTTCTCCTTAATAGGTAGAAAATTAGAAACCTTTGTGATCTTGTTAACAATAACCCATGCAACATCATTACCTTGAGGTGACCTCAGTAAACCTGTCACAAAATCCATCACAACATCATCCCATTTCCACTTGGGAATGGGCATCTGTTGTAAAATTCTGGTTGGTCACTAGTGTTCCACCTTCACCTGCTAATAGGTGGAACATCTCATGATGAAACTAGCTATATCTCTTTTCATACTTATCCATCGGTACTGGAGATGTAAATCTTGATACATCTTGGTGACATCAGGGTGCACTTCCCAAGCAGAAGCATGAAAATCTCACAGCAGCTCATCGCGCATGTCTGTTAAAACCCATATGCAACCATGGATACATAGAATCTCATCCTCGCCTATGGTCCAACTAGGAGGAGGGTCATCACTTTTCACACTCCCATAGTACTAGTCCTTTTGAGTCTAATAGTTTTCTCATCCTTACTCTATTTATTAGGTTATAGGTCACAACTAAGGATGAAAGATAAGTTTTTCCCTGACTGTCTTATGCCTCCAAGTGCATCTCAGAGAACAAGGTCATAAGATACCACTCACTACTATCCTAATGAACTGTCTATATCTAATTCCTTCAACTCAATGCATCATCCACTACATTGTCTATACCAGGAATATAGAAAAGATAAAAATAGAAATATTGTAGGTACTCAAACCACCTTCACTACCACAGATTCAGATCATACTCTGTAAAAATATACTAGAGTGTTTTTTGGTCCATAGACACCAAAAAAGGCTCTCCTAGTAAATAGTTTCTACAAAAATGCAATTTGCGAACAACTACAGGTAACTCAAGATTGTGCATTGGGTAATTCCTCTCATGTGGCCTTAACTATCGATACTTGTATTCCAAGAATATATATCCCTACATAATAACTACTCCTAGCCTAATACCGGATGCATCATAGTAAATAATGTAACTCTTTTCTAGATTTGGAAAAATCAGTGTTGGCACTAAATTCAATCTCCCTTTCAGCTCCTGAAAGGTCATCTCATAAGAATATGAACATACAAACTTCACACCCTTATTAGTAAATCCTGTAAGTGGTGCTTCTAATAATGATAATTCCTATATGAAACACTTGTAGTAACCAGCTATCCCCAAGAAACTTTGTACCTCAAAGTTGTTCTTGGGATTCTTCTTGGAAACTATATCTCTCTCCTTCTCTAGGTATATTGATACTTTTATCTCTGAGATAAAGTGACCCATGAAGTGAATCCGATCTATCCAAAAGTGACACTTTGTGAGTTTATCATATAAAAAATTCTCTCTTAGTTTATTCAATACGATCTCAAGATGTTTGGCATGGTCGTGTTGATTGTGATAATACACCAAGATGTCATTCATGAAAACCACTAAAAATGAATCTAGATAAGGATGGAACACATGTTTCATTAGTTCCATAAATACCATTGGTGCATTCTTGAGACCGAATTGAATAACCAATTACTCATATAAACCATACCTACTATGAAAATTTTTGAGAGGTATATATGATGGTCTAACATGCACCGGATGATAACCAGATCTCAAATCAATATTTGAGAAGACCCAAGCTCCTTATAGTTGTTCGAAGGGATCATCTATCTACGACAGAGGATACTAGATCTTAACCATCAGTTAGTTCAATTTTGGTAATCCATACATAGCCTAAGGGTACCGTCTGCCTTTTTTGAAAAAAGGACCAACGAACCCTGGAGATAATTATTGGGTCGGATAAAACCATTTTCCTCTAAATCCTATAGCTTCCTATTAAGCTCTTGTATCTTGGTAATATCCATCCTATAAGGAGGAATGGATACTATTGTAGCACATGGAACTAGATTGATAAAGAACTCTACCTCTCACACTAGAGGTAATCTTAAAAAATCATTTAAGAAAACATCCCTGAAATGATCAACAACTAGAGGGAAATATTCATGATGTGTTCCTTGGTCATCCAGATATAAACTCGCAATCTAGGATGTTATTCTTCCCATCCCATGATTCTCAGGTTCAACTCGGATCTCCTAGACATCACATTCACCTTTGTGAATAAACTCTCCACCCTATGGTGATGTAAAGGTCACCCTACGGTGATAACAATGAATGAAAGAATAAAATGAAAGCAACCAGTCCATCCTGATAATGATTTAAAATCCTATCATCTCAAGGACAGATAGGTTTCATATGAAGTGACACCCACCAATCTCAAGGGGGAACTCCCTTCACTAACTTACATCCTCCATTCTGATCCCCAAGTGAGTGTCAAGTGTCAATAGGCCATTAGAAGACTGAACACTAAGCCCAAGGCTCTCTACAACAAGAACAGATTTAAATCTATGAGAAGACCCTATATCAAAAATTATAGAAGCTAAAGTAGATACTACAAGAATAGTACCTCTGATAGTATAAGGTATGGTATCCTTCTCCTCAAGGTTTAGTTTCACTATGTATATCTACTCTAAACTATGACCCTATGATACTACCTGGATATGCTGAGAAGATCCACCCTACTATCTCTGTAAAATTTGGGTTTGACTACCACGGCCACGACCACCACCTCGGCCTGATCAGCCAATTGTACTCTAGATCCCTGCCTAATGATACTTTTTTGACCCTTCTTCTAAACATGGAGTCAGTGCAAACCCTATCTCACTGGCTATCGGAGGAAATGTTAAGCAGAAGCGTTGTAGAAGGACAATCTTACTGCATGATCGGCACTCAACTGGGTATCTCGTACACTGTTTCCTTGTATGTCCCAGCCTACCGCACTGGTATCACCTCACCAGGCTGCCTGAGTATGTGCTCTTACTGCTAATATCACCATGTGGAAGCTCCAAAAATTTCTTCTAACTAATGTTCGATGCAGTACTAGATCTAGATATCGAACCACCCTAACTCTCACCTCAATCCTCTCTCAAGTTACATTCTATGATAGGAACTTGATTCACTATTACAGAAATGGTAGTTATTTGAAATAAATTCACCTGAGATTGGATGTCATACCCAAGACCATCCTCAATCATATAGCTTTACATAAATCATCACCCATCATAATAGGTGTGAAGTGTTGGCGCTTAGTAAAACGGTCTGAATAATCCATCACTGATAACGTGTACTTCTCCATGTGAAAAACTATCAGGCTCTATCAACCTTTAACATCTCAGGATAGAAGTATTCATATAAGTCCATATGAAAATCCCTCCAATCCATCTTCTGATGATGTTCTGTCTGAGTAATGACATCCCACAACCTCTTAGAGGAATCACATAGCATATACATAGTGATTTTTACCCTCCTCTCAGGAGACGTCTCTAGATTCTTGGAGATAGATAGCATGGCCTCTAGCCATGACTCTTCATCCTATAGTCCATCATCCCCCAAAAACATGGGCATATACTTCTACTAGAACTAACATTTCAACTCTTACATAGTCAGGGTAGGTCACGATGCTCCCTGAATGGTCTACATAAAGCACATGAACCCAACATAGAACTCTGCCTCAGTACCTATGTCTAGTAGGTTTTTCATTTATCACTATTGGAGGATCTAGTGGTATCCCAGGGCCCACCGCCTCTAGAGTGTGGTCTTCACCACCCTCTTGGCATACGACTGGAGGTCATTGTGGGGGAATTCCTATATAATGACAAATGCACACCTTAGTTCTAGATCTTTATCATAGTTCACTGCTCAAAATCATGGATATTGAAATAAGATAAGTACAAGCCTTCCTATATAAAAACACACCCCTATGCCCACTCCTAGAGTTAGGTCTAGGCATCATACATATAATATATAATCAAGATACACTACATACAACTCACTACTATGGTCGGTTCTGGGTTAAGTTCTCTACTATAAGAAATTCAATTTTCATTTTATTCATATCCATTTCTATTTTATTTAAAAATATGATCATTTCACAATTATTAAAATTCACTTAAAATAGTTTGAACCAGATTCTGATCCATAAGGGCACATACTCATCAGGAACCAAAGTCTAGCATCTACCTAATTTACAAAATAACTCATTCCGAAATACCCATAAAAATAGTAGGTGTATATATCATGACACCTATCACAAAATCATGCAACAAGTAATGCATCCTAAATGGCATGGCATAATTTGTGGCATGTGATTTATAAAAAGTTCTTATATGATGCATGAGATGGCATACCCTCACCTCATCAGGTTACAATAAAATAAAACTCACAAACATATCAATAATAACATCACAATATAAGTGAATAACCCAATGGTGGAATTGAATCATCTTTAATATCCAAAATCTATAAAACAACAGTTTAATTCAAAGCAATTTGGATTTTCTCTGTATGTAGGTTAGTTATGCTCAGGAACAGCTCATTACCAAATTCTTATTTCTTCCTATACCATTCTATTATTGAAAAATAGTAAATAAAACTAGAAAATAATTCTATGATACCACTTTTTAATGTCCTAGACCTAGATTCCACTCAAAGGTTACCTGAGCCCGGTTGGAAACATGGCCTCAAGCCATCTCCCCAAATGCCAGAGGCTATCGACTAGCAGTGAGGGCTAGGTGTATTAGTGGGGATATTATGCCTTCATTACCAGAGTCTATCATAGCGAAAATAAAATATTATATAAGTATCAGAATCAATAAACTATGTATACTATAGGTACACATCAAGAATAGATAAATAAATCTATAAGGAGTCTCATATACAATGATGATGATACATGTCATATGTCTCTACAAAATAGACAAAACAGGTATAAGGACCATGCCTTAAACATTACATAATCTTGAGTTTCAATTAAGAATTTAATTTCTTTAACATTTAGGATCTTTTTAGGTTTAGAGTTTTAGATAATTAGTCCATCATTCATACAAAACAACCCACAATCATACAAAGTTGATGCTACTAAAACAGTATCCACTTTTTCCAAAATATAAAACTTTTAAAATAAAACATGATTTCTTTTTCAGTAAAAATATTCATAACACTCATCTTGACTTCCTTCATTATTTTACCCATCCTTATACCCTGTAAAAAAACATTTTAAAACTTGGGATGATTATAAAAATCTTAGTAAGGGATATAAAATAAATAAATCATTAGTCTGATGAAAACATGAAAACCATTAAAACCCATTTTCTTAAAAAACTCATTAGCATGCATAGAAAAATAATGCATGTGACTTGGGAAATCATTACCATATCACTCTTACATTAACCCTTAAAAATTTAATAACCTTATATTCAACTTCCATCTCTGGAGTACCCAATGCATTGGAAAATTATAATGGGGCTCACCCGTCATATCTTAAGCTATAATAGGGCTCAACGAATCATATCTTGAGCTATAACAAGGCTCAACCCATAATATATTGAGCTATAATGGTCTCAACCCATAATAAACAATGTCTCAACAACATTTAATGAATAAATCCCTTGAAAAACTCTTTTAAACCCATGATCAAAATAAATTCATATATCAAAATACCCTTTTCATTTAAAAATCACTTTTAACATATAAAAATCATGCACATTATAATGAAATAATTTTCTTAAAAAAGAACTATGAAAAATTATAAATAAAACATTACATTAATAAACCATCATGAAATTGGGAGAAACCACTCATTCCATATAAGTTAAAAAAACATTCCTTTTGACTTTTGTAAAAATATTTTAAAAAGGAAGTTTAAATGAGGGTTTTTAAAAGAAAGTCATTTACCCTGAGTCTAAATCGTCACGTACAATATTCAACCTCATGAATAATAAAATTAGTTTAATTATATAATTTCTTGATAACATTTAAAATTTTATTATTCCTTTTATATCACTTATTATCATGTTATAAAAATTTATTAATTATTTAAGTTCATGTTGGACATTTTTTCGATATTCGGTACTTGATTCCAAAATGAATTTGGTATGATATCAATATTTAAAGTGGTCATAAGTCTATAATCTATATAATAATGTTCATTAAATTATAATAACTTTTATACTTTAGTTATAATTTTAAATAAAACCATTTATGTATGGTTATGAAAAATGAACAACAATATAATCATGGAGAGGGTTGGTTGTACGTACGCATAAGTAATGTTTCCATTTTTCAATGATCATTATAGAAAGAAGGTAATTATAATTTTATCATTAAATAATTATAATAATATAATTAATATCATATTAATCATTTAAATATACTTATATATATCATCCGTGTGATATGGTGAAGAAAAAAGTATCGCATCGCTTCGTGGAGGTGACAGTTCACATGTACACATGAACAACGTTATCATTTTTATGTGCATGGAAAGGTAATAAAATAAATATTATATTACTATTTAATAATGATAAATATGTCATTAATATCATATATAAACATTAATTCCATAATTATTACCATTCTTGAGAGATGGTGATGGAAAACAAATTATATCAGTACGGGAGATGGTAGTCCACCGTACACACGAACGAATAATTCATTTCTAATTTCATGGAATTTTATATTCATTTAGCTGATGATATTAACATAATAACATAAAACTATATTTAGGATGGTTTATTTGTTATTTAATTGTAGTTTAATAATATTTGAATGAAGTGTAAGAAGAAACAAAACAAAAACACTTAAAAAACGATACCTTTCCTTCAGACAATATCCTTTGATTAACACCTTAAAATCCCTAAGGTCAGTGTTATGCCTAAAATAAGAGATCTATAATGTTTTTAGGTATTATATTAAAGGATTTGATAATATATTTTTCCAACCAAATATGTTTTGAGTTGTTAAAAAAAGAGAAAAATTGGTTCCCTTTTATAGGAAAGGGGGGGTGCACTCATGGAATTCTTCAAATTATTAAATTTATATAAATTAATTTTCCATTTAAAATGGTCCCAAACTGATTTATTTGGAATATATAATTATAATGGGTATAAATAAATTCATACAATGAAAATTAGACAATTTTTACTATTTTTTTAATCCTTGTCTTTTTTTTAACCCTTATTAATTCTTACCATGATATCATGTGATTTACAATTTGAGGGTTAATATAATTACTATAAAATGAAAAAATACCAATAAATGTGTCATTTATGAAATTTTTAGACTTCTACCAATAAGTTGGCTTAATCCTATATTTTTATAAATTTTATATCATTTAATAAAATAGTTTATATTTAAAAATACCATTAGTGTTAATTTTGACACTATTCATTTCTTGACTTCTTAAAAATATCATAACAACTTGATATTTTTGAAAAAACTCAATTAAATAATCCATAACATTTCAAATTCATCCATAAAATTATTTTATGGAATAAATTATGTAAAATTATATTTATTTTAATATTTATCATATCATTTATTTGATTCTCTCATTAATTAAGAAATTACGACATCGTCATTGTGTCACCATTTAATTTAATTATTTATTTACTAAAAATTACAAATAAATTACTATAATGTAGGTAAGAATTTTATCTTTATAAAAGATATTTATAGTCTAATATATCCTCTATATAACCCTATATTAAAAATACTTTACTTTTTAAAAACAAGGGTGTGACAAAATTGTCTTCTCTTTGAATATAATATTATAAATTTCTTACTCACACCCAAGTGGATTAAAAAGTATATAACTTATAACCAAGGACTATTTTGGTAGAAAAAAACTCATCCAGTGAAATTATGAAAATTTTTAGGGTGATTTTATATTAGTTATAATATTATTTTAACCTTTAATTACCTGATTTACCCTTAACTGTGATAATAAAAATATTAATAAAGTTGTTATTCATAATGTCCAAAAATAAAAGGAAACTACTTAAATAATTTTTAACATATGTTTCAAAATATATAATCAAATTTTAAAAATTCAAAAACACATAATTGGTAGAAATTAATTAAAAATTAATCTCATTGACGAAGCAAGAAAAAATGTTTTTAAAGTAAAAACGTTCAAAAGATCACAAAGTTTTTATATACAATTTCATTGTGAAATTGATTAAAATAACCTAAATTGGATTAAATGATAAAAAAATATCTAATTATACTTTAAACCCATTCAAATATATAATTTAACACTACAAATAAATTTGATGAAAATGCAGTTTTCAATAAAAAATGCAATGTTTTCACTATTCATCAAAACATGAAACTTATCAGAAAAATATCCAAAATTCATCCAAAGTAAATTTTGATACTATTTTTAAAATATGAAGTTTAATTTTTCAAATATAATTTATAAAAGTGACAAAAACTAGATTTAAAACATGTGTGTCATCAAAAGGTGGTAAAACTGCCTTTTTTGAAAAAAATACTCCTTTTATGCGTAAAATTGAATTTGTTCTTATATAATTTATAGAAAACATATAAGATGAATTTTAAATATTATATTGAATATATTATATATATTTCATTAATATAACCCAACAAGATTTATTTTACTATTATATAAACACACTTGTGCACATTTAAATAGTTTTTTGGAAAAACATTTCCTTTTATTTTAAAAAAAGGTTTTATTTTCATTTATAATTAATTGGTCACCAAATAATTAATTATATATACATGTGTAATCCAATTTGTCATAATTTATTTAATATTATTCATTCACACCATTCTAACTACTAGTTTATAATGGTATCATTTAAATAATAATATTTAATTGTTCATTAAAACTTGATGTGGCATATCATGTATGTTATCGAACATGGTCTTTACTTTCTAAAAAAACTGGAGATGTTAAAAGAGGAATACATGGAAGGTGTACAATACATGTAAAAAATGCACAAAAAGGCAAAATGTATCCTAGCTAGCATCACGAGCCTCAACTCAGTCCCATACTCCCCTACTCTTAAGTTGTAATCAAGAACATATATTAGGGAACTTGTCCTTATCCATACATGCAATCATATAGTCTATTTGAGTACCCAAGGTGGCCCTAATAGGGTGTGAGACATAATCCCATTTGGCAACCACTCAAGGTCTAGTTCCATCCAATCAGTGAATATATAATTGTCACAGTGTGCATATATTAATAAAATATGTAAGGAAGTACTGAAAGTAAACATCCTATAAAGACTAGATTATCATTTTATAATAAATTCATTTAGAATGTAAGTCTATGATTTAACAGTCATTCATGTGTCCCTTTACAATAAAATTAATTTAATTATAAAGTCTTAGGACCTGGAGCATATCCTAGTGTCCCCTGTAGTGATACGATCAAGGGATGACTAAACAGACCATCCAAAGTGTAAGACAAAGACTAAATCTAAGCTCATGTTTTGGTTTGGAAAACACGTTATATAAAACATTTCATACTTTATTAAATTCATAAACTGAGCCCATCCTTATCATTCCACATTTTGAATCTAGGTATCACTCCAGATATAATATAATCCAACACCCTACAAGCTCTTCCATGGAGAACCTCACAAGAACCCAGGTATCACTCTAGGTGTGGTATAACATCACTACCACACGAGTTCATCCTTGGTGGTCCACTAAGGGAGACCAAGTATCACCCATGGAATATATGATCAATTTCCTTTGAGTATGTTCTTGTAAATCCATATGGAATCCAATTTTCACTTGTCATATAATAGTCATCCCTCATGATTTCTTCCTTTGTAGTCCATATCAGGAGTCCAGATGTCACTCAGGTGTATAACTATCAAAATCCAAATGATTTTGTCCATGGAATTTGTATATGAATTCATGTTTCACCCAAGGCATATAAGCATTAAAAAAATTCATTAGCATTTAATCCATTTCATTTAAACATGCTAGGTTCATCACTAAGAACATTTCAATTCAATATCACCTTAGAAGGTGACTCAAGTAATTGGCCAACCTTAGAAGGCTTGCCTCTAAACTACTCACATGGGAATTTTATTTCAAGAAGCATTTAATATTAACAAGAAATTTCATGGCCAATACTAGGGACATGCCTTCCATTCTCTCTCCTTAACCAATTCAAATTCCAATTCACATTACCATTCATAATTAAATTTAAAATTGATATCACAATTCAATATACATATCAATCCACTACTCATGTTCAATTTATAATTCAATATTAAACATCCCTTGGAAAGGGATCAAGGGCACACCTCAAATTTATCCAACTCATATGGCATCAAATGGTCTATTTAATTAGACAACACACCCAAAGGGGCAGTTCCTATTTTGAGGTATTCAACCTATAATCATTCATTGACGGACCTATTTAATTACATAGGTCATGCCTATCAATTTAATTAAAGGATATAAATTAATTTCAAGGCATCACCTGAGAATTGAGCATGTGGCATAATGGCATATATATAAACACTTCAACTTTAAACAAAAGGTATGAGACCCCCTATCATAGGTTCATAGTGGATATCTCATCCATTATCATCTCTTTATTTAAATAAGATCAGGAGAAAATAGAAGAATAGATGAAGAACCTATTAATAGAGAAAATTAGTTTGCACCTAAATAGCACATCTAATACCAAACCAAACAATTAATTGCATAAAATGAATCTATATCTTACCGAGATGGATCTAATGAGACAAATGGTTCTTGATTCAAAGATTGAACAAAGACTCTATGAAAATTCTTAGAATAGTATCTAAGAAGGATATATCAAAGGTAGGATGTCTAATATATAAACAAATGATGAATTAGGTTTAGAAATAGATTTAATTAGGGTTAGTTTGGTAAATTCACCCAAAATATAGGGTCTTTCAGTTTGGTCGTGTGATTGGCCAAATTGTGCACTAACCATGTTCCCTTTGCTATAGGAAAGGTGTACCCCACAAATTTTGTCCACATAGTTTGACTAACCATGTGCAAACCATGAAAAAATACACTGTAAAAATTACATACATGGTCCATGGTCATACGCCCCAAATCAAATGGTTTTCTCTAACCGTGCAGCCTGTAGGAATCCAATGTCCATCCTCGCACATTTTTATCTAACTGTGCATCCCTCCCCACATGGTTTCTTCTAACCATGTTTCAGGCCATTTTCACCCAAAAGGATAATTTTCAAGCTTCAAAGTATCCCCAAACACCCTTGATACTTCCATGATCTCAAAGAGAATTCATAAAAGGCCACATTTAAACAATTAAACTAAGAATTGAAGGAAATAAAAGGATCTGTACCTCAAAGAAGAACTGGGTTCTTACAGAATTATCCATTTCATTTATCCAGTCTTGGAAAAATAAGGATAACCTTTATGGTAAGGATAATAAAAAAAATTATCCAATTTGAAGCCCAATTTTTCTAACTGATCAATATACCCAAGCATTTTGTAAGCATGATCAATTTCTAGATTTCTTTCTTCAAGTTTACATTGATGTAGTTTATTACTATTCTTGTTTATTTCAATCCTTTATTTATCATTCTCAAGAGATTTAATATGAGATATTATGGTGTGATCATCCATATATTTATTTTGTATCATCAACTATCTAGAAATAATTTGTAATATAATACAACAAACATAGGAAGCACCCTCAATATATCTCAGGTAGGTTACCTTTTCACCTTCTCTCACTTGCTGGGGTGGAAGAACTGAAATAGGGGATTCTAACAATTAATATAATTTTTCAAATAATATTTCATCTCATAAATGATTATACCATATATTGAATTTTTTATTTGTAAGGACATACCCTGAGTTAATGAATTATTGAACTCGGAATGTCTAGTTTCAAGGACATCTAGTGGAAACGATCTATATGCCCCTTCACATAACCCCAATGAGGGTTGGTCAAGCTACTTAAAGCTATTTAGGTTAGCAAGACTTTCCCCACTATGGACATTGAATTTCCTCAACCCTTTCCTCAAAGTTACATCAAGTCTATCAAGGGCTACTTCTCTTGATGTAAGATGGTTAATTCAACCCATAACCTTCATAAGAAATACACATTAAAATTAAGTGTCCTAATGATTCTTGGTAAAACACATAATTCTAAGGCTTTCCTTCCTAATCAAGTAATGAAAGTCCAAGTCTGACTTAATATTTATTTTATGAATTTTAAATTATTATGCATAAATTTTATCTTGTTTTATCATTTCCATGTCTTGTTAATATTAAGTGGATTTTACTTAATTAATTAACCAAGTTGGATAAAATATTTATGCATAAACCATTTATTTATATTTTATCTTTCCATATTAATTTATTTATTTATGTGATGGTGGTATTTCATTCATAAAATAAATAATGCATAGATAGGAAAAAAGGACCCGATCATGAGATTATCTAACGATTTATTTATTGAGTGGACAATAAATCAACTTATAATCTTGGAGAATAACTCCTTATGTCGATCTTGGAATGAGTTGCAGAATTCCACTTATCCACCTATGTATAATATAGGATGGAATCATTGTGGTTCTATCTGGAACCACCTCTTTATGTTTTGGGATACTCCATTAATTACATGTATTTATAACTCACACACAGATTAGAGGAACCAAAGGATTGGTACATAAATAACCATGGACATATAGGTCAAATATAATAATGGAGGGAGGGATGACACACAGACCATCATATTTAATTTAATACTAAATAATTGCAAATTCATGTAATAAATTAAATTAAAATATCCAACACATACACAAATCTTGGTCAAGCTCATTAATGGTCATACATGAAATGTATACACAATAGTAAATTATTTAACATTTATTTCTATTTGTTATTTATTATTAATATAAACATGTCTATATTAATTATTTAGTTCCACTTCATCTTAATGACCATCTAAATTTATTTGGAGATACCCAACAACAGAGCCAATAATCTTATATTTATTCTAATAAATTAATTAAGTATTTAAAATTCTTCAAAACCGTTATTAAATTTTAAAAAACATATATTTTTTCAATCAATAAAATATGGTTTTAATGCTACAATTATCAATTTAAAATAATTTAATTTTTTTCTTTAATTGGGAGACTACACATCATGTACTTACAAGTTATGTGTCATGTACCTCGGTTGTTGTGTGCTTGGGTTGCATGCCTGGACATTCTATTGTGTAGCTCGGCTATACTAAACGGTGCGTACAATCCAACAACACATCATATATCACTCTTTTCATGTTTCTGTGAAACCCATCGATGAACTTGGTGTGTTCGTCAGTCGTGACTACACGACGTGTACAGTCCATCAACACGTTTTGTGTCGCTCATGTCATGTGTCCACATAACTTGGAAAATTGATTAGTGTGTATTTAGGATCTATTAAATGATGAACTACATCTCATGTGCACCCCATAAAGGTCATTTATGTCATTAATTTTATAGGATGTCAGTTTCACATGATTTTATAGTGTATAATGACCACAAAAATTGCATTAATTTCACGGCTAACCCATGCAGACTACATGGTGTGTACACTAGCTACACATCATGTAATCTAACATGTTGTGTTCTAGGTTGGCATGGTCTACACGTAGTATGAAGTAAACGCATCGTGTGTAATTATTTCTTGGTGTGTCATGTATCGTACGACACGGCAAGGTTCAGTGCACTTGGGTACATGTCGTGCACTCCAGATACACTCAATGTAATCTCATGTTATCCTTCCAAATTCCTTGACACTTATCGATGGAATATCTGGTCATTCTTCGTCTATTCTTTGGCTTATGAAATTGCGAATCTTGAAAAAAGAAATTAAAATATTGAAAACATGTTAATTAAAATCGAATTAAATAATGAATAATATGTAAATAAAAATTAACCACCATTGTGAATATTGATCAATAATAAAATAAATAATTATAAATTTAAATCATGACCCCTCTGATACCACTTCTGGGTTCTGGGCATAGGAGAAAAACTTGTGGTGGGTATTATGTTTAAAATTTATTTTAACAAAGGGTTACCTGAAACCCCAATAGAATAAATTTTCAAGTTAAATTTATAATTAATTTATTTTAGATCAGAATAAATGATTTACCTTGTATTAGGATCCTTTCTTTGATGTAGATTTTAATCATTAAAAAATTCTTTTCTAGGTTACCTTTGTTGTGTTGTAAGGATACAAGTGTAGAATCCCTCTTACGGTGATCAACATGTGCTCCATTGATCTTCGAGCAATGCCAACTGATTTTAGAGTGATAGCATGATGAATAAATTTTCTTACATCATTCATGGTGATCACTTGTCCTTCGATGTTGAAGGAATCTCTCTTGTGTTTCTCATTCTTGAGAGGGGGAGAGAAAAGGGATTCTGAGAGAGAGATCAATTGTGCACAATGATTCTCTATTTATCAATTAAACATACAAAATATATATAACTGTCTATTTATAGAACTAGGGTTTAGGTTAAAACATTATTTAATTGCATAATGGCCCATAAATAATATAATAATTTTTAACAAACCCCATGCCATATATTAAGAGTAATATTATTATAATTGCTTTACATTTCACTCTAACTCATGCAATGATAAATATTATTTTACTATATTATAAATTAATATTCATCATCAGATGTGATCATGGTCTACTCAAAATACTTGGCATTTATTGAATACCTAAATAATTATTTTATTCTCTTAAATAAATATTTTATTCACAAACAAGCGAATAAATATTTATAAAAATATTCAATAAATAAAATAAATATTTTTTCCACAATCTAATGAATAAATATTTATTAAATATTCACATAAAAAATAAATTATTTAAAGAATAAATAATTATTTATTACCTTGAAAATATTAGAGATCAATAAAACTTGAATAAAATTATTCCCCAGTCTTAAGAATAATATTTATTTCATTAATTAAATTCAAATAGAATTTAATTAAGATCAACAAACACACTTAGTGTGTGATCCTTTAGGATTCGTTATCATTGACATTGGGTGGGTATGCCTAAATTCCAAGATTAATTTCTAAGAATGGGTCAAGGTACCCATTAGAAATAACATTATGTCACAATATCGACAACCATATATGAATGTTCACTATGTAATATAATCCTTTTTTCACAATATCTCATCAAGAAGGTTTCACATCTGTTTCATCAGCATATATGTTTGATAATTAATTTCTTTTACTATAAAAAATAATCACTTCATTACACCATGTCCATGGAATTTAATGTGATGGTTTTATTCTAATAAAAAGGTTGATTTGTCAACTTTCATAAAGATAGAAGAGAAAAATCATTCCTCAACTTTTCCATTAGTGACATGTCAATCATATCTCACTTAATATACCCTACCTCAGTGTGAATATATGGTGTCACATTTTTTGTCATAAAATCTAAGTACGAGAGTCATTATATTCATTAATGATAATCTTAAAATATAAGGACCATTATAAATGTAGGTAGATAAGAATATTTGATGACACCAAAACATACAGAATTCGTAATGGTGGGTTTCTTCTCATAATCACCCTTATTTGAGATTTCCAAGAACAAACTTCATGCGAAGAATCCTAATCTACTTATGATTACTCTTTCCTAATAGTATGTGTATTATGTACCCTTTCATAGTATGTTATTTGACTGTAGAACTAGTTTTAAGAATATTTCCATAGCATTTCAATTTTATCATTATAGTGGGTAAATGTTATGCCCTTTTCAATGTGATAGATACTCTAGGGAATTATCAAATAAATGTTACACCAAAGAACAATCTATATGTGAAAATATATTTGAATTAATATTCACATCTTTGAATATACATATAATATTAAGTAAAAAATTAGTTGGTTCTAGGGCACCAACTCCAACAATATTAACCTCTAAAGTTATCTAAACCTTCACTTTGATACCAACTGTAACACCCTGAGCTTCCACGATACACTTCTCTTTCAATAATGCAATAGCTTGCATTGTACGCAAGTTCGAGATTCTAACACACCGCGACCAATCAAAATAGCCATTATGAATAGTAATACCCACTTTTTTAAATTATATATATTTTATATTTCAAAATGGAATTCATTTTTGGATTTGGAATATCTAAATTATCCTATGATGAATTTTTTGTATTTTTCTGAGAACTTCCAATTTTTTATGAATAGTGAAAAATACTTTAAAACAATTTTTTTAATCAAAATAATTTATAGTGATAAATTATAATATTGAGTGGTTTTAAATTTTAATTAGAATATGTTTTTACCATTTTATCCAATGGTGGTCATTATAATTAATTTCACTTTGAAATTGGACATAAACAATTGTCAATCTTTTGATATATATTGTTTCTTAAAAACACGCTATTGTTGTGACAGTGGGAATTAGTTATAAAATTAATTAAAGAAACTTATATGTTTGGAATTTTTTAAAATAGACATAATTTTTGAATTTGGAATATCAATTATAGCTTAGGGTGAAATTTTGGTATTGTTCTGAAAAACTTCAATTTTTGATGAATAGTGAAACCACTAAGTGGTAGTTAAAAACTGATTTTTTGTTTAAATGAAACATTGCCACTTCTGTGATTTGATTTTCAAAAATCTGAAATACATGGTTGTCATTAGGAAGTAAAATTTGGTTCAATGTGATTAAAATAATTTTTGGTGAATAGTAACTTTTAAGTTTAATTAATCGCGATTAAAGGTAATTAGTGAAATTTAAGGTAAAAATGATATTATAAAAATAGGAAAATACCTTTACACTTGTCCTACCCCTATTGGATGAGTCATGACCGACCAAGAAAATCCATGGGTCAACTTTGGGACCCCATGGAGCCACTTTGGTAGCAAAATGACATTAAAAACTTTTTATTTAAGGTTAAAATAAAAATGTCACAAACATGAGTTGTTTTACTAAAACAATTTTTAAATGGGGTTATACAAGTCATATTTTTGACTATAAATATTAATTATAAATCTAAAAATATTTCCTACATCATGATATTTTTTTTATAATTTTTAGACATTAAATAAATTAAATTATTTATGACACCATGATGATGCAGCGATTACCTCATTATTTAACGATTTAAATAAAATGAAAAGATAATGTTAACTCTAAGACTTACACTTGTCAAAAACCTATTGGATGAGTATATTTCTAACCCTTATCACATTATACTTGAAATATATAAGTGTGGGACCTTTAAAATCTGAAACTCATTATATAATAAGTAACATTTCATGACTTTCCAAGAGTGCCCCTCCTCTCCTCTTATAAAAGGCCCCCACCACTACCACCTTACTCACACCTTCAAAGCCTTTTGGCTCGGCCAACCTCTGCCCAAATAATCTATCAACTTTACTATCTTACTCCTAGAAGCCTCACTTTGGTCAGAATTATTCCCAAGGAAGCCTTTGGCTCAAATCAAAAAAAGAGTTACCCGATTTTAAGGTAATGTCTTCTCTTATGTTATTTTGTTTTATTTTGCTTCTCCAACCCCTTAAACTCTTTTTATTCCTTTATTTTGTAACAAAATCAGTATCTTAAATATACTAGGATGTTTTTATAAGAAGGATTTGATCTACCCTTACACACACCTACATCTAATAGTTAAAGAACATATTGTTTCTGTGGATGGCGAATTTCTGCCTCACGAAACGATGATTGTTCAACACTCATATAACACCTTCAAAGGTGGCCATTAAGATGTAACTATATTTATATATGATATATAATATGTTTATGTTTTATTTAAGCTTCTGTATTTTTCATTTATGGCATACCTTTATGGTTTCCATTATGGGTAAACGTGATATTTTCATTTTAGGAAGTGCGGAATACCGCCCCCTCAAAGTGATTTGAATCGTTAATGCCATATGTGGGATGTATAAAGGATGGATTAAATGGTATTATACATTATATGATACTGTAATTATAGTATACCTTTATATAATTATAATTTCATTCCATTAAATATGAAATAGAAATGAAAGTAGTGTTCATGCGTACGTACGGCTTACCGTCTCCATGAACGGTTCATTTCATTTCTTACCTCTAAATGTTATGTAATATTATAAATGCATGTATATACTGGATATATATGATATATATGATATCTACATCATGAATATAATCCTGTATATAATGGATATTTCACCACATGAACAACTTGTAAATATAAGAAGTTTATTTTTGACTCAAGTACCAAAGTTCGACAAAACGACCGTTATTAACTTAAATAATTACATAATAAGTTATATAAAAGGAATAATAAACTTTAAAAAGGTTCTTAAGAAATTATAAATTAACTCTAGTTTATTATTCAGGAGGTTAAAGAATGGTCGAGTCAAGACGGACACAAGGTAAGGGAACTTTTTAACCCAATTTCCATTCTTTGGGTTAATCTCCTACTTTCAAATTATGTCATGATATTATCTTGTATTTATAGTTTCTTTATGTGTACATATGGTGAATACACATAATATATCTTTTTCATTTAAAAAATGATCTTTGTAAGGGACTTCGTCTCAATCTCCTTTCATTGAGACATATTTGGTTTTATACACAACTTTCATTTATACGGTGTATAAACCCCTTTGACTTTTACTTTTATTCAAAAGGAATCTTTTTATACGAAGCATTTTTACTAAATGAAAAAAGGAATGTTTTTTTCTTACGTATGCGGCGACAATGACTTCTCTACCGTCGTGACTATTATTTGAGTTTCGGCTTCCTCTATAAGCCATAACTTTTTTAAAAAAAAGAAAAATAAATACCATGTTTTACTTTTCTTTTATTTTGGTATTGAAAATGGTTTTGATAAAGTTTTTATTATATCAATGTGTTGTATTGATATCTTGTGATTGAAGTGTGGAAATCTTATGTTTCCTTTATGCATGCTTTATGTGATACAATTATGTTATGGTTTATGATATGTTTAAACCTATTCATATGAGGAATGAATTGGACTTAATAAGTGATGGGTGGAGCCCACTATAGCTCCTCGATGCATCGGTAGGTCTCATGAAACAAACTAGTGTCTTGGCACGAGGCCTTGACAAAATCTTATTTGTATTCTTGGCACGAGGCCTTGGCTACGTGGTTATGATAGTCTGGCATTATCCATTCCATCATTATGAAAGTGGTTATTGATATTGCATGTGATTATTCGACTAGTAGAATATCCATGTGAGTAAGTAAATGGCATTAACTCATTTTATTTTTTCCATATTATGCTTAAGTTCAAGTTTAAAAAGGCTTTTGTTTTAGTTATACATTACCTTAAATGTTAATGTTTATTTATGAAATCTTCCGCAATATTGTTATCCTTACTGAGCATCTAATCTCACCCCTTTCAATGTTTTAATATTTTCCAGGATGTGAAGAAGTATTTTATGAATGACCTGCAGGGATAGTCAGAAGAGGATATGAGTGTTGACTATGGAGACTTTGTTATTATAGTTTTTCACTTTATGATGTAATGTAACATTTATGAATGTATCTAGCACTACGGGAAAAATGGGTATTTGCGACGGGTTATTTGCGGCGGGGATAAATCCCATCGCAAATAGCCCCGTTAAAAACTTATTTGCGATGGGCAAATACCCCCGTCGCAAATAAGTAGTCTTTTGTGACGGGTTAGCTTTCCCCGTCGCAAAAGAACTGGCGCGCTTTGCGCGCCAAATCGCGGGAAACGTATTTGCGATGGGCGGTTATTGCCCGTCGCAAATACCCAGCGGCGGTAAAAGGTATTTGCGACGGGACTATTCCCCCGTCACAAATAGTATGTCGGCAGGTTGTTATTTGTGACGGGTCCCGTCGCAAATAACTATTTAACCATTGACCGTAATAAATGATGGCTAAGGTATTTGCGATGGGTACCGTCACAAATAATGTTATTTGCGACAGGATACCCGTCGCAAATGGACCTGTCGCAAATAATCTAACCTATAAATACCCCCATCCATTTTTTTCAATTCATTCTCAAACTCCATCTTCTCCTTCTCTCAAAATTCTATTTCTAGAGTTCAGTGTTTCTTAAGTTTAATTTTTTTCTCCGGAGTTGATATTGAAGTTTTCAAGAATGATCAGAGATCAACGTCAGATCAATTTTAAAGGTATTTATGTTTATTTTAATTTAATATTTATTTTAAATTTTTTATTAGTTTCAATTATTCTTAATTAGTTGTAATTTAATTATGTTTACATTGTTTTGTTACTTAATAAATTTAAATTATTAGTATTGTTCATAGTTAATGGTAATTAGGAATAATTAGTAATAATTTTCAATAATTAAGAATAAATATTAATAATTAGTAATAAATACCAATAATTAGGAATAATAACATTATTACATTATTAGTATATTTTATTATTAATATTAAAATAATATAATTTTTTATATTATATACAATTCTCCTTTCATCTGTGTATTTTCTGTCTCCACATGTAATATTTGTATGTGGAGACAGAAAACACACAGATGAAAGGAGAATTGTATATAATATAGAAAATTATATTATTTTAATATTAGTAATAAAATATACTAACAATGTTATTATTCCTAATTATTGGTAATTATTCCTAATTATTGGTAATTATTCCTAATTATTGGTAATTATTCCTAATTATTGGTAATTATTCATATAATTACCAATAATTAGGAATAATTACCAATAATTAGCAATAATTAGGAATAATTAGTAATAATTAGTATAATTACCAATAATTAGTAATAATTACCAATAATTAGTAATAATTACCAATAATTAGTAATACTTACCAATAATTAGTAATACTTACCAATAATTAGTAATAATTACCAATAATTAGTAATAATTAGTAATAATTATCAATAATTATCAATAATTAGTAATAATTAGTAATAATTACTAATAATTACCACTAATTAGTAATAATTAGGAATAATTACCAATAATTAGTAATAATTAGTAATAATTAGTAATAATTAGTAATAATTACCAATAATTAGTATTAATTACCAATAATTATCAATAATTACCGATAATTACCAATAATTAGGAATAATTACCAATAATTAGGAATAATTAGGAATAATTACCAATAATTAGGAATAATTACCAATAATTAGGAATAATTACCAATAATTAGGAATAACTAGTACTCGCCAGTGCACTTGCACGGTGATATAACAGAATTCTTAGTTCATGCATTCTCCAGACGATATGGTTCACTACTTTTATAGAGGCAATAAAATATTTTGGAATAATAAAAGAAACTGGAAAAGTTGTTAACTGTACAATGGATGGTCATTAGTAACCTAATTAAAGTAGATATAATTCATTGAATGGAAAAAACAGTTTCAAAAAAACTGCGAATAAAACATGTTAAGAATATCTACATAATCTATTACCAGTATAGACAATAGAGGAAATAAAAATTAAGAAACAATGTTGAAAATAACTGATTAATGCTTGATTATCAAATACCATGCAATTACATCATTCTTTTGGTTTCATAAATCAGCAAACCCAACTGCTGGTGGGTTATAACCAATGCATAATAGAAGAACTATCCCCCCCCTTCCAGCAGTCCCCCCAGCCCCCCCCCCCCTGCAGCCCCATCCCCAGCTCCCCCCCCCTCCAGCAGTCCCCCCCCCTCTAACAGTTAGAAAAATAATATTTTATAGCTTGAAAACCGGAAAAATTTCGGGTACAATGGTATTTTACATGACAGAGGATATAATAATAAAATCAAAATAGAAAATGAGCGGTAGAATACATTTTAAATGAATTTTCTGCAATCTATATAATGTAATATGTTTTTCACTACAATTGTAAATCTGAAAACAATAAATAAAATAACAGAAACAGTGAATATATAAGGTTACCATGTGAATATATATGGTTACCTTGTGTTTGAAGCAGCATATATCAGTCTATTTTTTCAGTTTTCCTGGTTATATCTTCCCATGGTATGGTGTGTAATTCATAAATATGAGTTGTCACAATAATAGCCTAGCACGAATGTTGTGTGGTTTTGCTGCACTGGACCAACACTTCTGGATGTTGGTTAATAGTGATGTCAATCCCTACAAAAATTAATAATATCTGAGAAAAACAAAGCAGAGAATTTGGTTCAGTGTAAAGTATATACTGATTAAAAAATAAAAATACTTCATAATTCTGATGTTTACCTATTTTCATATGACAGCAACAAATGCAATGTGTTTTAATAAGATAAACATTGTAAATAAAACTGAAAAAATATTCATTTATACTCCAATGATGTAATGAATATAAAAGACAGTGATGAAAATACAAAAATATTATGAATAGATGAAATATTAGTAGTTGTAAGAAATCCAATTTCACTGTTACAGCGGACTCCTTAACAGCCAGCACTCCTCCCCCTCCAGATCCATCCCCCCCAAGACTCCCCCCCTCCAGCCACCCCCCCCCCCTCCAGATCCATCCCCAGCTCCCCCCCCCCCCTTTCAGACCCATCCCCAGACCCCCCCCCCCCTTCCAGCCCCATCCGCATCCCCCCCCCCTTTCAGCAGTCCCCCCAGCTCCCCCCCCCCCTCCAGCCCCTAGCTCCCCCCCCTCCAGCCCCATCCGCATCCCCCCCCCCTTCCAGCAATCCCCCCAGCTCCCCCCCCCTCCAGCCCCCAGCCCCCAGCTCCCCCCCCCCCCTCCAGCCCCCCAGCTCCTCCGCCCCTCCAGCAGACCCCCCCCCTTCCAGCCCCATCTTCCAACAACCCCCCCTGCCCAGCCCCTTCGCCCACCACTTCCCCCCTGCCCAACTGCTTCCCCCACCAGGCCCCACTTCCCTCAAACAAAAAAACGACATGCCTCAATGGATAAAACAACAGGTTCAGCCCTAGGTTTAAGGTCAAAAACATCCACTACTTTAATGAGAGTACATGCAGTGTAAAAAATGAATGACATCTCACATTTAATACAAGTAAAATAAACTAATAATTGAAAAAAATACATAATTCTTGAAAATATACCCTTGTTGCAGTCTTCCATGATGGTGTCTTCTCCTCAATTTTGTGTCAATGACCCTATCATTAAACAATCTGATTGTTAGAAATTTGAATAATTCTTGAACATGAAGAATGAAATAAGTTATGTTCTCAGTTGGGGCAGGCTGGAGGGTAGGGGAGAGGGAGAGAGGGGCTGGGCAGGTTGGAGGCAGGGGGAGGGGAGGAGAGGGTGATGTCAGGGGGTAGGGGGTTGCTGGGGGGAAAGGTTGGGCAGGAGGGGAGGGGAGGGGCAGGGGCTGGAGAAGCTGGAGGGGCACGGAGGGGAGGGTGATGGTATGGGGAAACGGTTGCCCAGGGGGGAGGGGAGGGGAGAGGCAGTTGCTGGGCTGGGGGGGAGGGGAGGGGTAGGGGCTGGCTGTGCTGGAGGGGAGGGGAGGGGAGGGGCTGGGGAGGGCAGAGGCGGTTAGTAGGAAGATTTCCAAACCCTCACCTAGTTGTTGCAGTTTTCCAATGTTAGGCGCGTCAAAAGGATGACCCATAGGTTCCCACCTATAAGTAATCATAGAAAAAAAACTTAAAAGCATATGATCAAACATTTTATACAAAAAAAATTGAAATTTTGATGAATAATACCCTAGAGGTGGGAAGTACATGAAGAAGATGCAACAGAAACATCACCTTCAAATCAGCAATGGTCGCCCCTAAAGGGAAACTGGAAGTCGTTATGCCCCGATGTTTGGATTGTAGGTCGTCTGACGAGATTAGCATGTCCAATTTATACATTACATGATCCCCTGCTCTAAAATACATGATCCACTACTATAAAAATGATCTACTGGAAAAATCATGATCCAGTACCCAAAAAACTGAATGTTACACTGCTTACAGGGAAAACATGTTTCACTACTGAAGAAAAATACATGCTCCAATATACTGCTCAGAAAATGTAAGATCCACTACTAAAAAAAATCCACTGGTATAATTAATGTAAAGTCACATTTAGTATAACTAAATGTAACTAACAACTCAAATAAAATATAATGATCATGCACACCATAAAATGACAGTAAACTTATGTTGTACCAAAATATATTGATTCCATGAAAATATGATAAATTAGTAATCAAGAAGTGAAGAAAACCGTCCAACATATTGGGAAATGCAGAATACAACAAAATGCCCAGATTGAAGTAATGTCCAGCATTAAATCACCAACCTAAGCAATCTGTAAAAAACATAAGAAACAGTGCAGCATTAGAAACCTACAGCATTAACTTCTAGTAGCAGAAACCTCAAGCATTATGATCACATTAATGGGAAGTATTTCATCAGTGTAGATGTATGTTTACCTTCTATTTCCAGGATGATTTTTCAGTCTGTTTTTTTGGTTCTCTTGTTTATATATCCCTTCAGCATGCTCTGCAAATCAGTAGATGGACATGTTGTAGGCACGATGTCTAGAAATGTCTGGAAAGTATCTTCCACACCATTATCAATATCAAAAGAACGCGACAGATTTTTCTACAGAGAGGTTTCATGTTAGAATAACTTGAAACTATAAAGTAGAGAAATTAAAAGCAATGAAATTAAGAGTTGCGCAACCTGAATATGTAGACTGTTTTTTATCAGCACATAGATGTAATAACTACGAACATCTATGATTTATAAATATTTAAAAATCAGATTGCACAATAGTAATGCATTGTGTTGTTATAGTAATGGAAATAATTTAGGAGTAATAGAAGATAGCATATGTATACCCTAGTAGAACACGGGTTGAAGGGTGAAGTATGTAATCCTGTATCAGTGTTTAAAGTGCCAGGAGAAGACCCCACTGTTTGATGGGCCTACAAGGAAATGTAAAAGGAATATATCAATAATCTGAAATCCATTGTTAGAAACACATAGTAATGTAATTGAAGAACTGCTTTGATAATCCTGCATATTATTGACGAAAATTGTAAGGTATTCTGACTTGTTGGGTTTATAGATAACGTGAATTAAATACAGACTGACATGTTTATGTTCTAAGACGTCATTGAAGAGGTTTGTGTACTTCTCATTATCATTCATATAAATGACTTTGTAACAGTTTTGCTCAGATGGGCGATGGCGATTCTTAATATTATAATCTATCGGGTCAATTCCCAACAGAAAATTTCTGCTTTTGAAGAAGTTCAATTCCTGAGGGAAACCAAACTTGTCATCGTCCTAATAAAAAAACCCATTTTCAGTGTAATTTTAAATATTTCAAATAATTTTAAAAGAGAAGACATAAGGATATGGATTTACCTGTAACAAATTAGCTCTCAGTTACGCTGCTGTTTTTTGTATGTATTGCATGACATGTTTTTCAAACAACACCACAGAAAAAGAGTATGTCTTGTCTATAACCATTAGTTGAACTCTAAACCTGTTGTAATTGTTATTATGACTACAGTTTCAGTATCATTTGGAATGTGCTGCTTAATGAAGTAGCATAATGATAAAAATCTATTTTTCCAGCATTGAATACATGAAAACCTTGGAATAATGCTTGTAGGTGAGGACTTGCAGGACATGCAGCAAATGCTTCCATCTATAATCTGCACTTTCTTCATGCACAACTGGCATGATTCATAGAACCAGTTGTGGGTGCTTTGAATTTTCTGAACTGTAACTGCAATTAAGCACCTAGTACTCTGCAGTAGATTAATTACATGTTAATATAGTATTTTGTACAGGACAATAGTTAGCACATAATAATATTTCATAATCAAAAAACGGAAAAGAATTGAATATTGCTAACCTGTAGACAGGTTTTCACATCTAAAATGGTTTTCTTGTTATTCCAATACGGTATTTCCATTGTTTGGTTGGGAGTTGTTGGTGATGTGGTATGTGCTGGTGATGCTATTATCACAGCAAGCCTGGAAAAGGCCGATCAAGAATAATGTAAGTAAACACTAAAATAATGTCGGTAGTACAGTTTTGACGATGAGATAAATAAAATATTGTACTTCGAAAGAAAAGTAAGATACACAGTTACCTGTTTTTGAAGTTCTCAACTGGTGGAAGGTTTGGGTTGTAGAGAATCCTGGTTGCATTAGCATTTGTTGTGACAAGAACAGAGGCTAAAAGTCGTATGAAGTCGGGATTATATTTTTGTACATTAAAACCACAATTTTGAAAACACCAAGTAGATATATTGAGATTATGAACTATAGACAGAAACCATACTCGTCAATTTCTTAACCCAGACAAGCTGTAATATCAATATGGTAGTGGGGTCTGAGTTGTTTTCCATGTACCGTGACATTTCAAATGCAAAATTGCCCCATAAGATACAGGTAATTCACAAGCGTCTGCAAATAAAACAAAGTGAGTAAATTAGTAGTTTTTTTCTGATACAGTTGTGAAATGAAATCGGTCCAAAAAAAAGTACCGGTCATCTTCTAAAACAATCTACATTATGTGGTTCGAAGTGCCCATTGATTGCATTGGATGTGAGTAACGTAGGACTCCAATTATTTCTAAATCACAGTACAGAGAAACAATGTTTTTGTGAAAAACATTTGGCTGAAGGGAAATACATTCTGCATGTTAATTTAACAAAACTTGGTCAAAGGTAGTGTAAATAGGTCGTATTAACTACATGTACCTATTAGATGTTCCTCAGGGACTTTGTCCTGAATTATGTCATCAAACGAAGTAAAATGAAAACTAAAAAGAGGTAGTTGTACTTCACACGGACGAACAAACGTCGTCGATGTGAACATGATTCGACACGGGTGTCTTGTTGCGAGGTAACTTCCTAGATTGGAAGCTATTTGGAAGTTCTGTGCAATATAGCATAGTCCCTCAACCAATAGTTGTTTGTACTTAGAGATAAGTTGACGATTCGTAATGGTACATTGAATCTTGGTTCCCTGCATATAGTATGTTTCACTGATGGTTAATGAGGAATCATTACAAATTGCAAGGAACGATAACATTATTTATATATATATATATAAATGTTCTCATCGTAGGTGACAAACAGTGAAAATAAATAGTAATGTCATGTTGTAAGGAAAACTAACCTGGATGTCGCAGAGTACAAGATCAATAGCGACAACTTCATTGGAGTATTTGGAAGACGAATTAAACCACATGTTGAGGACACAAACTTGTATTCGTAGTGTTTCATCGTCGTCTGGGCTGATCTCATTCAGCATGGTTATTGAGCGTGACATATTTCTTACTGTACATAATCAGTAAGTGTTCAAATAATACATATTAAGCATGTAAAAACGCCATGACAGTAAACAAAATAATTTTCCAGCGTAGAATAAATCACATAGAAATAATTTGAAATGATACCTAAGACAAATTCTGAAAGATTTCCTTATAGACAATATTTTCTGTGTAAATGTTGGACTCAGGACTGGTACCTTCAACTACAATTTTCAACCCAGTAGCCGATGTGACTCTAGACACTGCAACATATAATTGACCATGAGAAAACACTGGTTTCTGAAGATAAAGCCCAACTGAAGACAGTGATTGACCCTGACTTTTATTAATAGTCATCGCATAAGAAACTGTCAATGGATATTGTCTTCTTTGTAGTTTGAATGGCCATTTACTATCAGAGTGAGTCATAGTTAATCTTGGAATGAATGCTGAATTTCCCGAATGGCACCCATTTAATACTTCAGCGCCAACAACATGTTCACCCAAGTGTGTTACTATCATTAGAGTTCCATTACACAGACCAACAGATTGGTCCAAATTTCGGAGTAACAAAATAGGAACACCAAGTTGAAGTGTAATTTTGTGCGCTGGTAACCCAGAGACGTTTATACAATTCAACATGTCAGATGTGTAAATATTTTCTGGTTTGTCTGTATCAAAACTTGCATTGCAAACAGAGTCTGAGCTGAAGTAATATTTGTTTTCACCACCAGTGAGGCTCAACATATATTCATTTACTTCTTGTACGACATCACGGGTTGGAGCTAAAATTGCACGGTCTTGTAGATATGATCTGTCTCCATGTCTGCCAGGGAAACCCGGGTATGTATGGTTGACGATTGCAGCCATGGCATTAACACTGTCTGTAAGAAGAAACATTGACGGAATTGGAATGAGTGCTTCACCATCATTTGGTTCTCCAATTCGACCTTCACCAATATCTAATTTCCATTTTGCAAAATCATGTAACACAGCCGCATCAGGAGTGCTAGTAGTACTATGCAATCTCATGTTTTTTGTAAGAGACAACACCCGACAGTGTTGCCAAAGAAATGATGACTTCACACTTGCGTAGACAATGTCACATCTGTTTCCTCCCGGTATAACTAGCAGTATTTGCCTAAAATCTCCTCCGAGGACAACTGTTAATCCACCGAATGGAAAATTCTGAGCATTATCATTCCTGACAGTCATAATGTCCCTAAGAGTACGGTCTAGAGCCTCAAAACAGAATTTATGAATCATAGATGCCTCATCCCAAATGATGAGCTTAGTCAATTGCAGAAGTTCTGCTACGTCACTCCCCTGCTGAATATTACAAACTGATTGTTCAGTAATGGAGATTGGAATACGGAACTTGGAATGCGTTGTTCGTCCACCAGGAAACAGTAGTGAAGCTATTCCACTCGATGCAACTGCAAGTACAATTGATCTCTGTGCTCGCAGCAATGATGTTAATACTCTCCAGATGAACGTTTTACCTGTGCCTCCATAACCATGCAAGAAGAAGAACCCCCCTGAGTTGGTATTCAGTGAAGAGAGGATGGTAGACATAACATCTTTCTGTTCATCTGTAATCATACTTTGTAAACGGTTTCCCTCTTCTAGAAGTGTTTCTCTATTGTAATTCAATTCTTCTGCAATTAAACGATTTGCAGTGGCATCAGAATCTGAATCTGGAAGTGGCATAGGAGGAAATAAATGAAGTGCTCTTCCATTGCTCTGTAAAATGCGGTCTATCTCTCTCAAAGCATACATTTGTATCTGGTGATCTGTGAGTGTCAAATCTACAATGTTGAGGAATAATGTTAAATAGTAGTACGAGTAACCGCTAACGAAGTCATTACAACATCTTACATTTAATTGAATATAAGAAAAATAGTTGAAGCTGAAAAACGTTGATAAAAAACATCAGTACGGATGGAAATGTAATGTGAATAAAACACATAGGTTCTTTTAATTTATTAAATTGCAGAATATTTGTACAGATTCTTATATTGTAGTACAAATGGCACTGTCATCTGAACAAATGATATATGAATATGTGGATTATGTGTACAGAATTGTACAGTTTAATATATATTCAAATTATATTTGAACACCAAGGCTGTAAATTCTGATGTACTGGATTATACTGAATAAAACATATATGTTTATTGAATTTAAAAAAATGCAGAATTACTGTACGGAATCCAATATTGCAGTACATAAGGAAATGTAATGTGAAGAAACGATATAAGTATATGTGTATTATGTGTACGGATTTGTACAGTTTAAAATATATTGAAAATATATCTGAACAGCAGGGCTGTAAACTTTGAAGTACTGGATTATATTGAATATAAACAAATTTATAGAAGTTATTAATTTACAATGAATGCATATTCAATTTACTACAAAGTATTACATGTTTTTTTAATGTTTGATGATGCAGATTATTTATACAGATTCAAGAATTTCAGTACAGAAGGATATTTAATGTTACTAAATTATACATTAAAGTGCCAAATATCTGTACAGCATCGTACAGATTTTAAGTATGCTAGAATTACTGTAATTGTATTTGAAAATAAAGGCTCCAATCTTTGTTGTCACAAACTGTGGACAATATACTTATGTGAATTAGTGCACTGAATTTTTTTTTTTTTTGAGTGTTTACAGAGCAGAATAAATAAAGTCAATTGAAATATAAGAATGCTGATCAGAGGGCATAAATAATTAGACGTTGGGAAGACATAAAAAAGAAAACTATGAAGCCGAAACATGACTAAATGTGCACCTGGAATTTCTTGGGTCCTTCTCTGTATATATAAAATGTCTTCTGATAGTATGTCTTTGGTTGCATCCCAGACCATATCTGGGCGAGATATGTTATTGCAGATTAACATGTTGGCGAATAGTCTGCGTACATGTTGTCCCATTCCCCAAGCAGACACTTCTTTTATTGCTTCAACAAACTCTCTGTCATCTGTCAGTAGTCCCATAGCAGAGCAAGCCTCTCGAAATATACCATGCGTGATGCTGTTTACAGTCCTGATATACTCAAAAGAAGTTGCACCTTTAATTTTTGTTAGAAGTATTCTCAAGTAGTAGAGTTCACCTGTGGTTTGAGGCACATAGTACAGTCTTCCAATACAGAATCCTTGTTTCCGGGGATGCCATTTTCTATCTTGAGAGTGGAAAACAAATCTAGTTGGATACTCTGCAAAAGTTAACCCTCTTCCTTCCGGGTAGTTAATATTTGCTTCGAACCAAGAGGTTAACATTGACTGAGAGCTGTTTGTATGATTCAATACATCTTCAATGATATCGGAGTCCAAGAAGGTGACACAATTCTGTTGTGGCAAATGTAAATGCAACCTCTCAACTGGTGGATATCTATAATGGATATCATATGAAAAAATCCTCCAACATGCCTCACAAGGAGATATGTAACGATAGTCATAATACATTTTTATCTCATCTACCGTATTATGTGTGGACTTTTCGTTGTTTCCATCATAGAGTGCTGCCGTTACCCGGTCATTTCCTTTGCTAATATACTTAAACAGGTATTTGATTGAAGACGACTGATTACAAACTTCAATGTTGAGATGTGCATGGTACTTTAATAGCAACACCGGATTGTATGGTACTACATAGTGATTATCCAGAGGAATGTTATTTTTCAGAATAGTTCTTTTGTCATCCCTTCTCCGATAAATGACACAGCCATCCTCATCTACTGTCGTATTTTCAGCAAAATTTTTTGGAAAAAAATTAGCACATTTATCATGTTTCATGCAAGGTGATGATCTGTTGGCAGCACCGCAGGGGCCGTGGAGCATAAAGCTTTTGACAACTTCATGTAGGTTTGGGCAGGCATCTTTATCCGGGATTTCAGCACTGAAGTATTTGTTTATAGCCAACGGAGTGTTCACTTTATTTTCACGGTAGAGGAATAATAAGATGTGAACGTGAGGCAAGCCGCGTTTCTGAAATTCTACAGTTCGAACTACTAAATGGAAACAAAAGTGCCATAATCAGTAAGTGATGATAAAATTGCAAATTGCATGGAAAATATTATTTGATATATGCAATTATATGGTTACCTGCCCTTGAATTTCCAAAGAAACATCCTTCTCGTAAATCTCTCATTAGATATTCAAGCTTCATATTGAAAACTCGAGATAGAATTTGAGGTGAGTCTACTGGTCGAAGGTTCTTGTATCTTAGATACCGAGTGATCTCAGGCCACATTGGGTTACATGTAAAGGTTATAAACAAATCTGGATACCCTTCCCAATTACAAATAGATATTGCATCTTGGTAATTTTGGATCATATACCTTGGACCACATGTGAAGGATGAAGTAAAAATGATCTGTTTGCCGCATGAAGAACCTTCTATGTCGCCTCGTAGAAATGCATCTTGCAAGCCGTTGTATAGATCTACCCTCAATCTATTTTGATTAAAGCGAATGAATGATAGTCTCTGAGA
Source organism: Viscum album (assembly GCA_963277665.1). NCBI lineage: Eukaryota > Viridiplantae > Streptophyta > Magnoliopsida > Santalales > Viscaceae > Viscum > Viscum album. The sequence continues at coordinate 540,293,445 of OY728146.1, forward strand.
CTCTATCATCGTATAAGCATCAACAACGAACTTCTGTAAAAGTCTTCTTGAATGTAGTAGTGTTGAAGATTGATTCTCATGGAATTGAAGGTGGAAAGAGAAGTACTCTCTCATGGTAACCTTCTTAAATTTTGTACTTGTTGTGAAAGAAGTTGGGTGATGTAGAATGTTGTCGACATATCCATCACTGCCATCTGTGAATATCAAGGGATATTGCAATGGAAGATATAGTGGGTGCTGCTCATCAATTCGTTGAAAATCACCAGTTTTGGTATGAATAATTATATCACGCTCTTGGTTGAGATCTTCAACATCACCGACGATAAGAATTGCAATCTCAGAATTATTTGGTATGTTATATGTATTGGGATTAGTTTATCTTCTCTTCAGCAGACGTAGTTTCAAATTCTGCACATCCTGATGTTGAAGAACATCCCTTGCACTTATGAAGTGTCTAGCTAAACAATTATTGTCATGAAGCATTTGTTGCAGGTTTTCGACTATGTCGTTGTCAATACGAGATTGGACATTCTGATTTTCTGAGCTGCAGGCAATAGGTATGTTAATACAGAAATAAGCCACAATGAGAAATAAGTCAACAACAGATAAATGTAGCGATACCTAAACTCGCGAACCCTATTCTGACATTCATGTGCTGTGTCATACACGTATAGTTGTGAAAATCTCAGTCGGTGACCATCTGGTGGACATAAACTTCCAATACGATGGTAGTTTTGTCCATTCAATCTGAATATACATGGAGATCCACCCTTGTTGATAGACCTATCAATCTTACCACCCATAGAAGTGAAAGAAAACATGGAGTTGTAAATATGTAAGTTTTCCTGGAATGCTCTTGCTACTGTGGATGTTGTATTGAAGAGCAACATTTCTAGATACGGTGGAGACGCTGGTATAAAGCTCAAAGAAATCTTTCCCATAGCACAACATGCAGAGAAACTTTGGCTTTGTCGGTAGCTACATTTTCTGTTTCTTTCATCGAACCACAATAAAGCATGACAGTACTGACAGACGTAAGATGGGTGACCAATGTCTAAATATCCTGGTTGAATAAAAATATATAGTAGCTATCAGTACTTACAAAGTAGATAACGTGCGTGGTATTTGCCTCCAGTATTTTGTTACTATTAATGTTGAAAAAATTAGTACGCCGACCTGTGTTATCTGAAATCACCTGTTGTACAGAGCAGCCTGCAACAGTAACCCGTTTAATACCGAAATCACTTAGTATAAATAAGATATTACTGTTGTTAGTATCTAGGGTTATTCGTTAAATACCTGTAGTGCTTCTTGTACGCTGTATTCCACCATTGATGTCGTAATTTGTTTCTGAACTGTTAGAAACTGCTGCTTGTGGACGAAACAGCACTGTACGATGGTCTGTTATTTTTTTTATAAAACAGTATAAGAAAAAAAATGTAAGCTAATTGAAGTGTGGGTGCGTGTGATGCTATATATTTGTGTTAAATACGACGTTGAACCTGTAGATGATATATTACTATATTCCGTGTTATTTGGTCGACTCAACCTGCAACAAATGGGAAAGTAAATTGTTAATTTTTGAAGATTCCGTAATAATTATAGTAATATTTAAATGCTGAATTACGTGCTTACATTGTCAACGATCCCGGCGATGAATTTGACAGATTGGTATCATCAGTCACGATCGCTACCGAAAGTGTGAAGGAAATAGTTAGATGAATAATAGCCCAGTATTGTGGTGTACAGAATGGTTTTAGCAGATATGTGTCACCAGACTTACAATATGGAATAGGAGTGTGTATGAGGGAATTTGTTCTTTGCCTTCGATTGTTCGCTCCCACGACGGATGATGTCGTACCTGATGATTGATGTTGCACTATAGACGAAGTAATTGAAGACAAATAGCTTATGTTAGTAGATATAGTGGATTTGAAATTTATGTACTTACATACTAAAATTTGAACAGAAGTAACCATTGATAGACAGTGGTTGTAATGGCGTGCGTGTGACTCCATTTTCACCGCCATGTGTAGATGTCAATGAAGCACTTCCGGTAGATGATGACATTGTCACTGTGTCATCAGTTCGTTATAATAATTATTGTATTATTACATAATTGAAAGAAGTATCGGGTGAAGGTATTAGTGAACTCACAATTGTGTCGTTCCCTCATGTGCAATCGTCTTTGGAACCTTGCATCTCTAGAGGTCGACGGGCAGTGGAGGTTTTCGTTCGTTATGAGCGCTATCGAAAGTGTGAATGGAATAGTTAGACCATGTCTTGGTTTTCATGCGGTGTGCAGTATGAAAATTGCAGATAATGGTCATTATACTTACAGAAAGGGATAGGAGACTGTTTGAAGGCATATGATGTTTGCTTCCGCTTCTTTGCATTTGCGATAGATGTTCTCCCTGTATCGGAATGTTGTTGAACTGCTGACAAAGTAGTTAGAGAGCGATATATTCAATTAATATGCAAAATATTTAGTAAGTGAGCGATTTCTGCAGTGCAATGTAAACAGAACAGACCCGGTATAGACGCTGCTGTTAGTGGCGTTAGTGGGACTCCACCTGCACTCCCATTTGTAGAATGCATGTCCTCAGTTATTATGAAGAGTAATAAAGAAAGTATGGATATAGATAATATAATGTAAATATAACAGACCATTGACAGACAATGGTGTTAGGGGCGTCCGTATGACTCCATCTGCACCGCCATTTATAGAATGCGGTTCACTTGTTAGTGCAGGAGAGAGATTTGTAGATGTCATTGATGGACTTGAAGTTGTTGACACTGCAAGCGTGACAAAATTAGGTTGTCCATATGATGGAATAAAGCTATGAAAGAAACATGTATAAAACTAAGTCGACAGTAAACTCACAGTTCCGTTGTTCCATTGTTAGCACTCTTCTCTGCAACACATCATTCGTAGAGGTTGTCGAGGAGCGAATTGTTTGGTTCTATATCTATATATATTAATGTAAAGGAGTGTACTAACACCATTGTATGGAAGGAGAGCATTAAATAAATTGTAGTTCAAATTGTGATTGAAGACTCAGAATTTGCTAAAGATATATGTGTGCAACTATATGTAACTGTCAGAAATTTATAAACAAAACATGCCTGTATGATTTTGTGGAAGGTGCCGGTTGCACTTATTGGCAAAGAAATCCAAATGGATAGAAGTACGAGGCCCGTATAATGTGTAAGGTATACTCACATTGTGAAAATAAGCAGCAGCAGAAGACGGATCGTTGTCAGGAGGAAATCGTTGTCAGGTTACTGGGTAATACAGGATTCATAGTCAGTTGAATGATGTAGGTTGCATGATTTAGTCTACTTTAAGAAGACTGTTACCTCAGTGAAAATAGGGTTGTCGGTTGTTCTAGTGCAAGCTGTAGTAGTCGCCGGAACACGGAAACCGCACGGCGCGAGTCGGGTGGTGATATGGCCGTCGTCGCTGGCGCGTTGTGTGGCGAAAGAATTTGCTACGGGAGAGAAATTAATGGAGGAAGATGGTACGCTCGCTGCGGGTTCAAGAAGGTTGAAATCGGGAGCAGCGAGAGGAGGTAGCAGGTTCAAATATCCTACCGGACTTAGTTGGAATTGTAGCACTGGCCGGAACAGGGAAGCCCCAAAGCGGATGTCCGCGGTTGGAGCTGGTTCGCGCGTAGAGGGCTGCAAATAATCGAAATCGTGAGAACCGGGAGGAAGGAGCAGGGAGGAAGATCCTACCGGCCGTGGGAGCTGACGGTCGTCGTCGGAGAAGGTTGCTGTACGCGGGGAGCTGCGGGAGCGATTAACCGGCATAGGGTAACCTAATGGAAGAGACGCGGGAGGAGGCGAAGCGAAATAGGTAACAGGTTTGGGTGGGAGCCGAAGCCCGCGATATCGGGTAGGGCACGGCCGGGATTTTGGAGGAACATGGATGGTGTATTGGTAATTGGAGGTATGGAAGTGGTGACGTGGGAGGCTGTTGGGGCGACACGTAAGCATGGAGGCACCCAGCCTTAGTAGATATAGTGGATTACCAATAATTAGGAATAATTAGTAATAATTACCAATAATTAGTAATAATTAGTAATAATTAGTAATGATTACCAATAATTAGTAATAATTAGTAATAATTAGTAATCATTACCAATAATTAGTAATAATTAGTAATAATTAGTAATAATTACCAATAATTAGTAATAATTACCAATAATTAGGAATAATTACCAATAATTAGGATTAATTACCAATAATTAGTAATAATTAGTAATAATTAGGAATAATTATCACTAATTAGTAATAATTAGTAATAATTAGGAATAATTATCAATAATTATGAATAATTAGTAATAATTACCAATAATTAGTAATAATTAGTAATAATTACCAATAATTACCAATAATTACCCATAATTACCGATAATTACCAATAATTAGGAATAATTACCAATAATTAGTAATAATTAGTAATAATTACCAATAATTAGTAATAATTACCATTAATTACCAATAATTACCAATAATTACCGATAATTAGTAATAATTAGTAATAATTAGGAATAATTACCAATAATTAGGAATAATTACCAATAATTAGTAATAATTACCAATAATTAGTAATACTTACCAATAATTAGTAATACTTACCAATAATTACCGATAATTAGTAATAATTACCGATAATTAGGAATAATTACCGATAAGTAGTAATAATTACCAATAATTCGTAATAATTAGTAATAATTACCAATAATTCGTAATAATTACCAATAATTAGTAATAATTACCAATAATTACCCATAATTACCAATAATTACCCATAATTAGGAATAATTACCAATAATTAGGAATAATTACCAATAATTAGAAATAATTACCAATAATTATCAATAATTAGTAATAATTACCAATAATTACCAATAATTACCGATAATTACCAATAATTACCGATAATTACTGATAATTAGAAATAATTACCAATAATTAGTAATAATTAGTAATAATTACCAATAATTAGTAATAATTACCAATAATTAGTAATAATTACCAATAATTAGTAATAATTACCGATAATTACCAATAATTAGGAAGAATTACCAATAATTAGGAATAATTACCAATAATTAGGAATAATTACCAATAATTAGTAATAATTAGTAATAATTAGGAATAATTACCAATAATTAGTAATAATTAGTAATAATTACCAATAATTAGTAATAATTAGTAATAATTAGTAATAATTACCAATAATTAGTAATAATTAGTAATAATTAGTAATAATTAGTAATAATTAGTAACAATTAGTAATAATTACCAATAATTAGTAATAATTAGTAATAATTAGTAATAATTACCAATAATTTGTAATAATTAGTAATAATTACCAATAATTAGTAATAATTACCAATAATTAGTAATAATTAGTAATAATTAGTAATAATTACCAATAATTAGTAATAATTAGTAATAATTACCAATAATTAGTAATAATTACTAATAATTAGTAATACTTACCAATAATTAGTAATACTTACCAATAATTACCGATAATTAGTAATAATTACCGATAATTAGGAATAATTACCGATAAGTAGTAATAATTACCAATAATTAGTAATAATTAGTAATAATTACCAATAATTAGTAATAATTACCAATAATTAGTAATAATTACTAATAATTACCCATAATTAGGAATAATTACCAATAATTAGGAATAATTACCAATAATTATCAATAATTACTGATAATTACCGATAATTACCAATAATTACCGATAATTACCGATAATTAGGAATAATTACCAATAATTAGTAATAATTAGTAACAATTAGTAATAATTACCAATATTTAGTAATAATTACCAATAATTAGTAATAATTACCAATAATTAGTAATAATTATCGATAATTACCAATAATTAGGAATAATTACCAATAATTAGGAATAATTACCAATAATTAGGAATAATTACCAATAATTAGTAATAATTAGTAATAATTAGGAAGAATTACCAATAATTAGTAATAATTTGTAATAATTACCAATAATTAGTAATAATTAGTAATAATTAGTAATAATTACCAATAATTAGTAATAATTAGTAATAATTAGTAATAATTAGTAATAATTACCAATAATTAGTAATAATTGGTAATAATTAGTAATAATTACCAATAATTAGTAATAATTAGTAATAATTACCAATAATTAGTAATAATTACCAATAATTAGTAATAATTAGTAATAATTCGTAATAATTACCAATAATTAGTAATAATTACCAATAATTAGTAATAATTAGTAATAATTACTAATAATTACCAATAATTAGTATTAATTACCAATAATTACCAATAATTATCGATAATTACCAATAATTAGTAATAATTACCAATAATTAGTAATAATTAGTAATAATTACCAATAATTAGTAATAATTAGTAATAATTGGTAATAATTACCAATAATTAGTAATAATTACCAATAATTACCGATAATTACCGATAATTACCAATAATTACCAATAATTAGTAATAATTACCAATAATTAGTAATAATTAGTAATAATTAGTAATAATTACCAATAATTATTAATAATTAGTAATAATTAGTAATAATTAGTAATAATTACCAATAATTAGTAATAATTAACAATAATTAGTAATAATTACCGATAATTAGGAATAATTACCAATAATTACCAATAATTACCGATAATTAGTAATAATTAGTAATAATTAGTAATAATTACCAATAATTAGTAATAATTAACAATAATTAGTAATAATTATCGATAATTAGGAATAATTACCAATAATTACCAATAATTACCGATAATTACCAATAATTAGGAATAATTACCAATAATTAGGAATAATTACCAATAATTAGGAATAATTACCAATAATTAGGAATAATTACCAATAATTAGGAATAATTACCAATAATATTAGTACTATGAAAATAATAAAAAAATTATATAATATTAAAATTATCAATATTTGTAACAGGTTTTGCTTTATTCTCAACATATTCAATTCTTAAAGGGTCAATTTTTTGGTCTATCTCAATAAAAAGTTTGCGTCAGTCGTGTATGATGTAAACTCTATAATTATCCTTGCTTGAGTGTTTTTTCTAACAAATTATTCAAAACCAGTAATGATTTTATATTTTATAGAAAAATATGGAACAACGAGGTCGTCAACAATCATTATTAGGTGACCGCATATGGATAAATCAACGTAGAAATCCAAACGGTTCTGGTTTAAATCCAGTATATGTAGAGGGTGTGGAGACTTTTTTATCATTTGCGGCATCAAATCTAGAATTTGTTTCAGAAGGCAAAATAAAATGCCCTTGCAGAAAATGTGCATTGAGAACGTTTGACACGTTTGAAAAAGTGGGGGACATCTCTTGTCTTTTGGTTTTCAACCAGATTATGTTTTTTGGTATCAACACGGTGAACACAGTTCCAGAGCAGGTGATACCAACTTGATTCTGGATCCATCCTGGTTTCAAGATTTAGTACATGATGTTGCAGGTTCATCTGTTCAACATACAGAAACTCCGGTTGATATAGCTTCAAATCCTGAGTTGGCACCGTCTGAATTTTATGAGTTGTTGAGGTCTGCTGAGGATGCATTATATCCTGGCTGCAAGATGAGAAAATTAGAAGCAGTTGCAAAATTTATGGCTATCAAATCAGATAACGGAATGTCAAACACCTATTTTGACCAGATATTTTCTTTGCTTAAAACATTGTTACCTGAAGGAAATGTTTTTCCTACAAATTACTATGAGAGTAAGAGGCTGGTTCGAAATTTGGGACTTACTTGTCAGAAGATTCATGCATGTTCAAATGACTGCATTTTATATTCTGGGGAAAATGAGTCGTTGGATAGTTGTCCCACATGTGGGCAACTGAGATATAAAGAAGGACAACATGGGAAGTCTGGTTTGATTCCTGTAAAACAGTTGAGATATTTTCCGCTTACATCCAGACTTCAGAGTTTATTCATGTCTAAGAATACAGCGACAATGATGTCATGGCATAAAGAGAATATTTCAACCGATAAAAGCTTGAATCATCCAGCCGATGGTGATTCATGGAAACATTTTGATAGAGTGCATCCATCCTTTGCTTTAGAAGCTAGAAATGTTCGACTGGGCCTTTCCACTGATGGTTTCTGTCCGTTCGGATCTTATGGTAGTCAATATTCATGTTGGCCTATTTTTTTAACTCCGTACAATTTACCTCCATGGATGTTGATGAAGGAGCCATATATCTTTTTGACTTTACTAATTCCAGGACATCTGAAGAAAAATATTGATGTTTATTTGAAACCATTGATTGATGAATTAAATTTATTGTGGAGTACTGGTGTCAGTACATATGATGTTGCAACGAAACAGAATTTCATACTGAGAGCAGCATTGATGTGGACAATTAGTGACTTCCCGGCTTATGGGATGTTATCTGGCTGGAGTACACATGGTCAGAAATCATGTCCTTACTGTATGGGAGAGAACAAAGCATTTATGCTCATTCATGGAAAGAAACCTTGTTATTTTGACTGTCATCGTAGATTTCTTCCAGTTGATCATCCTTTTCACAGAAACAGATCTCATTTCAGAAAAGGAACAGTTGAAAGGGTTGAACCTCCAAAAATGCTATCAGGTTCGGAGTTAAAATCAGTTGTATTTTCATTGCCTCCCATCACTTTTGGTCCCACAATAAACCAATAGAAATTTTCTGGTTTTGGGAAAGAACACAATTGGATTAAACGTAGCATATTTTGGGATTTGCCATATTGGTCTGATTTGTTGGTCCGACACATGTTAGATGTCATGCATATTGAGAAGAACTGTTTTGATAATTTGTTTCATACAATTTTGGATACGCCAGGAAAGAGCAAAGACAATGTAAATGCGCGTTTAGATCTTTCCCAAATTTACAGGCGTCCAGAATTGGAACTGTTTGAGAATGTCAGAACAGAAAGGTTACTGAAACCAAAAGTAGCTTATACATTGTCTAAAGAAACCCGTTTATTATTTTGTCAGTGGATTTCAGATTTGAGACTTCCAGATGGTTGTGCTTCCAATTTGGGTAGATGTGTAAAGAATGGTCATATTACTGGATTAAAAATTCATGATTGTCATGTTATAATGGAAAGACTTCTACCCATTGGATTAAGAGGTCTGTTAAATTCTGTGATTTGGGATTCCATAATAGACATGTCTCATTTTTTTCGGGAAATTTGTGCGGCTACAGCAGATTATGATGCTCTAGGCAAACTTGAAAAAGATGTTGTTGTAATTATATGTAAACTGGAAAAAATATTTCCGCCGTCTTTCTTCGACTCAATGGAACATTTGATGTTACATTTTCCATATGAAGCCAAATGTGGAGGTCCAGTACAGTTTCGATGGATGTACCCATTTGAAAGATGTATGCAAAAATTGAAAAGAAAAGTACGTAACAAAGCATCTGTTGAAGGATCTATTGCAGAAGATTATTTGCAAGAGGAAATATCTTTTTTCTGCTCCCATTATTTTGAATCTGAGTATCCTTCAAAACGCAACTGAATGGGATGGAACGAGAGGAATATTTATGAAATCGACAATCAATTATCTTTTTTCAACCAGCCAGAGCTTGGTTTTGGTGGAGTTTATGAACGCTGGATTTCAGATGATGAACATCATAGAGCTCATACGTATGTTCTGCTCAACTATGAAGAGATGACATCAGTTGTACTATAATTGTTTATATCACTTATTCTATCATTTATGTTACAGTAAATAACTTTGGTTTTTATAGGTTGTATGATAATCATATCAAGAAACAAATTCCACAAATTACAGCAGCTGCTCACGAAGAACGTCGACTGAAAAATTTCTCTCAATGGTTTAAAAAACTGGTAACATAAATTCTTTATCTTTTAGCAACTCATTCAATGTATAGTTTACTATATTGATAATTATTTCACAAATTTTCAGGTGTCTCGACATACTGATAAAATTGAAAAATGGTTGTGTGTATTGAGTAACCCACCTTCCAAACTTGTTAAAACTTATAATGCATATGTGGTGAATGGATTTTGATTTCACACACATGCATATGGGGAATCGAAAAAAACAATAAACAGTGGAGTTATCTTGAGAGGATCTCATCATCAAGAAAATGAAGTTGACTTTTATGGCATACTTGATGAAATCATTGAACTCTGTTATCTTGGACAACATTACATAACCATGTTCAAATGTCGGTGGTTGGATACAGAGAGAGGCGTGCGTGTTCATCCGACTCATGGAATCATCGATATTAAATGTAAAAGTGTTCTCACAGTAAATGAACCATTCTTATTGGCTCAACAGGCACATCAAGTTTATTACGCAAAGTACTGTGCTACATCAAGAGACTTGACTGATTGGTGGAGTGTAATAAAAATCAAAATTCGAGACAATCAGTTTAGTCAAAGTGAATGTGCTTTCACTGATGTGCACAGAATTGAAGTTTTTCAAGAGAGTACTCAAAATCAATCTTTTTTACAAAGAGACATGAGTATCGATGACAACGCCCCGCATTTAAGAGTCGGTGATGGAGATGATTTTAATGATGTCACATATGAATTTGAAATGGTAAGAGATGAAGCAACTGTAACTCGAATGGATATCAATGATGTTGAGGAGGAATATGAAGATGACATTGACATAGATGAAGATGATGATGAAGATGAACACTGATAGAATTCCATGGTATTTATATACAATCATAATATGTATATATGTATATATAATAGTAATTATCAATTATTTGCTAACAACATTAACATTTTCTGTTTCAGATGGACGACGCCACATTTCGTGGGTTGACGGATGCTGACCTGCCTTTCGATGCGGATGAGTTGCTGGCAGATGACCCTCAGCCTGCAGGCGCTCCAGGGAGTATGCGGAGGGGGCGCAGTCTTGCACGATTGATGATTCCTGACCCCATCCCCGAGCGACGTCCACGTCTTGGGTTTGATCCACGCACACGGAGGTGTGATAACCTGTGTGATAACCTGTGGATTTGACTAAGATTTCAATAATCTATTCACATAATAAATGTTTATTATTTTTATAGTTTTCCGCATATAGCAGTCGGACATGGAAACGCTATTTTGCGTAACTATTTCTCTCAGTCGTGGACCACATGGGAGCAGATTCCCATTGATGTGTAGCAGGCCATGGTCGGCCATTGGATGGTACGTACGTAAATAAATAATTTTTATTTTGAAAATTATTTCATTTCTAACTTGATATTTTGATTTATTTGTATGGTTTATGGTATCCGATCGAGGATACCATGCGTGACGCCATCCACGAGGCATGGGAGGTGGCCATGCGTGATCGCTTTCGTCAGTTTTTGCACAATTTAAGAAAAACTGCCATGAAGAAAGCAAAAGTGTCATATTTTGACGAGTCATGTAGAGCACACCAACCAGAGTACATTTCATCCCATGTATGGGATGGATTATGTGCACACTGGTTGAGTGGTTCCTTTCAGAGGAGATCATCGGTGGGGAGGCAGAATCGGGGGAGACAGGAGGTGACTCATCGAGCTGGGAGTCATTCTTTCAGTACTCATAGACAGCATCTGGTACGTACATTATTTATAAATATTTTATATAACTATAAATATTAACAGTTTATTTTTTATTCTTATAGGCTGTCGAGCACCCCGATATTACGGAGTACGACGTATATCGGAGGATGTATAGTGATCCTGCTACTAGGGAGCTCAGAGGTGATCGTCAGCATCACATCGTGGTCAGTATTATTTGTTTTTAAGTTTAAAAATTAACTACATATAATATATTCACAATTTTAATTTTAAATTGCAACTACAGGAGTCATATGAGGCCGTAGCGTCACAGACCCGGCCTGAGAGTCAGGCCGAGTCATCAGATCAGACCACTGGCCGTCAGTTTGATGAGACGGCATGGATGCAGGCCACCCAGTATGCCTTCGAGAAGGGCCGGGTAGTTGGTATCAGCTCTCGACTGACTCCCGGAGATTATTATGGCAGTGCTGCGATGTCGGCGTCCAGCTCGAGAGGAGCTCGTGAATCTTCTTCTGCTACACAGTATGAGGATCAGTTGCGATCTCAGACTGCACTGATAGAGAGTCTCTGACAGGAGCAGGAGCAGATGCATCAGCAGCATGAGGAGGAGCGTCGATGCCAGCAGCAGTTGTACGAGGAGCAGACGAGTCGGTGGCAGCAGCAGCATCAGGAGTAGATGGAGTACATGCGCCGACTCACTCATGCTTTAGGGATGGAGTTTCCTCCACCACCATCTGCAGATCCCCCCCTCCCCCCCCCCCTCCTTCAGATTAGAGTTTGTTTTTATGTTATAAAATTTGTGAAATCAAAATATGATTTTTTTTTCTATTCGTAGTTTCTGTCTCATTATAAAATATTAATAATATTATATTTTGAAATAACAATATTAATATGAATAATAATATTATTTATATTTTATAATATTAAAATTTATATATATATTAAAATTTTATAATATTATAATTTAATTATATTTTTTTGTAATACTTGAATTATTTTAATATTTGAATGTAAAGTAATTCTATTATTTTTATATTAATTAAAATAACTTATTAATATTTTTTTTATTTATGAATTATAATTCTAGTATTATTATATTAATTAAATCATTTATTAATATTCTATTATTTTTTTATTTTTTTATTATAATTCTATTATTATTATATTAATTAAAATAATTTATTAATAATTTATTATTTTTATTTGTGAATTATAATTCTATTATTATATTAATTAAAATAATTTATTAATAATTTATTATTTTTTATTTTTGAATTATAATTGGATTATTATTATATTAATTAAAATAATTTATTAATAATTTATTTTTTTATTTTTTTATAGTATTTGCGACGGGATACTATGCCCGTCGCAAATAGTATTATTATTATATGGATTAAAATAATTTATTAATAGTTTTTATTTTTATTTTAAATAGTATTTTTGACGGGCCCCGTCGCAAAAACTATTCGAGGCGGGCCCGTCACAACAGGTATCTGCGACGGGCCCGTCGCAATTACTATTTGAAAAGTTTTCACAAATATACGGAGTACTATTTGCGACGGGGAGAATCCCTGTCGCAAAAAAAGGCTTTAGCGATGGGCCCGTCGCAAATAATTGTTGTTGCGACACCGTTTTCAGCAACGGGCCATTTTCGACGGGCCCCCGTCGCAAAAATCCATTTGCGACGGGATCCCGTCGCAAATGACCCGTCGCAAATACCAGTTTTTCTAGTAGTGTAGTGTTTCCAAGGCTACTAAACTAATCGGTCTTTCGAGACTTGATCTTTTGTGATCATGACAATGTTACGTAATAATGCACCGACTCTGGGTAACTTGGGTCGGGGCGTTACAGTTGGTATCGGAGGTAGTTTAGTACTAACCTTGGAAGCTAGATTTAGATAAAATCTGATTAGAGCACATAGCCCTAATATAGACTTTGAGGATTAGTATAGAAGAACTTCCTAGAATTTTGGTATTATAGAGATTTTGTGAGTTTTCCGAGCAATACATCCCTGTCTGGATACGAGCAGGTAGAGGTGGCTCTGGAACAGATGTACCTAGGGGTAAAACTTGAAAACACCACTTTGAGCTAGACTCGAACGGGAACTGGTGCACGACAACGGTCCTTGCTGCACTCTTGGTTACGACACTCCCGGGGGATATGCTTAGGATAATTCTCATTTTCTTTACAAACCATTATGATGGGTTTCTGAGTATATACTTCCTCAAAGAAAACATTCCTTTTTATGATTATGGATTATATCCATAAATCATTCAATTTATGTTAAGTGTTTTACAAGTATGGAATTATGTATTTTTATTCATAAACTAATCTAGTTTATGCCATTGTTTAGAAATGGCGCCTAGTGGGAGGAATGGAAACCATATCAATGCACGCACCCATGTAGGGATTTTCCTCCTACTCAAGATAATTATTGTGGAGCTGGAGATACAACTGGTGTTGATCAACTTATTACCATACTGGGACAACTCACTCCGGTTATGAATAATAACCTTACTCATATGGAGCACCCTGATCCGCAACGTGGAGGATCAATGTTAGACCGATTCATGAGGCAACAACCGCCAACATTTAATGGGGGTATAAATCCATTAGTAGCTGAGAAATGGATAAACTCCTTAGAGAAAATATTCCACACCTTGGGGAGTAGCGAAAGGGAGAAGGTTTTCATGGCAGTCTACCGCCTCACTAGAGATTCCGATCAATGGTGGTCGCTGATTCAAAACACAAATGAAGATGAAGAAGTATCAAGTATGGAATGGAGGGAGTTTTAAGGGAATTTTCTTAGAAAAATACTTTCCACATGACCATCGAGCAGATATAGAAAGGCAATTTCTGAGTCTGAGGCAGAAGGAGGATGATAATGTCGCAAAGTATGAGGCTAACTTTACAAGGTTAGCGAGGCATGCTGCAGATTATATACATAACCCAAGAAGTAAGATTGATCATTTCTTTGATGGGTTAAAACCATTTCTCCATCGATAATTAGTCTCACAAACCTTCTAGTCGTACAAAGATATTGTCTCGTGTGCTATCAAGACAGAAAAGGAATTCTCTAAGTCTTATGACTTTAAAGTAAAGCAAGAGAAGAAGAGAATGGTGGAACAAGAGACAGATAAAGGGAAAAAGGGAAAGAAGGATTTTCCATTATGCGATAATTGTGGGAAGAATCACCCTGGTACTTGCCTAAAAGGAATGGGAGTTTGTTATAAATGTGGAGAAAAAGGTCACCAGGCTCGTGATTTTAAGGGAAAGAAAGAGGCTGTCAATGTTGAATGCTACAATTGTAGGTAAATGGGGCTTTATGAAAATGAATTTCCTAAGCTTCAGGGAACCTTGCCTCAGAAAAGGCCAAGGGATCAAGGACAATCTTATGTTGTTACTACAGTTGAAGTGGAATAATTAATGTTTTTGTGCTTTTGGAAACAAGGATTATATTCTGGTTATAAGAATAATGTGATATATATAAGGATTATACTTCAGTACTTGTTGTTTTCATTAAGGTTTTAATGTGATGAAGGTAATCATATTTTTAGTATGTGACAATAAGATAAACTTTACTTTATTTGGGGAATCTGATGTTACAATTGATTTTGGAATTTAGAGACATTTTAGAGAAATTCTGGACAGATGTATTTTGGATAACTATAAAGGTTGGAATAAATTAAGTTGAACTTTGGATTGTATTGTTTAAGGTTAAAACATTTCTGAAGATTATTTTTGGAATATTATAATACTATAGCTTTAGGAAAAGGACAACCTACAGGTTGGGGGATAACCCGTCGCGTCGAACAAAGCTACAGGAATCTAACCCACAACCATAGTGCGACAGACCTTTATTACCTACCAATAGCCTACAGGAAGTCCCTGGTTATTACAAAATAGTTTTCCTAATCTAAATGGTATGTGTTAATATTTTGAACCTTGCACGATGAGGATAAATATAATATTTTTGAGTTCTATTATCTTTTTGAGTGAAAGATGGGTTGTGGTAAAAATTTATTAAAGAATGAAAGTCTACATGACAAGTATGTATATTTCCTTACATTCTTAGAAAATCTTCTAAATAAAATCCTTAACTTTATGAAAGGTAACTTAAAACAAAAACGTTGTCGGTTAACTTTTACAACTGGGGATTCAATGACCGTTTAACCAATCACAAGTTTGTGATTTTCTTATGGTTAACTTTCTCCTAATCCTGTTTTCTACAACTCTCTATCAGACCTTGATGGTTTGTTTTTCCTCCATATCCATATTTTCATAGAATCCTAGTATGGGCTATCTCAAGTGACCTTTGTACTTATCTTTCTTTATTTTAAAGTTATATTTTTATTAACCTTATTTCTGATGTGGGTTTTCCACAAAGGTATTTTCTATTTTCAACCTTTTATTTTCAATGAAAAATTTCAAATTGCAAGGACGCAATTTATTGAAGTAGGGTAGAATGTAACACCCCGAGCTTCCACGATACGCTTCTCTTTCAATAATGCAATAGCTTGCATTGTGCGCAAATTCGAGATTCTAACACACCGCGACCAATCAAAATAGCCATTATGAATAGTAATACCCACTTTTTGAAATTATATATATTTTATATTTCAAAATGGACTTCATTTTTGGATTCGGAATATCGAAATTAGCCTATGATGAATTTTTGGTATTTTTCTGAGAACTTCCAATTTTTTATGAATAGTGAAAAATACTTAAAAAAACCTTTTTTAATCAAAATAATTTATAGTGATAAATTATACTATTTATTGGTTTTAAAGTGTAATTATAATGAATTTTTACCATTTTATCCAATGGTGTTCATTAGAATTAATTTCACTTTGAAATTGGACATAAACAATTGTCAATCTTTTGATATATATTGTTTCTTAAAAACACGCTATTGTTGTGACAGCAGGAATTAGTTATAAAATTAATTAATGCAACTTATATGTTTGGAATTTTTTAAAATAGACAACATTTTTTAATTCGGAATATCAATTATATCTTAGGGTGAAATTTTGGGATTGTTCTGAAAAACTTCAATTTTTGATAAATAGTGAAACTACTAAGTGGTAGTTAAAAAACTGATTTTTCATTTAAATGAAACATTGCCACTTCTGTTATTTGATTTTCAAAAATCTAACATACATGGTTGTCATTAGTAATTAAAATTTGGTTCAATGGGATTAAAATAATTTTTGGTGAATAGTAACTTTTAAGTTTAATTAATCGCGATTAAAGGTAATTAGTGAAATTTAAGGTAAAAATGATATTATAAAAATATTAAAATACCTTTACACTTGTACTAACCCTATTGGATGAGTCATTACCGACCAAGACAATCCATGGTTCAACTTGGGGACCCCATGGAGTCACTTTGGTAGGAAAATGACATTAAAAACTTTTTATTTAAGGTTAAAATAAAAATTTCACAAACATGAGTTGTTTTACTAAAACAATTTTTAAATGGGGTTATACAAGTCATATTTTTTACTATAAATATTAATTAGAAATCTAAAAATATTTCCTACATCATGATATTTTTTTATAATTTTTATACATTAAATAAATTAAATTATTTATGACACCATGATGATTCAGTGATTACCTCATTATTTAACGATTTAAATAAAATGAAAAGATAATGTAACATCTAAGACTTACACTTGTCAAAAACCTATTGGATGAGTATATTTAGAACCCTTATCACCTTATCCTCAAAATATTTAAGTGCGGGATCTTTAAAATCCGAAACTCATTATATAATAAGTAACATTTCATGACTTTCCAAGAGTGTCCCTCCTCTCCTCTTATAAAAGGCCCCCACCACTACCACCTTACTCACACCTTCAAAGCCTTTTGGTTCGGCCAAACTCTACCCAAATACTCTCTCAAATTCACTCTCTTACTCCTAGAAGCCTCACTTTGGGCAGAATTCTTCCCAAGGAAGCCTTTGGCTCAAATCAAAAAAAGAGTTACCCGATTTTAAGGTAATGTCTTCTCTTATGTTATTTTGTTTTATTTTGCTTCTCCAACCCCTTAAACTCTTTTTATTCCTTTATTTTGTAACAAAACCAGTATCTTCAATATACTAGGGTGTTGTTATAATAAGGATTCGAGCTACCCTTACACACACCTACATCTAATAGTTAAAGAACATATTGTTTCTGTGGATGGAGAATTTCTGCCTCACGAAACGATGATTGTTCAACACTCATATAACACCTTCAAAGGTGGCCATTAAGATGTAACTATATTTATATATGATATATAATATGTTTATGTTTTCCTTAAGCTTCTGTATTTTTCATTTATGGCATAGCTTTATGGTTTCCATTATGGGTAAACGCGATATTTTCATTTTAGGAAGTGCGGACTACCGCCCCCTCAAAGTGATTTGAATCGTTAAAGCCATATGTGGGATGTATAAAGGATGGAGTAAATGGTATTATACATTATATGATACTTTAATTATATTATACCTTTATATAATTATAATTTCATTCCATTAAATATGAAATAGAAATTAAAGTAGCGTTCATGCGTACGTACGGCTGACCGTCTCCATGAACGGTTCATTTCATTTCTTACCTCTAAATGTTATGTAATATTATAAATGCATGTATATACTGGATATATATGATATATATGATATCTACATCATGAATATAATTCTGGACATAATGGATATTTCACCACATGAACAACTTGTAATTATAAGAAGTTTATTTTTGACTCAAGTACCAAAGATCGACAAAACGACCGTTATTAACTTAAATAATTACATAATAAGTGATAAAAAAGGAATAATAAACTTGAAAAAGGTTCTTAAGCAATTATAAATTAACTCTAGTTTATTATTCAGGAGGTTAAAGAATGGTCGAGTCATGACGGACACAAGGTAAGGGAACTTTTTAACCCAATTTCCATTCTTTGGGTTAATCTCCTACTTTCAAATTATGTCATGATATTATCTTGTATTTATATTTTCTTTATGTGTACATATGGTGAATACACATAATATATCTTTTTCATTTAAAAAATGATCTTTGTAGGGGACTTCGTCTCAATCTCCTTTCAATGAGGCATATTTGGTTTTATACACAACTTTCATTTATACAGTGTATAAACCCCTTTAACTTTTACTTTTATTCAAAAGGAATCTTTTTATACAAAGCGTTTTTACTAAACAACAAAAGGAATGTGTCACGACCCATCCTCGGGGCCCATGCCGTGACTACCCCAAGCCCGCCTTCCATAGGCCAGGGGCTGGCGACTAGCACCAAGGCATAAATACCGGTAAAAAGGGAAGGCATTGCCTTTGTAAAGTAAACAAGCATCACAGAGTAAGCAAGCGGAAAAGTAAACACTAAGTAAAAACTGGTACAACAGCAAGTGTGGAAAAGTAAATGGGCCAGTATACAAACCCAAACTGAAAGTAAAGTACAACTCGAAAGGGAAAACAGCAACTGAAAAGTAAAAGCCGCTACACCGAGCTGTCCACTGGAAATCCCACCTGAAGGGTGGGTACAGATAGCTCCACTACTCCTCGGGTCCCGTCGTCTACTCCGAGTACGTCCCGCCCAGTGGTCCACCTCCAGGTACCGTCCAGCTCTGCAAGACTCAACCACGATCAACGATGTCCTTCGTCTGCAACCAACACAACGTAGTGCGGGCATAGCCCGTGTAGGGGTGAGTATAAGATACTCAGTAGGGACCTTGAGACCCCCGAAAGTCTCCCAAAATCCACAAAGGATAAACCACAAAGGAAAGATACAATCACAAAGTAACAACCGACATTGCTTAGGTATATGCCCATACATATACCTAAGTCATCAATTCCAATACGCTCCAACCTCCGAGCCCCACTATAACCCAGTCCACACAGGAAAGTATACGTATTCCACACAGGAAAGAAAAACGTAATCCACACAGGATAGCAAAACACAATCCACACAGGAAAGCAAATAGGATTCAGCTCACACAGGTATACTTCTTTGAAAATGATAGAGATGATCACTGATCCATCTAAGTCGTCGGACCCACAAAGGATCGATAGGTACTAACCCCCGCAATGACCCACACAGGATCGGTAGGAAACTAACCCCCGCAAAGACTCATACAGGATCGGACCCACACAGGATCTGTAGGCACTGGCTCACATAGAACCTCTGAACGCTAACCCACACAGGATCGGTAGCACTGATCCACATAGGATCGCTGAGTGCTGTAGTCGTCGTTGTCGAATCCATTGAGGATCTCTGCACAGTCGTCGTCGCAGTCACAGTAGCAGTCGCAACCAGCACTAGGGTTCCCGCACACAGCAAGCTCGTTCGGGAGGGTCCGCTCCACAAGCCGGGAGGCTGATACATCAACTGTCACAAAGTCCAGAGTTGATGTATCCAAAAGCTCTGTATCGTCAACAGGAACTCAACGTCGCAGACGGCGCGTCAATCGGACGCCCGGTCTGAGAGTTATTGGCTTTTTCGTCCCAGGGGCCCGGTTGGTTTTTAAGGCAAAACCATCCCGACCGTACTCCACCTACGTCCAAACCTCGGGCAGAGTAATCCAAAAGATCTGCCTCACTAAGAGGAACTCAACAAAGTCGACGGCACGTCAATCGGACGTCCGTAGCTCAAGATATGAGTGTTTCCGCTCTGAGGGCCCGGTTGGTTTCGTGTACGAACCAACCCGGCCGAACTCAAAGTATTCCTAAACCTTGAGTTCTATATACCGAAACTACTGTCTCGATCCAAGGATCGCATCGCCGCTAACGGCGCGTCGTTTGGAGGTCCGTAGCCCGAGTTATGGGCATTTGAACCCAAACCGTCCGATAACGGGGGTTTCGGGCCCGGACCGACCCGACCCGAGACCCCCCGGTCGGCCCGAACCGGGTCGACCCGCCCCGGGTCTGGGTCGTCCTGGCCCGGCATGGCCCGTCCCGGCCTGGCGGACCAGCTGGGAACAGCGCGCTGCCGGCTCGACTCGTGGCCGAGCCGTTTCGGCAAAGCGGGGGGGGCGCCTACCCCCCTGTGTAACCCCCCCCCCCCTCATTTATGGGGGGCCGTTTGCAGCTGGACGGGGGAATTTAATTCCCCCGACTTTCCCCTTTCCAGTCGTCCCGAACTGGCCGGCCGATTCCTTCTCAACGGGACCGGCGGTGGCCGGTCCCTTTCCGGCTTCGACATCGGCGGCCCGGCTGGCCGCTGGTCACCTTTCTCCGCCGCGGCCCGGAACCGGCCGCGGCGTCTTCGTTTTCCTTCGACGCAGCGCGACGGCGCCACGTTCTTGAACTTCTTTCCACGGCGTGGCGCGAAGGCGTCGCGTAATACTTGCCGTGTGATTCCCGCGTGGTGCGACGGCACCACGCCGTTCTGTTCCATCCACAAAAAATCAAACTTGAACATAGGAGGGGGGTTCGGCCGTGTTTATGCGATCCGGCCCCCCTCTCGTTAAACGATATCATCTAGTCAAAAATCCACGATAATCGATAAACTAGAATCATGAACGGGATTAATTAATTAAAAAAAATCCCCTACCTCGGTTCAGGAACGGTGTTCGTCAACGACCCGCAGAAGACGAGCGTCGTGGAGGTCGGGCGTTGCGGGGAAAGAACGTCGACATCACGAAGCGAGGATTCGAAGTCGTTGACAGCGATTTCATCGCGGAAAACCGTCGCGGAAGAGACGACGTGGAAGAAGAACGTTGCGTCGCGGATACGGCGTCGCGGAAGAACCGTGTTCTTCGGCGGAGAAGTTCTTCGTTGAAGAACGGTGTTCTTCACGTTCTTCGTCGAGGAAGAAGGTGTTGCTTAGCTTTTTCTCCAAAGAGCTCTCAAACAACCCAACACCAACCCCTAATAAAATAAGTTCTAAACTTATTTTATTAACACAAAAAAGCATTTGAAATTCAATTGTTTGAATTTAAAAAACTTACATGTAACTCGCCATATTAATTATAACAAGTTGTAAAAAATTAATAAAAGTGAGTTAAAGGGGGAGTTAGGAATGTGAGGGGTTAAGAGGGGTTAGGGAGTTAGGGAAAAATTGAAAAGGTGTCGGGTTAGTGTGGGCCCCACCCTTTTAATTATCCACACATGGGAAGTTGGGTGGATGTGGGCCCCACCACCAACTTTCCATGGGAGAAACTAACCACCTTGAAAAAGAAATAAAATTGATTTAACAATTTTATTTACTTTTTAATTAAACCCCATTAATTAACTTCTTCTTCCGCACAAACACAACTACGGTAAAGGTTCCCTTAAGCGATTACCGGCGTTGCGAGTTCATCGGTGCCATCGAATTTCAATTCTGAGCATCGGTTCAAAAGATAGGAAAACCCGCTCGATCGTTCACTAAACGTACCCGAGCCAAACTTCGGAAATTGATTCCGGGCACACTGGGCCTCGGAATCAGGTGTCGTCAGAAACCGCGTTCTTGTAAAATTCCAAAGAAAATTAAGAAAAAAATTCCCTCGAATTTTACGGGTCTTTACATTACTCCCAACTCAGGGCTTTACGTCCCCGTAAAGATACATCAAAACTAGGGAAA
This sequence comes from Viscum album, assembly GCA_963277665.1. NCBI lineage: Eukaryota > Viridiplantae > Streptophyta > Magnoliopsida > Santalales > Viscaceae > Viscum > Viscum album. The sequence continues at coordinate 540,315,615 of OY728146.1, forward strand.
CAAATGAGGGTACTAAGCACGCATCTGAGCCTCCCGCTCCCAAGTGCTCTCCTGGAGGTTCCCATGCTGCCATCTAATGCGCACTAGAGGAATCGACCGTCCACATAGTACCCGCTCCTGTCGATCCTCGATCTCTACCGGGACCTCCGTAAAAGTCGCCCCATCATCAACGTCAAGCTCCCCATGGTCAATGATGTGCATCAGGTCGTGCACGTATCTCCTCAACTGAGATACGTGGAAGACGTCGTGCACCCGGTGCAACTAAGGTGGTAGAGCCAGGCGATAAACCACCTCACCAATTCTGCTAAGGACCTGGAATGGTCCGATGAAGCGCGGAGATAACTTTCCGCCTCGGCCAAATCTCTGTAAACCACGTCGAGGTGAGACACGCAAGAAGACGTGGTCGCCATCCTCGAACTCTAGTGGCCTCTGCCTCCTGTCAGCGTATGACTTCTGCCGGATCTGAGCTGTCCTCATCTGCTCCTGGATGACCTGGACCTTCTCTGTCGTGGCCTGGACCATCTCTGGTCCCACAAGTGCTCTGTCCAACACAAAGGAGATCTGCAAGGTCGGTCGTACAACGCCTCGTATGGTGCCATCCCGATGGTGGAGTGGTAGCTGTTGTTGTACGCAAACTCCACCAAGGGTAGGTGGTCCTCCCAGCTACGACCAAAGTCGAGGACACATGTGCGGAGCATGTCCTCGAGAGTCTGAATGGTCCTCTCCGTCTGACCATCCGTCTGAGGGTGAAAGGCTGTGCTCAGACGTAGCTGCGTCCCGAACGCCTCCTGCAATCCCTTCCATAGCCGGGAAGTAAAGCGAGCATCTCGATAGGAGACGATAGATGATGGCACACCATGAAGCCGCACAATCACCTGAACATAAAGACGTCCCAAGCTCTCCACTGAGCCCTGCTCTCTGATGGGTAAGAAGTGAGCCGACTTGGTGAGTCGGTCGACAATCACCCAAATGGAGTCGTGACCTCTGGAAGTACGTGGAAGTCCAGTCACGAAGTCCATAGATATGCCATCCCACTTCCACTCCGGAACCTCCAAGGTTTGTACCAAGCCTTCTGGTACCTGGTGCTCAGCCTTCACCTGCTGGCAGGTGAGGCATCGAGAAACGAACTCTGCCACAGCCTTCTTCATGCCTGACCACCAGTGCTGTCGTCTGAGATCCTGGTACATTTTCGCCACTCCAGGATGTACCACCAAAGGAGAAGTGTGAAACTCTCTCAGAACCTCCTCCCGTAAAGCGACTGGTACCAAGGTACGTCCTCTGAAAAGGATGTCGTGCTCTGCTCCAAAGGAGAAGCCATCAGGTGCTTGTCCTGAGGATATATGTGCATGCCGCGTCTCATAGTCAGCGTCCCCACGCTGTGCCTCTCTGACCTGCTGTAGTAGTGGAGGAGTGACTGTGAGAGACTGAAGGAAGGTTTCTCCATCTCTATCCATGAAGGATACCTGCAAAGAGTCTAGCTACTCCGTCGCCTCCTCAAGTAGCTGAATTCCCATCTTCCTGCTGAGGGCATCGGCTACTACGTTCCCCTTCCCAGGAGTATAGTCTATCTCAAAGTCATAGTCCTGGAGGAACTCAAGCCATCGCCGCTATCTCAGGTTCAGGTCCTTCTGCGATAAGATATACCTAAGACTCTGATGGTCAGAAAAGACTGTAAAGCGCTTGACCATCAGATAGTGTCGCCATGTTTTCAGAGCGAAGACCACTGCTGCTAACTCCAGGTCATGGGTAGCATAGTTCTGCTCATGTGGCCTCAATTGTCGTGATCCATAGGCAATCACGGCCCGCTCCTACATTAGGACACATCCGAATCTGGTCCCTGATACATCGCAGTAGACTATGTATCCAACTCCCTCCTCAGGCAACCTCAAGATAGGTGCGCTGGTCAATCTCTGCCTCAGATCCTGGAAGCTCTGTTGACATCTGTCTGACCACACGAAGGGTTTTCCCTTCTTCGTCAAAGCTGAGAGTGGTGCCGCAACTCTGGAGAAGTCTGGCACGAATCTCCGGTAGTATCCAGCTAATCCCAAGAAACTCCACACCTCCGTCACGCTCCTGGGTGTCTCCCAAGCTAACACTGCCTCGATCTTCGCAGGATCCACTGCAACTCCCGCCTCAGAGATGACGTGTCCCAAGAAGTGGACCTCACGTATCCAGAACTGACACTTTGAGAGCTTACCATAAAGCTGGTGCTCTCGGAGTGTGTCTAGTACAACCTGCAAGTGGTAGGCGTCCTCCTCCTCAGTCGTCGAGTAGATCAAAATGTCGTCAATGAAGACCACGACAAATCGATCGAGGTATGGATGAAAGATCCTGTTCATGAGGGCTATGAACACTGCTGGAGCATTGGTTACGTCGAATGGCATAACCAAGAACTCATAGTGTCCATACCGACACCTGAAGGTCGTCTTCTACACGTCCTCGTCTCGAACTTTGAGCTGATGATAGCCTGACCTGAGGTCTATCTTCGAGATCCACCATGCTCCCTTGAGCTGATCAAAGAGGTCATCAATCCTCGGTAGCGGATACTTTTTCCTCACTGTCACCTGGTTCAGGCGATGATAGTCGACACAAAGTCGCAAGCTCCCGTCCGCCTTCTTGGCAAACAATATCGGGGAATCCCAGGGTGAAACACTGGGTCGGATGAACCCCTCGCCCTGCAAGTCCTCCAACTATACCCGTAGCTCTCGAAGCTCAGCGGGGGACATCTGATATGCTGGAGTCGATATCAGAGCTTTCCCGGGGTACAGGTCAATATAAAAGTCTACCTATCTATGAGGAGGTAACCCTGGGACGTCGTCGGGAAAAACGTCCGCAAACTGATCCACCACTGCAGGAAAATCAAGACTCTGCATGTCAACTGCTCCTAGGATGAGGCTAGCCAACTGATGAGTGATGGTCTTTCCTCTCCTCTGCGAAAGTCCATCCTGTGCTGCAAAGGCTCCCTTCTCGCCGGTGAAGGTGAACCTGCTCCCGTCGGTGCGTACACATCGCACCTTGCGCCTAAAACAGTCAATATGTGCATGGACCATAGATAACCAATCCATGACCAAGATGACGTCGTAAGGCCTCGACGCTGCTACAAGAAGATCCCAGCCGAAACTCTCGCCTCCTAGAGTAAGCTCACACTGCCGGCACCAGTGCGTAATCATCGAGTCTGCTCCCGTAGGAGTCTCTAGCCGTAAGGATCGAGCCAACGACTCTGTCAGAATCTCCGAGCTCCGAACAAGGTCAGTGGCTATGAAAGAGTGACTCGCTCCTATGTCTATAAGTACTGCAGGAAGGGTGGAATAGACACAGATAGTACCTCGAATCATCTCGGGCGTGCCGTGGTCGTAGGCCTCTGCTGCCTGGAGTTGTGCCTGTCTCTGCCCTCCAGCTCCCTGTGGTCGGGGTGGACCTCCTGGTGGTGGTGGTGGTGGTAGAGCCTCAAAGCGTCTCCCACCACCTGCTGCTCGGCCAGCTCCTTTGCCTCGTCCGCCTCCTCCCTGCGGACTGCCACGGTCGACCCTCTGCCTCTGCCTCGGTGGTCCCTCAACCGTCTGCTGCTCCTCGGCACGGTGGGTCGGGCAATCACGAACCATGTGGCCCTACCCGCCGCACGAGTAGCATTGTCTGCCTCTCGAAAGACTGGCTCCGTGTTGTGTGCCCCACACTGCTGAGCCAGTGTCCTGAGGTCGTCTGCCTGAGGGTCTGGTCTGCCTGAACCCAAGAGTCATCTGTCGACTGCCTTCTGCGGAAGACTCTGCTACGTGCCGCCCTGCGGTGGGTCTCGACGCTGGGGTAGACTCAGCAAGAAAGCTCTCGATCAAAAGGGCCCGCTCCAGTACTCCTGTCTGAGTCGGAATGATGAGGGAGATCAGTGATGCCCTGATCTCGTGTCTCAATCCCTACTCAAAGGTCTGGGCCCGGAAGAATGGGTCTCGTACCATGCCAGTCGAGTAGCGCGAGAGATCGGTAAATCTCGCCGAGTACTGAGCGACCGTCATGTTGCCCTGCCGCAGCTGAAGAAGCTCCTGAATACGCACTACACGGAGGGTGGCTGGGACGAACTCTGAGCGGAAGAGGCTCTCAAAGTCTGACCAAAGAAGAGATGCCTCATCGTGCACCTGGAGCATCAAGCTCCACCATCAGCTCGCTGCTGCGTGCAGTAGGCTCGCAACGAGGATCACCATGAGGTCTGCTGGTGTCCTCACTAGCCTGAAAACTCGAACGACTGCCTCCAGCCAGTCCTCGACTGCCTGGGGATCCGTCTCCCCACGGAACCTGGGTGGTCACTGGCGCTGGAACTCATGCAGTGCACTGAGGCGACATGCATCGTCAGCGGCTGGTGCTGGAAGTATCAGGGGCTCGGCGGGTAGAGCTACTGCCGGTGCCACTGCGGAAAAAGGGCCCTGCATCGAGGCCTCATCGCTCGGTGGGCTGTCGTCACGCTCAACTCTCGGAACCCTAGCTGGCTGCCGTCGTGGGGCCATCCTGAAAAGGAAACAGGTGCGCCACGGTCATAACAGTATACCTGGTGAGCTGATACAAAGTAATCACAAAGAAAACTAGAAACACACATGCAATCAATGTTTTCGTGCACTAAGTCAGAAATCAGAAGTCAGGGTCCTGGTGTACGGATACGTCGGCCGCCGCACTAACACTGGACTCCCTGGACTGATAACCACACCCAATACGCTAAACACTATTGCTTCACATAGAAAAGATCAGAGTTCGCAGTAGAACCAAACTCCTCTGATACCAATTTGTCACGACCCATCCTTGGGGCCCGTGCCGTGACTATCCCAAGCCCGCCTTCCATAGGCCAGGGGCTGGCGACTAGCACCAAGGCGTAAATACCGGTAAAAAGGGAAGGCATTGCCTTTGTAAAGTAAACAAGCACCACAGAGTAAGCAAGCGGAAAAGTAAACACTAAGTAAAAAATGGTACAGCAGCAAGTGCGGAAAAGTAAATGGGCCAGTATACAAACCCAAACTGAAAGTAAAGTACAACTCGAAAGGGAAAACAGCAACTGAAAAGTAAAAGCCGCTACACCGACCTGTCCACTGGAAATCCCACCTGAAGGGTGGGTACAGATAGCTCCACTGCTCCTCAGGTCCCGCCATCTACTCTGGGTACGTCTTGCCCAGTGGTCCACCTCCAGGTACCGTCCTGCTCTGTAAGCCTCAACCACGATCAACACTGTCCGTCGTCTGCAACCAACACAACGTAGTGCGGGCATAGCCCGTGCAGGGGTGAGTATAATATACTTAGTAGGGACCCCGAGACCCCCGAAGGTCTCCCAAAATCCACAAAGGATAAACCACAAAGGAAAGATACAATCACGAAGTAACAACCGACACTGCTTAGGTATATGCTCATACATATACCTAAGTCATCAATTCCAATACGCTCCAACCTCCGAACCCAAGTATAACCCAGTCCACACAGGAAAGTATACGTATTACACACAGGAAAGCAAAACGTAATCCACACAGGATAGCACAATACAATCCACACAGGAAAGCAAACAGGATTCAGCTCACACAGGTATACTTCTTCGAAGATGATAGAGATGATCACTGATCCATCTAAGCCGTCGGACCCACAAAGGATCGATAGGTACTAACCCCCGCAATGACCCACACATGATTGGTAGGAAACTAACCCCCGCAAAGACCCACACAGGATCGGACCCACACAGGATCTGTAGGCGCTGGCTCACACAGAACCGCTGAGCGCTGACCCACACAGGATCGGACCCACACAGGATCGGTAGCACTGATCCACATAGGATCGCTGAGTGCTGTATTCGTCGTCGTCGAATCCACTGAGGATCTCTGCACAGTCGTCGTCGTAGTCACAGTAGCAGTCGCAGCCAGCACTAGGGTTCCCGCACACAGCAAGCTCGTTCGGGAGGGTCCGCTCCACAAGCCGAGAGGCTGATACATCAACTGTCACAAAGTCTAGAGTTGATGTATACAAAAGTTCTGTATCGTCAACAGGAACTCAATGTCGCAGACGGCGCGTCAATCGGACGCCCGGTCTAAGATTTATTGGCTTTTTCGTCCCAGGGGCCCGGTTGGTTTTTAAGGCAAAACCATCCCGACCGTACTCCACCTGCATCCAAACCTCGGGCGGAGTAATCCAAAAGATCCGTCTCACTAAGAGTAACTCAAAAAAGTCGACGGCACGTCAATCGGACGTCCGTAGCTCAAGATATGAGTGTTTCCGCTCCGAGGGCCCGGTTGGTTTCGTGTACGAACCAAACCGACCGAACTCAAAGTATTCCGAAATCTTGAGTGCGATATACCGAAACGACCGCCTCGATCCAAGGATTGCATCACCGCTGACGGTGCATCGTTTGGAGGTCCTTATCCCAAGTTATGGGCATTTGAACCCAAACAGTCCGATAACGGGGGTTTCGGGCCCGGACCGACCCGGCCCGAGACCCCCCGGTCGGCCCGAATTGGGTTGACCCGCCCCAGGTCTGGGTCGGCACGGCTGGGCACAGCGCGCTGCCAGCTCGGCTCGTGGCCGAGCCGTTTCGGCAAGGGGGGGGCGCCTGCCCCCCCCCCCCCCCCCCTCATTTATGGGGGGGCCATTTGCAGCTGGACGAGGGAATTTAATTCCCCCGGCTTTCCCCTTTCCAGCCGGCCCGACCTGGCCGGCTGGTTCCTTCTCAACGAGACCGGCGGTGGCTGGTCCCTTTCCGGCTCCAACACCGGCGGCCCGGCTGGTCGCTGGTCACCTTGCTTCGTCGCGGCCCGGAACCGGCCGCGGCCCTTGTCGTCCGGCGCGGTGCGACGACACCATGCCCCTCCGTCGTGGCCCCACTCCAGCCGCGGCGCCTTCGTTTTCCTTCGATGCGGCGCGACGGCGCCGCGTTCTTGAACTTATTTCCACGGCACGGCGCGACGGCGTCGCGTAATACTTGTCGTGTGATTCCCGCGTGGTGCGAGGGCACCACGTCGTTCCGTTCCATCCACAAAGAATCAAACTTGAACATAGGAGGGGGGTTCGGCCGTGTTTGTGAGGTCCGGCCCCCCTCTCGTTAAACGATATCATCTAGTCGAAAATACACGATAATCGATAAACTAAAATCATGAACGGAATTAATTAATTAAAAAAAATCCCCTACCTCGGTTCAGGAATGGTGTTCGTCAACGGCCCATGGAAGACGTGTGTCGCGGAGGTCTGGCGTCGTGGGGAAAGAACGTCGACGTCGCGAAGCGAGGATTCGAAGTCGTTGATGGCGATTTCGTCACGAAAACCCGTCACGGAAGAGACAACGCAGAAAAAGAACGTCGCGTCGTGGATATGGCGTCGCGGAAGAACCGTGTTCTTCGGCGGAGAAGTTCTTCGTTGAAGAACGGTGTTCTTCGCGTTCTTCGTCGAGGAAGAAGGTGTTCCTTAGCTTTTTCTCCAAAGATCTCTCAAACAACCCAACACCAAACCCTAATAAAATAAGTTCTAAACTTATTTTATTAACACAACAAAGCATTTGAAATTCAATTGTTTGAATTTCAAAAACTTACATGTAAATCACCATATTAATTATAACAAGTTGTCAAAAATTAATAAAAGTGAGTTAAAGGGGGAGTTAGGAATGTGAGGGGTTAAGAGGGGTTAGGGAGTTAGGGAAAAATTGAAAAAGTGGGGGGTTCGTGTGGGCCCCACCATTTTAATTATCCACACATGGGAAGTTGGGTGGATGTGGGCCCCACCACCAACTTCCCATGGGAGAAACTAACCACCTTGAAAAAGAAATAAAATTGTTTTAACAATTTTATTTACTTTTTAATTAAACCCCATTAATTAAATTCTTCTTCCGCAAAAACGCAACTACGGTAAAGGTTCCCTTAAGTGATTACCGGCGTTGCGAGTTCATCGGTGCCATCGGATTTCAATTCCGAGCACCGGTTCAAAAGATAGGAAAACCCGCTCGTTCGTTCACTGAACGTACCCGAGCCAAACTTTGGAAATTGATTCCGGGCACACCGGGCCTCGGAATCAGGTGCCGTCAGAAACCACGTTCTTGTAAAATTTCAAAGAAAATTAAGAAAAAATTTACCTTGAATTTTAAGGGTCTTTACAGAATTTGTTTTTCTTATGTATGCGGCGACAACAACTTCTCCGCCGCCGTGACTATTATTTGAGTTTCTGCTTCCTCTATACGCCATAACTTATTTTTTTAAAAGAAAAATAAATACCATGTTTTACTTTTATTTTATTTTGGTATTGAAAATGGTTTTGATAAAGTTTTTATTATATCAATGTGTTGTATTGATATCTTGTGATTGAAGTGTAGAAATATTATGTTTCCTTTATGCATGTTTTATGTGATACAATTATGTTATGTTTTATGATATGTTTAAACCTGTTCATATGGGGAATGCATTGGACTTAATAAGTGACGGGTGGAGCCCGATATAGCTCCTCGATGCATCGGTAGGTCTCATGAGACAAACTAGTGTCTTGGCACGAGGCCTTGACAAAATCTTATTTGTAGTCTTGGCACGAGGCCTTGGATACGTGGTTATGATAGTCTGGAATTATGCATTCCATCATTATGAAAGTGGTTATTGATATTGCATGTAACTATTCGACTAGTAGAATATCCATGTGAGTAAGTAAATGGCATTATCTCATTTTATTTTTTCCATATTATGCTGAAGTTAAAGTTTAAAAAGGCTTTTGTTTTAGTTATACATTACCTTAAATGTTAATGTTTATTTATGAAAGCTTCCGCAATATTGTTATCCTTACTAAGCATCTGATCTCACCCCTTTCAATGTTTTAATATTTTCCAGGATGTGAAGAAGTATTTTATGAATGACCTGCAGGGATAGTCAGAAGAGGATATGAGTGTAGACTATGGAGACTTTGATATTTTTGTTTTTCACTTTATGATCTAATGTAACATTTATAAATGTATCTAGTGTTTCAAGGCTACTAAACTAATCGGTCTTTCGAGACTTGATCTTTTGTGATCATGCCAATGTTACGCAATAATGCACCGACTCTAGGTAACTGGGGTCGGGGCGTTACACAAACTATAAGGACCTAGCCTTACAACATCACATAATCTATTTTATTTAGACTACACTGCACTTGCTTACATTCCCAAAGAACTTTTAGGTTTAGAGTTTTAGAAAATTGGGTCATAACTATTATATAACAAGCTCATATATTACAAAGTGGAAAATTCCACTCATTATCCATTTTTCACACAATATAAAACTTCTAAAATGAATCACATTTTGTTTTCATAAAAAATATTAATCACTTTCAACTTGGATTATTCTCTATCCCAACTCATCTTTAAACCCTGTGAAAAAACATTTGAAAATGTGGGATGAGCACAAAAAACGTAATAAAATATATAAAAAGAAAGAAATTTGTTAGTCTAATATAAAACATGAAAACCCATAAAATTTTTTCCTTTTCCACATTATTACTTGAGTACATAAAATAAATCATATCCAAATGAAAATAAACTTTTTTATCAAATAAAACCTTTAAAACTCACAGTAATAAAATAAAAATCCTTACAAGAAACTTAGAGCATCAGATTCATAAATAATATTAACTCATGTTAGAAATAAATAGAGATCAATTATATCCATAGGATAAACCTACCTAGTTAACTCCAACTATATTTCATTTAATAAAAAGAAATATTACCTAATTAATTAGAGGGTTATATCAGGCTCTACCATTATATAAGTTGTATTGGGCTCACCCGTCATATAAGTTGTATCGAGATCACCTGCATTTTCATCATAAATACCTTGAGAAAATATTTTTAACCCATAATCAAAGCACTTTAAATTTTCAAATAATAATAGGAAGAAATAACCCTTTCTTTTAAAAACTCTTTAAAATGAAAAATTCCTAAAATATTGTGGAAATGATTTCATTTGAAAATAACCACGGAAACTTATAAAGGAAGATTAAAAGAAATTAAAAGTCATGATAGTGGGAAATTATATTCATTATATATATATTAAAGAAAAATATTATTTTACACCTTGGTAAAAACGGTTAAAAGTGACCCATACAGAAAATGTTAAAAAGATTCCTTTTAAAACATTTTAAAGAAAGTAAAATATAGTCTAAAATAACCTTTAAAAACCATTGAATCATAAATATGAACTTTCTTGAAACATTTAAAATAACATGGGCATAGAAAAAAGAGTTTTAATGGAAACTTTAAAATAGTATTTTTAAAATAAACTCCCTTACCTTAAATACCATCTAACGACGTACGGTCCTTAACTCCTACTCCTCGGATAACGTCTATGTAATACACCTTAAGAATTTTAGGATTGGTATTTTGGTGAGACAAGGGACTCTAGAACATGATAACGGGTGTTTGGGAGAGATTTGGTTAGGTCTTGGCTAAACTAGAGTGCTCAAAAGATTTGATGAAGAGAGGAGAGGATGTTCCCTTTTATAAGTGAGGGGAGGGCCACTCTTGGAATTACTTAAAGTATTAAATTAATATAAATTAATTTTCATGTGAAATTTTCACCAAATTTACAAATTTATATTTTTGGATGAGGATAAGTCAAAATAATCTCATACAATAAAATTTGGATAAGTTTAGATGATTTCTTCACGCTTCTCTTAGTTTACCCCCCAGAGTTAACCCTTTTGATGATTACTGCAAGATCAAAGAAGAAAGTTATTATAAAAGAAAATTTGACCCATAAATGGACCATGGTTGATATGATAAACCATATCTAATTCAATTGGACTATAATAAGGTTTTTTTTAATTTTAAATCATTAAATAAAATATTATTTAACATAATATATCATTATAGAAATTTTCAGAACTATTCACATAGTTTGACTTTAATGACATCAATATAGTAAAGGAATTATAATATAAACTTTTAAAATAAACCAAATTTTTTATAATTATCTACAAAATTTTTGATACATTATAACTCACCCAAAAAATATTACTTTTAGAGTTTTTAAAATCATTTACTTAATTTTTCCTATTGCTTGCACAAGAACTGTGTCATCATTGCGTAAGCATTTATGGTAATTATTCCATAAATAAAAAATAAAAATAAATTATCATGATTAAAAAAATAATTTATATTCCAAATAAGAATTTATAACTAAACATAACCTCTTTTTATCCCTATGATAAATTTTTAATGATATTAAAACAAAGAGAGTGACATTTTATTTTTATTATTTATTTAAAATTATATTAATGTCATTATCAAATGAAAATGGCAAGAAATTGCCACATTTTCGAACATTTTATGGTCATGATCAAAACACACATATCAAATAAAATAAAATAAAGTGTTAGAGAGCTTTTTTAGGCCTTATCACATTAATTACCGAATTTACCCTTATCGATGTTACAAATATTTACTACGCTTACTATTTATGTTGAGAAAATATAAAAGAGAATTATTTACCAAATTTTAACCTCTTGATTCCAAATATGGAAATAATTTTTCAATATTCAATTTCTATAAGTAGTAAAAATCAATTTTAATATAAATGAGTAAAATGAAATGAAAAAATAGTTTTTAGACAAATGCATTTTTAAGCCCAACAATGAACTTATACCCAAATCAGGTATAATGATGATTTGACACATTCCTATCATGGGGTGTGGAATAAAAAATTATTTCCTAAGTTAAAATGCAGTATAATGGTCAAACTAGGTTTTCTCTAGAGAAAAGCGCATAACAATCATGTGTTTCACTTTGAATTAGATGAAAAGGGGGGTGCTTTTGAAATTTTTTGATTTTAAAAATGCAGGAAATAAATGAAAAAAACAAGAAATTAATCAAGTGATTAAAAAATATGATATGAAATGGTTATCATGTTAGGTTCAGTCTTCCAAATGTAATGTTATCCTAGTTCCAAGTTACTCAATACTCTTATTCTAATCCGATTAAAGTGAGATATCACAATCGCTTCCTCTCACTCCCTTCATCAAATGGCGGTGGTGAGGATAAACCTTTCCAAAATCTCATCTTGGTATAACCTCTTTCCAATATGTGATATGGTTATATTTAATTCCCTCAATTGACTTAGGCAACTCCCAATTGGGTCTTGTTTATCCCAAACAATCAATAATGTCCACTACCCCTCCCACACATACTGATGATCATTGAGTACTTCACCACTAAGCCTTGGACTATTCCATTATATATAAACCAGAATATAAAAGAGGGATAAAATTATTATTTAAAAATGAAATAACAAAAGCATAATCTAAAACCAAATACAATCATACTTGATAATAAAAATTGTTATTATAATATTGAAATCAACCTTGCAGGAGTGAGAAAATATTTTATTACATGATGTTCATGAACTCAAGCATTACAAAAAGAAACCCTCCCCTTCCCCAATCACTCAGATGTTTACCCCTATGTGTGAAGGTTAACTGAGATGAAGGGGGAATAGGGATTCATTAAAAAAATAAGAATAATAAAAGAGATAAGGAAAAGTAGAAAATTTCTCCTCCAGAATATGTCATCCATAGGTTTGTTTTGTTTCTACCCACCATATGGTCGAAAATTTCCAATGTTCCTTATTAAATTTTTTTCCTAATTTATTTTTATATAAACCCTCAAAATTTCATTTCTTTTGAACACATTTAAAAAAACTTATTCATGAATTAATAAATATCAATTTTTGTATCCAAAGATACCCTTCATCATTCTCTACTTTGGCATGTACAATGGATTTCTTAATGAGTGAATTTCAGTGTAAAATTTAATGTGAAAATTAACCATTTAGTCCTATTTCATTTCCAATTATAACCACCTAATTTGGATGTATGTATCCCAATATATTTATCATTTAATGAGGAGTGATCAATTTTTTCATCCAGAAATATTTTTCAAATTGATTGGTATTTTTGGGCATGTTAGATTTTGAATAATATCTAGGTCCATTTTAAGAAGTTGAATACCATAAAAAAGGGAATACTAAAAAAGAATTAATTTTTTTGGATTAATACTAAAAAATTTATGCTCAAAATACATAAGTGATAGAAAATTGTTAAAATTCTAGAATTAAGAAATTTTCACATTTTATCCCAAAATTAACCTAAAATCCAAAAAAGATGCAAATCATATCAAGTTGGTAAAGTGGTAGGGATTAAATCATTGAAATACACATGAAAAATAATGTAAATGTTATCTCTATCAATTCCCCCACACTTAACACTTGGACTCCTAGATAAGTAAGAATCAAAATAAAATCAAATAAAATTCAAAACACGTACCCATAAGATCCACCAATTTGAAGAAAATAAACAAAAGATATCATGACTCTTAAAAAAACATTATTTCAAGTTCTCTATTTATATAATTAAATCCATTTAAAATTTATTTCTCCTATCATCCACACAAAACACCTACCTCACAAAATTTTTCTCTCGTCTCAAAAATTTCAATTTTCAATAAGTATTTTTATCATCCAAATCCATGCAAGAGTCGTCATAGTCTTGATAAATTCCTACATATCCACCTGATGCGAGTTAAGGACATGTGTTTATAATGAGGAATTTTCAGGGTTTTTTATTATATTTCAATTGGTAGGATTTAGATATCAAAAATTTTGAGGTTCAATAAGGAGAGTTTGGTTGTTTTTAAAGAAAAATTGCATGATTACATTTTTTACTCAAGTATGGTTTCCTCCTCAATCCCATTAAAAGAAAATAAACTCAAAAATAACATCAAAATGTATTTCATGAAAATCCCACACATTCTACAATTATTCATCTTTATCATAGAAATAGCTTCCCAAAATTTTAGATTATTTTTTTCTCTTTAAATGATCTAGAAAGGAATATCTTTTTTTCCATGAAACTCCAGAATGGAAAAACTTTTTTCTTGAAAGATCCAAAAAGGAACAAATTTCAATAGAATGGTTTTTTTTAAAGAAAAAACATCTATTAAGAATTTTATTTTCCACCCAAAGTATCACCAAATTATGTATCACAACACAAAAAATCTTCCCCCCACACTTAAGTTCAACTAGATCGTGGAATTTTACTTCAAGAGTGGGTTGGATAGAGAAAATTGGCTTGTAATGTGGTAAACCTAATAGAATTTTCATAGATTCTATGGTATAAAAGGATTAAATGTACAAGGCATGATATAATGAAATGGATTCTCTTGAAATTGGGGCTTTGAAACAAAAGAAATCTATTAATCATTTAAAACACAAGTACCTCAAACCCTCAAGTTTTGACAGGAATAAATCAAATTATGGTTAAATAAAGCATGGTTTAGTTCTCTCAACATATGAGGTTAATGAAAATAATATTTCAAAAAGTTTTCATAATTCTGATGGAAATTTTATTTCAAAGATAAATATGGTGATATACGGCATGGGATTCAAGAATTAGAGGTATTTTCATGAAATTCCCAAAGTTTTGAACATGAAAAAAAAGTCATTTTTAACATTCATTTATGTTTAGTTTCATGGTATAAATTAATTCATTTGTTGAAATGGGTTTAAAAAATGGAAAATATAATCATTTGATCTCATAGGTTTCAAAAACATTCAAAATTTTAAATGGAAACATAGAAAAATTTGAAAGATACATTTTTTTGAAAAAAAATAGAAAAAAAAATTAATCCTAAACTACAAGGGTTCACATCCCCTAATTTAAATTATATAGTATCCTAAATGCATTAAATTAGTTTTAACAAGTAATAAAATTTTTAATTGAATCATAAAAAGCAAGAAAGTGTTATGGAGAGGTACAACCTGACTTATTACCCATGCAACATTGAGTTAATATCCTAAGTGTTGCGATCTGAAAACCAACAATCAAAAGTAGATAAGATAACACAATAAATTTATTGAAAGAAAATAAAATAGAATTAGAATGAGAAAGAAAGATAAAATAAGGATAGATCTTGGTTTAACCCCCCAAGTGGGCCCTGGTTTTTTACTGCCACCAGATGGTATGTCCTAGTGGTTTATCCCCAATATGATGGTGGATAGAGTTTCTTTGAGATGAATCACCAGCACTTATTTTTTCTATCTTTCACTTTATTTTTTTAAGGACTCCATGGATATAATATGCAAAATATTTCCCCTATTGTAATACAGTACAAATCATATGGTTGGGGAAGGAAAATGAATGGTTCATCCTGTTATTTAAACACAACATATGTGGTCTCTATAACATTAACTTCATCTAGGGACTTCTCATTTAAATTTTCTGCATCCAGAATTTTAGGAATGGAAAAGGTAGTGAGAATTTTTTTTTTAAGTTAATTAAAGCAAATTGGATTAGTATATAAATATTCCCCTTCATGTAAAGTGACTTTAAATTTGGATCCTTCTTGGAAAGCCACTAGTATCTCCTCATGCACACCCTTAAATTAATGCTCAACGAGTTCAGGGAGCTCCATGTGTTCCTCTTCAAATGTATCATCTTTTTCTTCTTCTTTGTCCTCAAAGGTAATACAAATGTTGGATAAATATTTAAATTTAAAATAAGAGGAGTTGATACTCAATTCGGATTCAATAAAATCGAAATGAAAAGACTTCAAAAAACATGATCCCCCTTAAGTGTCTCAACTTCAATTTATTTCTTAGTGGAAAGTGATTATTGGAGTTGAATTTAACTAGATAAAAGTACGTATTCATAATATTCTATATTTTCTTCAAATTCCACCACTTGGGTGGTTTCCTTTTCTTCCAAAGATAGAGATAGATATGAATGTGAAGTCTATTTAACTTTTTCAAGGACAGGGAGATCATATTTCATCTCATATTCATTACAGAAGTCATATGAATCTTATTGATCACCCATGCGTACTTCAGAAGGAAAATATTCTTCATAAATATCATTAATCAATGGTAGATATAGGTGAAATAGATCTTCATGTATATCCTCATTTACCTCCTCATGTTTTCAATGTCAAATATGAGTGGGAAAATCTCTTCCCCCGCTAGCTCAAGTTCAGGTTTCTCTTGATACTCATGCATAATTTGTTTCATTTGGATATTTATATCTTGTATCTTCTTTTCAATAAATTGCAAATAATCTTGTATACTATTTTAATCCACTTGTACTTCATGTTTCAACCATGTAATTTCTTCAAAAAATTGGTGTGAAATAAGGAATAAACTTTTTATACCACAACTATTTCTTGATAAAAATCAGGGAAGTACTCCTGAAGTTTAATTAATTCTATGAACAATCCCCCCAATACTAGGTATTTGAGGGCATCTTTAAGGTTATGGATGATCTATTTTAATTCCTCCTCCTTGATGGTTTGGATTCAAGCTCCCCAAACCTTATTAGAAAAGAAATAAATACTATATTCCATAGAATAAGTTGAGTTAAACATTTTTTTTCAATTTTAATTTTAAAAACAAAAAAAAATTACAGTTAAATTGTTAGAAATTCCACCTTATAAATAGCACCATTTTTTACACATTAATTTAATGGGGTGTGAAAAAAACAATTATTTCATAAGTTAAAATTCAATATAGTGGTCAAACTAGGTTATCTCTATAGAGGAGCAAGCAATAATCATGTTTTTACTTTGAATTAGATGAAAAAGGGGGTGTTTTGAAATTGTTTGATTTTGGAAAAAAATAAATCAACGAAACAAAAGAAATCAATTGAGTGAGATATTGAAAACTGTGATATGATCAGGGTGATCGGTTCAGGTTCAGCCTTCCAAAAGCAATGTTATCCTACTTTCAAGTTATCCAATCCTCTTCTATTATGTTGATTAAATCAATATTCTGCAATCACTTCCTCTCACTCCCTTGGAAAAATGATGATGATCAGAATAAACATTGCCAAAATCTTAGCTTATTTTACCCTCCTTCCAATGTACGAGACAGTTTTAGTGAATACCCTCAATTTATTTAGGAAATTCTCAATCTGGTTTTATTTATCCCAAATAATTAACAATTTCCACTACCCCTCTCACACGTACTGAAGATATCTGAACACTTCACCACTAATCCCTAGTCTAATCTATCATATATAAACCGTAACCTAGAAGAGGGAGAAAATGATCATCGATTAAGGTAATAAAAATAGCAGAATCTAAAACCTAATACAACCGTACTTGATAATAAAAACTTCTATTAGAATATTGAAATCAAATTCATAGAAGAGAGAAAATATTTTATACCATGATGGTCAGGAACTCAAGTATTACAAAAAAAAACCTCCCCTTACCCAATCACTCATATTTTTACCCCTCCATGTGAATGGTAACTAAGAAGAAGGGGTAAGAGGAAGGAATTACAAAACTAATAAGAACAAAAGAGAGAAAAGGAAAAGTAGAAAAATTTTCTTCCAGAATTTTTCTTCCCGAAGTTTTCTCTATTTCTTTACACCATATGACATAATATTTCCAAGGTTCCTTCTTAAAATTTGTTAGGAATTTATTTTTTTATCAACCATCAAAATTTCAATGCTTTCAGACACTTTTACAAAATGTTATGCTTGGATTAATAAAGATATCTTTTTATGGATGAAGATACCTTTAATCTTCTTCCACTTTAGAGCATTAAATGGATGCCTTAATGAGTGAATTTATCTATGAAATTTAATGTGAAAATTAACCTTTGATTCATATTTAATTTTTATCTAGAATCGCCTTATTTGGAGTTATTTATCCCAAGATATTCCCCATTTAAATAGAAGAGATCAATTCGGTTTCTCAAAAATATTTTTAAAATTGATTGACTTTTTTGGGCATGTTATAGTTAGAATGAGCTCTGGGTCTAGTTAAAGAAATTAAATCATACAAAAAAATAATCTTAAAAAAATAATCACTCTATTTGAATCAATATTAAAAAAAATATTCTAAAAATATAAAAGTGATAGAAAACTGTTAAAATTCTAGAATGAATCAATTTTCACATGTTAACCCAAAATTCACCAAAATGATCATCTAATTAAAGGATACTTTTCTTACTTTAAGATCAAATGATACTTTTAAATTACTTTATTTAATCAAAAGAAATGATAGTTTTATAATAATTGGTATTTCACACTATTCATAGAAAAATCAATATTGTTAAAAAATATCAAAATTTCACCTTACGATGATTTTGATATGGTGATTTCAAAAATAAAGTTCATTTTTCCAAATTCAAATTCTAAAATTTAGAAACTAAACTTTTAAATAAAAGATTATAATGCACACTACTATAAATATTCCCTTTAATAACGTGAAAAAAAGTCCTTTAACATCGCTAAAAAGGCATTGTGGTTCTTAGAGTTGTTAAAGGGGGTCCCCTTTATTAGCGTTAAAAAAGTGCTGATAAAGTCCAAGATTTATCATTGCTAGTTATTGCTCATAAAGAACCCCCTTTAGAAATGTTATTTCTATAACTGATAAAGGACCCCATTTGTGAGTGCATTAAATATGGACAATAAAGGCCTAGCCTGCTATATTGAACTTTTTGTATAACGGCCCATAATAGTAAAATCATGTACAGAAAAAACATGTAACCTATTTATACAAAATATATAATTTAATTTAAATAAATTTGACATCATGAATATAAAAAAACACTATTATATACATTTCAAACAATGTTTTGTATAATTACATTTAAAAATATCCACAAACATTTAAATACATTAATGTTTCATCTTTTGTGGCACCCATGATCCCCTATCAAAAGAGTCCACCCATGCTATCAGTTGCAGAAAAAATCAACTCAACCCGAGAAAAAAAATCCACATATATAAGAAAACAAATCATATGTTATTAATACTATAAATAAATAAATTAAACATTAATATGAAAGAATTCATTAATAAAATTTTAATTTTAAATAAAAATACACACTTTGAGTTATAACAATCACATTGTGCTTCGTATTGAGGTGGGGTTGATTCTTACATATCATAAATAACTTATGAATCATTTTTCTAAAGTATCAAAAAATCCAAATGTGTTTTCTTGGTTTTTAGTATATCACTTATTCTTTTTACTAAAATTAATGTCAATCTTAAATAAATAGACACACTTGGACTTATACTGGTTACATCGTGTGTCAAATTGAGGTGTGGCTGATTCCTAGATGTCACATATGACTTATGGATTGTTTTCCTAAAGTATCAAAAATAATCTGAATGTTTTTTCTCGGTTTTGAGTATGTCACTTGTCTTTTTTATTAAAATGACATTTGAAAGTGAAAACATTCACTTTGAGTCATACTGATCACATAATGTGTCGATTTGATGTGAGGTTGCTTCCTATACATTACAACTGACTTATAAATCAATTTTCTAAATTGTCAAGATAATCAGAGTGTGTTTTCTTGGTTTTCAGTGAGTGACACATTTTGAACTAAAATATCAATTTTAAACTGATAACATGCACTTTGATTCACATTGTGCATCGGATTGAGGTTCGTTTGATCCCTACATGTCAAAAATGACTTATGAATCATTTTCCTAAAGTATCAAAACAATCTGAATGTGTTTACTTGGTTTTTAGTATGTTGCTTGTTCTTTTTACTAAAATTAATTTTTATTTTAAATAAATAGAAACACTTGGAATTATACCAATCACACCATGCGTCGGATTGAGGTAAATCTTATTCCTACATGACAAAAATTAATTATATATAATTTTACTAAAGTATCAAAACAATCCGAATACATTTTCTCAGTTTTTAATATGTCTCTTGTTTTTTTACTAAAATTAATGTCAACTTTAAATAAATAGACACACTTGGACTTATACCGGTCACAACATGCATTGGATTGAGGTTAGGATGATTCATACATGTCAAAAATGACTTATGGATTATTTTCCTAAAGTATCAAAATGATATAAATGTGTTTTATTGATTTTGAGTATGTCACTTGTATTTTTTATTAAAGTGTCATTTGAAACTGGAAACATGAACTTTAAGTCATACCAGACACATCATGTGTCGATTTGATGTGACACTAATTCCTACACGTCACAACTAACTTATGAATTAATTTACTAAATTATCAAGGCAATTGAAGTTTGTTTTATTGGTTTTCAGTGAGTGGCATGTTTTGAACCAAAATATCAATTTTAAACTAATAGTAGTCACTTTGAGTCATACTGCTCACACCATGTAACAAATTAAGGTGCGGTTGATCCCTACATGTGAAAAATTACTTATGGATCATTTTCCTTAATTATCAAAATAATATTAATATTTTTTCTTGGTTTTCAGTATGTCACTTGTTATTTTTACTAAAATTGATATTAATTTTAAATAAATAGACACACTTGGAATTATATTGGTCCCATCGTGCATTGTATTGACGTACGGATAATTAATAAACATCACAAATGAATTGTGTATTGTTTTCCTAAAGTATTGAAATAATCTAAATACATTTTCTCATTTTTCAGTATGTCACTTGTTCTTTTTACTAAAATTAATGTCAATTTTAAATAAATAGATACACTTGGACATATACTAGTCACACCATGAGCCTAATTGAGGTGAGGATAATTCCTACATGTCACAAATGACTTATGGATCATTTTCTTAAAGTATAAAAATAATCTGAATGTGTTTTCTTAGTTTTGAGTATGTCACTTGTCCTTTTTATTAAAATGCCGTTTGAAACTGGAAACACACACTTTAAGTCATATTGGACACATCATGTGTCAATTTTATGTGAGGCTACTTTCTACACATCATATCTAACTTATGAATCATTTTCCTAAATTATCAAGACAATCGAGGTGTTTTTTCTTGGTTTTCAGTGAGTGACACATTTTGAACTAAAATATCAATTTTGAACTGATAATGGGCACTTTGAGTCATACTGGTCACACCGTGCATCGGATTGAGGTATAGTTGATTCCTATATGTCAAAAATGAATTATTTATCATTTTACTAAATTATAAAAACAATAAAAATTCATTTTCTCAATTTTCAGTATGTCACTTTTTCTTTTTACTAAAATTAATGTTAATTTTAAATAAATAGACACACTAGGAATTATACCAGTCACATTGTGCTCTATATTGAGTTTTTTTTTGATTCCTATAAATTAAAAATGACTTATGTATCATTTTCCTAAAGTATTAAAATAATCTAAATGTGTTTTATCATTTTTCATTATGTCACTTATTCTTTTTATGAAAATTAATGTCAATTTTATATAAAAAGACGCACTTTGAGTTCGATCACACCATGCGTCAAATTGGGATGGGGTTTATTCCTAAACATAAAAAATGACTTATGAATCTTTTTCCTAAGGTATAAAAATAATATTAATGTTTTTTCTCAGTTTTTAGTATGTCACTTGTTCTTTTTACTAAAATTAATATCAATTTTAAATAAATAGACATACTTGGACTTATACCAGTCACACCGTGCGTCAGATTGAGATGCAGCTGATTCCTACATGTCACAAATGACTTATGGATCATTTTACTAAATTATAAAAATAATAAAAAAGTTTTTTCTTGGTTTTGATTATGTCACTTCTCTTTTTTATTAGAATATCATTTTGAAACTGAAAACATGCACTTTGAGTTATACTAGTCACATGGTGTGTCAGTTTGATGTGAGACTGCTTCCTATATATCAAAATTGACTTATGAATTGTTTTTATAAATTATCAAGAAAATCAAAGTGTGTTTTATTATATTTTAGTGAGTGACACTTTTTGAACTAAAATGTCAATTTTAAACTATAACGGACACTTTGAGTCATACTAGTCACACCATGTGTCTGATTGAGGTATGGTTGATTCCTACACACCAAAAATGACTTATGGATCATTTTCCTAAAGTATAAAAACAATACTAATGTTTTTTATTGGTTTTGATTATGTAATTTGTCTTTTTTACTAAAATTAATGTCAATTTTAAAGAAAAAGACGCACCTGGAGTCATACCGATCACACCGTCCCATTTTATTTCTTTGTTGAACTACCAACACTACATATTGACTCGATGTTGTTAGCTGAAAAACCTTTCTCTACTCTTCTATTTTTCAACAATGGGAAAAAAATTCAGCTAAGAACATAGAATCAATATATAGTGTTGGT
Source organism: Viscum album (assembly GCA_963277665.1). Lineage (NCBI taxonomy): Eukaryota > Viridiplantae > Streptophyta > Magnoliopsida > Santalales > Viscaceae > Viscum > Viscum album. The sequence goes on from OY728146.1 coordinate 540,337,669, forward strand.
CGCTCAATAAAGAAGGACAATGGAAATCATGGTAAAAGTGGTAGAAAGTAACATGTTATCTCTTTTGTGGATTTTTGCAGATAGTTGAAAGAAAAAATATTAATTCCCAAAAGATCTATAGAAAAGAAGGAAATAAGTATTAGATAAAAATGATAATGAAATTAACTTACAAATAATAGATAAAATGATGAAAATTTTAATTAAATAAGTAATATTAATTAACATTTTCATGATGGTTGTATACATTATTGACCCATTTCTTTGTTGGTGTTATCTTAGTTGTAGCCTCGAAGTCCAATCTCTCACGAGAATGAGTAGCTTTGAACAAACCACCTCAAATTGAACAAAGGAATACATATATATAAGAAAAAAATTCTTATGTGAGTAATACTGAAAATACATAAATTAAACATAAATATGAAATAATCCATTACTTTTATAAAATTTATATATTCATGTTATTTTTTGTACATTCTGCCATCATGTACACTTCCCATTTGTTTCTAAGTAAATCTGTATCATCTTGTGAATACGATTTTTTTCGACAGTCATAGTATTACTTTAAAAATATAAATACACAAAGGATTAATAAATATTTTAGATGAAATATTAATTATATTTGAAAATACCTCTTCAAGGATGCGAGTTTATTGATGGAATATGATATCTTTCATAAAATTATAAACATAATAACCATAATATTTTCCATTTGTTTGTTTCAGACACTATATAAACATTTATAAAAATAAGTAATTTGTTTTTATATGTGTTTGGATAGTGAAATCTTATTATATATATCCTGATACTTATCCACTTGTAGAACTTGTTAGGCTCCTTGTGCGCATGGGCATTCCTCATACAATGATTTTCACAATATTTGTATACCACCCTATCATAATAGAATTCTCATTAAAACATAATATAAAATATATAACTTGAAGTTTAGTTCTAAAAATCTGGATGTATTTTATTAAAAATTGACAAACATCATCATTTTGGTCAGTTTGTTGGGTATCCATGCAGTGAATCCAGGAAATAAATATTTGGAGTATCCAAATTGACTGTAATGAGCATCCAATGTTGCCTAAAACACAAAAAGTAATAAGTAATGAAAGAAATGAAAATATATTTGATATGATTAAATTGTATAATTTTACCCCTTCAATGTTGGTATTAATAAGAGTCTGTCATCCGCAAGTTTTCTTTCAAATGATTTGGAAAGTTTTATCACTATTTCATTCATTTTTATTAAGTCTATTTCTTTTTGTTTTGTAGAAGTGTTGTGAGGACTAATGATTTAAAATTTATATTCATAGGGTAATCTCTTAAATTGGTATTGATATATACACATACAAAAAATATGAAATCTATTTAGTCATAATTAACATAGTATATCATCTTTTGGAAAAACAAATTATGAAAACATGCATCATGTATACATTTAAAACTGAGCCTCCTTGCCATAAATAGTTGAGGATTTCATTTATATTATCAAGAGCAATGTAGTTTGTAACATCCTCTCCATACATTTGTTCTTCAAGATCAACTTTGTGACTACTACCATTTTATAACTTTGTATCTGCATGAAATTTTAATGTTAGTAAATGCGGATATGGAATGGGCAGGGTAAAGGTGCTTTAGAAAGATCTTTTTGATTGGTTTGTTGATCCTTTAGATGGTTTTCAGTCGACCTTTCATTTTACCCCTTCCCTTTTTCCATCTATAATAACATTCATCAGTTCAGACCTTTTTCATTAATTGTTAAAGTTTTAGCATTAAAAATAAATTGTAAATCAATACCTCCTTGTCAACATGTGTTTTTATAAGATCTAACGGCCATGCGATGAATGTTCCAACATCTTGGTCAACTGTATGAATATTTTTTTCATCAAGTGGAATAGGTATCTTGGTGCTCGGTTCATGAGCTATGCTAATTTCTACTCTCACATGATCTTTTGGAAGTGGTCTGTTGTGTAGACGATCATCTTGGATATTGAACACGGTATCCCTCGCAACAAGGTGATGGGTGGGTGTTGATAGATATAAATCACAGAAATTTTCATCCTAGATAATATCAGTACTAGAAAGTTACTAATGTCTGTATGATTCACATTTCACAAAAAAAAATATTAGAATATTGATTACCTCAACTAAGACAGTTCTTTGAGAGGAATGGCTCACCTCAAAGAAGGTGGGGGTGGGGGGATCTTTATGCAGTAGTTGTTCTTGAGTTGTTTCTTATCTTTTCTCCCCCTTCCCCTCCCATAACATTTTCTAGCAACTCGGTCTTCTAATGAAATTGTTCTTCAAGGGCATTTAATCTTTCTTTTATCTCTTCCATTTCTTTATCTTTATCCTCCTATTGTTTTTTTCTCTAAATATGTTTGGGGTGTCACCCCAAAACCCACAACTATGACACGACCATATTGTTATTGTCAGTTCAAGAACACCGATAATAGGTTTTCATCTGGTAAATGTGTTGATGATTATTTTAACTAATTCGAATAGAAAATATTGTAAAATAAGTAATCATTATTATATAATAGCAATTTAAAGTAAAGCAAATTCTTATTATGTCATGCTCACACATGTTTCCCATAATTTTTGTGTGTTTTCATTTATTATTATCCCATATTTATTTAGATGTACCTCCTTCCATAGCACATTATGTGGGATGGAAGTGGATTTGGATTTGGATTCATCAATCTGCATATAAAAAGAGGAATATAATTATGTTGTTGTTTCATGTCACATAAAAGTATTACAGTAGATTTAAAATACGTACTAATTTTTTTTAAGTAAATCATACCCCATCCTTAATTTACGGTTGGGGTACATTGGTTTTATTTCCCATTCCTTATTTTCAGATCTCAATTGTTGTTTTAAAAATAAAAATTTATCAATCAAAGTGATTAATACACGTATTTTCAAACAATTTATTACCAGACACAATATAACTAAAAAGACATCTCTGCACAATGGCCAGTAAGCTCATCCAATGCTTCTTGGGTTATCAGGTGTGCATACATAAGCGGTAGGTGCAAATTTATTTTCCCTTCAATATATTTAAGATGAAACTCATTATAATTGTGTGAAAGCTTATGTGAATCCTTATAGAAAGAATTAATACATATTTCTTGTGGGAGTCGTCTACTATAAATACACTCTACAAAGGATGGTGAAGAGTAAGTCAATGTTTCATTATTTTATCTTTTTAGTAAAATAAATAAAGGATGTCATAATGTTACTATAATATCTTCCAAAATGAGTGTCTTAATCATGGGCACAACATAGTTTCATGAAGCTACGTCAATCATCATGTGCTGCCAAGTGATGAGCCCAATGTAACTACTGAACATGGCCTTATTGGGGTTAATATCATGGCCCCACGCATTCCATCTGACCTCAAATTTGATGCCTTTTCTTTTCACCTTAATAATTTTTTCCAACACTATCATACAATGGTGATCTTGTTGTTTTTTGCATCATTGGTTCTTAATCACCCACTATTTCCTCATATTCAACACCTTCAATATGTTGTTCTTTTGGATTCATAACATCATCATGTGCAAAAGGTCATTGTACCTATGCACTGATAGAAGCAGCGGGTTGAAAAAAGTATTATTCCTTAGAATTAGGAGCATCAGCACATGCAGAAGGCCGTTGTTCCTCTACACTGAGAGCAGCAACAGGTTGAGAAACCTATTGTTCCTCGGGATTGGGAGCAGGATCACATACAGAGGGTCATTATTCCTATGCACTGGGAGCAGTAGAAAGTTGAGAAGCCTATTATTCCTCAAGATTGGGAGCACCATCACGTGAAGAAGTCAATATATATAGAATTGGTTTAACATTTAATGTAGATTATATAAATGAAACAGTGAATAGATAATAACATGAGGTAATTCAATGTATATTATAAAAAAATATAACCTGATTATTGAACTCTCTTTTTTTAAAGGTTGAAGGGATTTGACTCATCTATCACATATCCAAATCCCTTCATTGTGGTATCCTGTTATGTATAAAACCCCATATATATTGGGACCAGTGTGAAATGATTATGACATCCCAATAAAGGGGTAATCCTCAGTTGAATTTTCATCTAACCCTTCAGTGGTTTTGGTTGATAACAAAACAATTGACCACTTTCAATTTGTGGGATCTGGAACATAAAATACTTGTACTGCCTGTGATGCCATTATAAATAGTTCATCTTTGTACCCTTTCTTACTGAAATTCACTTTCACAAATCCCAATTCATTTATTTTAACAGAACTCGTGTTATCAACCCACTTTCATTAAAAAATTGGAACTTGGAATGTTTTATAATTCAACTCTCATATTTTTTGATGATGCCATAGTATGACATATTTGCATAAATTGGATTTTTTTTCCTTCGTACCAGAAACATGCATCACTTTAGCCACAAATTTAACACTACTATTTTTCACGGTACTGTCTTCATCATGTTCATTTGTATAGAACATATAACCATTTATTACATAACCATTGTATGATAATACATACACACTTGGTCCTCTCACTATCCATTGAAGTTGTTTTGAAATTGAATATGGATTTTCATTTGAATCCTTAAAAATATGGTCTTAAAACCATCCTATAAACTATTGATTATGTGTTTTTGATATCCAACTTTTAGCCTTTGATGGATTCAAATGCCTAAGAATTTCTTTATGGGTTTCAACATATAGGGAAACCTATAAACTATTATGAAAAATGTAAAGGTGGTCCAAATATTAATCTGTATAATTGATTATAACAACATCTATTCCATAAATTCCTTCACCCACAAGCCACCCAGTGTGATGAGATTTTGGTCGACCAATGCTTTCCACATCGTATGAGTAGTCAGTACAGAATCTAATGAATTCCTCAACAATATATCTCTCTACAATAAAAATCTCTCAACAACTTTTATTTTTGACATACCATTTCAAAATATTCATATATCATTCAATGGTTTATATCCATCTATAATGTATAGGGCCACATCATTGAAAATCTCTCACCAAGTGAACTATAAAGTGAAATATCATATCAAATAATGATAGCGGGAAGAAAATTTTCAATTCACATAATATGAAGGCAATTTTCTTTTACAGGGTTGGAAATTTCACCGGTTCTATAACATTTCTGCATATATCTTTGAAAAAAATAGAGCTTGGTTAATTTATGACAAACATTCTTGGTATAAATGAAATGTAAAGCTACTGGAATTAGATACTGCATCAAAACATGGCAGTCATATGATTTCAGACCCTTTAACTTTAAATTATTCAATGACATAATATTCTTGATATTCAATGAATACCCATTAGGAACCTTTACATCATTCAAGAAGTTTCAAAACTGATATCTCTTCTTCTTGGAAAGAGTGTAAACAACTGGAGGAAGAAAAGTTCATTTTTTACCCTTCGTTGGTGCCAACTTTTCATGTATTCCCATGTTAACCATGTCCAACCAAGCCTTAATTACATCCTTTGTTTTTCTAGGTTAATTTAGTAATGTTCCAAAGATACTATCATGTAAATTTTTTCAACATGCATAACATCAATAAAATTTCTGACATACAGACAATTCCAGTATGGTAATTCAAAAAAAACTGATCTCTTTTTCCAACCAGTTTTCATAAGTTTTTTCAAAAACAGTTTACCAAAATCAGTGTCCACATATTTTAATTTCTCAAATATTTGATCACCTGTTAGTGTAGATAGTGTTGTACATTATTCTAAACTTATATTGAATGATGTCGTCCAATATCAGTACTAATTTCATTGGGGTAGATTTCTGTAATGCCCAAGAAACATAGTCCTTAGTGAATGTTTCAACCAAATTGACTGTGTACCTTGTTCGTAAATGGGACACCCTTGAGTTCCTTTAATTCTATATCCTAACAAATTTCCATAACCAAGAAATTCATTTATCATCCCATACAACATGTCTCTCAACGTTAAATCTTTATTTCTGTAAGCATCATACAACGTAACACCTAAATCCCACAACAATTTCAAATCTTTGATCAATAGAGTCAAATAAACATCAATATCATTACCTGATTGGTTTGGTCTTGATATAATAATAGATGACATAATATATTTTCATTTCATGCATAACCATGGTGTTAAGTTATAATTTACTAACATAACTGGCCATGTACTATGAGTGCTGCTTTGAAAACCAAAAGGATTCACTCCACCTATAGATAAAGAAAGACAAAGGTTTCTCAGCTCATTTCCAGATTTAGGATACTCATGATCAATTCTTTTCCACTAAGGAGTGTCTGTCGGATGATGAAGTTTCCCATATTTATTTCTTGTATCTGCGCGCCACCTCAATTTTCTTACAGTATCCTCACTTCCATATTGGCACCTAAACTTTGGAATGATTGGAAAGTACCATACAACATTCATAGGACCTAATTCAACTTTTTTGTATCGAGAAGAACCACACTTTGGGCATTATTTAAGTAATTTTTGATCCTTGAGAAATAGTATATAGTTATTTGGATAGGCATGTATTCTTTCAAAGACCATACCCATCGAACATAGCGTTCGTTTAGCATTGTATGTTTGGCTAGGGAGCTTATTATCTTCTAGGATCATATCATTCAATAGAGCAAGTAGTTCAGTAAAGCTTGCATCACACCATCCACTGCCTACTTCCAAATTATATAGCTTTAGTACAGTTGATAATGTTGTATATTTAGTGCAACCAGCATACAATGACATCTTTTTACAACTCTTTAACTTCTCAACCAATTTTGGACAATTATGAAGTTCATCTTCAACTATCATTGTCATTTCCTCAATATGATCTTCATCATCATTCACACCTGAAATCACATCCTCGATACAGTCTTCTTCATTTTCCACGCTTATAATCATAGCAGATGGTCCATAAAACGTGGTGTTATCCCAGTCACTAGCTACATTCACATTTTCCCCAAGTCTATTCCAACATTTATAACTTTGATCAATTATGTGACATATCAAGTGTTCTTCCAACTCCTCTAGACTAATTAGTCTTGAATAACAACAGTATAAACAAAGATAGAGGATTTGAGAAGGGTCATATACATGATCTTTTGAAAACTTGATGAACTCTTTCACCCCATATTCATACTCTTTTGTCATATGATTGGAATCCATCCATTCTCTATTCATGTCCATTCTATTTGATTTAGTAATATTAATATTTAACAAAATAAATACAGAAAAATGAGCCTTTCAAATAAGTGGAACCCAACATTTGAATGTTTTAAATAATTTCATCATGCTTTAAAGATAATGGGTAATTGAATTTAAGAAAATAATTACCTCACTGGTAGTAGGTGTTATTCTCTAAATTCATCCAAAAGAGATAGGGGATGAGTCTCAGGAAACAAAATGCAATAATGAATGTTTGGGAGTGAGGTTATGATGGATATCCTATGGGTTTGATAGAGTTAGTGACATTCTCTTACCATGGTGTTATTATCAATTTATATTATGTAGAAGGTGAAGATAGTGCTAATTTAAGGCTAAGGTTTCTAGTATTGGGTTATTGTAACGTTCCGGTTCTAGGTGTCACCCAATGGTGCCTTGTACCTGGTTGGTCACATGGCCTCAAGCGCATTTCCCTGAACACCAGAGGCTTCCGACTAGCAGCGAGGGCCTTGGGTGTGATAGTGGGGAAACTATTCCCTCATTGACTGAGTAACACAATGGGATAACAACAATATGCAATAGAGAAAGTATTAATACCATACAATAAGTAAACAGTGGAATATTGAAAGTAAATAAACAACTGGAGAACATGTATAGATGATGCATGTCACATATGTCTAGAAAAGCATCCAAACAAGTCACAATACTGGAAATACAGTATTAAATCAAAGTAAAAAAGAAAAAAAATAAACTCCAATGGCATCTCAAGCCTAAACTTGGTCTTGTACTCTCCAGCTCCATAGAAATCAAGTACCTGAAGTCGAAGGGTGCTTTCCCTTATCAATACCTACAACAATATAATATGTTTGGACCCAAAATCATGACCCAAAAAGGGTGTGAGACGAATCCCAGTAGGAAACCACCCAAAGATCCATGCCTAAATGTTAGTGAATATATATAACAGACAAATATGAAAAATGGAGTAATAAACAAGGAAGTACTCAAAAGTAAACAGTCCTGCAGTTTCAACTACACTCATTTACATTTATTAATTATTCAACCAATCATTCACAAGTAACCCTCTAGGAAATTTCTCATAGACTAACCCCTCTTGTTCAACTTATCATTTAACAATAAAGATGTCATAACCCCCCTTGGATAGCTCACACAGTCTAAACCCTTTGGTCTCATGTAAACAGAGATTCTCTGAGGAAGCACTCACTATCAATTCTTCCTATAGTATTTTAACGATAAACTACAGACTCTCTGAGGAAGCACTCAACTTTAATTCCTCTTGTGGTATCATAACGATAACTATAGACACTCTGAGGGAGCACTCAATGTCAATCCCCCCTATGTTCCCGCAGCGTGAAAAGTACAGCAGACACTCTAGGGAATCCCTCAACGTCAATTCCCCCTTATGGTCTAACTTCACCAGGTTCCCATAGCCCTGTGTAAAGTAATCGTGCACAAACAATATCCAGCATCCAAAGAAAATATCAAATACTACTTGGCTAAATAGCTACAATTCATATAACAAGCATGTCATATTATAATCACTCTATCCTAACAGCACTATGCATGGAAATAAAAACAGCCTAACAGACAATTCTATACCCAACAGCCAATATCAAAAAAACATGGGAAAACACATCCATAGCAAGGTAATAAACCCTATTCATAATCAAACACTCCTACTCAAGCAAACAAAGCATATCAGGCATTAATAGGGTTAAATTACCTAAACACTCAATACCCTAAACTAGGGTATTGGGCACTTTTTCACATATAATTCAAATACAATCTACGGTAAGGCACAAACCACCTACCTCGATATTGTACAATCAATATAGTTGAATATAAACCTTTGAATCAACCTAGAACTTTGTAGATCTACCAAAATGTCTAAAATGTTAAACCAAGGATATCTCAAGAAAGATGAGAAATCAAGAGATGAAGTTCTAGAAGAAGGAAGAACTCATCGTGGTGATTCCAATGCAATCGACGATGGTTGATTCGGAGCACAGACGGCGGTTCAGGGGCTCAGAGAAGAATCGGTAATATATGTCTTTCCTAGATGAGACAAATCCAAAAGAAGATGTTTCTATAAAATAGACGTGGACCCGGACCGATATAACAAATAAAAAGAAATGTACACTGCGTGTTCTTTTAATGTGCATGTTGTGTACATGTCTTAACTGGCCTCCGCTTTAGGCGATCTCCAGGTCACCCAACACGTCCATATACTGGCCGTTACACGGCCAGTACATGGTGTGTACTCCTATGTTGGTCAGAGTAGATCACTCAAGAGGGGGGTGAATTGAGTGTCATATTCAGTGTATCATCTTTGGTGTGTCATCTTCTGTGTGTCATCTTCGGTGTGTCATCTTCAGTGTGTCATCTTCAGTGTGTCGAACATCGGTGTGTCGAACATCGGTGTGTCGAACATCGGTGTCAGTGACTCTGAAAAGCTTATAAAGTGTCTATCTTACACATAACATTACTAATTAAGTGACATCCAAAAATACATGTAAAAATACACTTGTAATCATATTGATTCATATATATATAGGGTATTTACTTATTGAATTATATAGTTCTGTATGAAATAATTTATTTACTTAGAGATATTAAATGGCATGAAATAGTAGTATATGTAGGTTGACATATATTTTTTATTATAAAAACTAATATAGAATAGAGGGTCCAACAATCTCCTCCTTTTTGATAATCACAAATTATGTCATACATGTAAATATAAGGAATAATAATAATTGGACTTAGCATAAGCTTCGCTAAATTTGATTATTCAATATAAATAAAGCCTTCCCTTGTATGAGTTTTTAAAACAAATCTCCCCCTCAATAAATGTATTATGTTGAGTACATGCCATGTGTCCTATGCTAGAATGTCTCCCCCTTAGATTAATAATGTATGCCTCTTCTTTTTCTCCCCCTTTTGGGATTAGCAAAAAAAAGAAAAGAATAAGGAAAGAAGATAAATAGCATAAAATAAAATAAAAGACAGAGAGAAGATAAAAAAAGAGTTCCATTAAGAAGAAAAAGAGTACATTCAATAAAAATAATACAAATCCCAATCAAAGATACAATCCATACCTAAGGGTTTGGCTTCTGAGGGGATTTTCCTTTATCTGAAGGATCCAGAGTAGGATGAAAAGGTTTGGGAGTGGCAGAGGGAAGAGGTGGTCTGAAGATAACACTTGGCAGGGGCAACACCTGTAGGGACATTGGCTGTAATACTAGGCCTTCTCTCTGACAACACACGACTGGGAGATTGCTCTGTAATGACCGGTCAAATTTGGGAAAGAGCCTGAGAGATAGTCATTGGAGCAAGAGGCTGAGAGGGAGTACTAATGGAAGCAGCAGGAGGTACCACAATTGCTTTAGCCTGGACATGCAGATATGTCTTAAGGAGGTTGATGAAATCATTGATGATTTCACCACCATATTGCATAGCTTTCTCAAAGTCATCCTTATTCTCCATGAATTTATTCAGCATAGGGGTAAAATCCTTCAATTGAGCAACCTTTTTCTTGAACGCTTCTGTGACTGGAGGTATTCTGAGATTTTCTGCTAGAAATTTGAATCTATTTATCAGATCATGCTTGGCATAAATCTTAGTAAAGTACTTATCCACTTTCTCTCTAATCTCTTTCTGAACAGCAGAGGCTTCATTTGTGCACTGCCTAACCATATTGTACACAAGGTCTGTATTTCTATGTACCTTTTCAAGAGTTTCTTTGTTTGAAACACTCTAAAGATTTTGGAGTTCCTCTCTCATCACAGCCTTGAGAGATTCCAAATCAACAACAGCACCATTCCCACTCCTAGAGCTGGAAGGGCCAGTAATCATTTTTCCAAGCTCCTCTTTCAATTTCTTCAGATCTACACTTAGTATATGATCCACCAAGTTCCTAATAACTTCTATTACACCACTAAATGAGGTCTTGAAATCAGAGGTTAGAGAATTTAACTCATTGCCCATCTTCTTTACTTCTTCTCTCAGGAAGGTATTATGTCGAATGATGGTTTCTGTTGTAGTAATGAGATTTGGTTGAATCTCCTAAATCACCATCCTTGCAATATTTGCTGCATAAACATCTGAGATACCTATTGAAGTGGAGGCTTCACTTATAGATCCAACTGAGGCTTTCACCAACTCACATATATCATTTTTGAATTTCTCTAAATCAGCCTTAGTGACATGGTCACTAGGAACTGTTTGTGTTATTGGATCTACCGCTGGAGATGCAACTGGTGGAATAGGTTCTGCTTCAGCTTGGGCTTGTGGAACAGAAGGAGGAGGCACCCTCTCTTCATCTGAGTCATATTCCAACCCAAAAAGGATTTATCCTAGATCATTATTCCATTCTCAAGTACAGGTCCAATCTATTGGTTCAATAGTGTCAATCCTGATCCTTCTTCCTTGAGGCTCAGGAATAACTTCAACTTCATCAGCTTCTTCATCCTATCCTCTATCCATAATGACATTTCTTGGTACTGGTATCAACTGAGCTTGATGTTCTGCATGTGCTCCACCCACTTCAACTTCTCCAGGTACTTCCTCAATTTGAGGCACCTGATCCTCAGCTTCTTCCTCATGGACACCAGCTATAAGTTCATTTAATTACTAAATTATTTCTTGATTTTCAGCATTAGGATGGGGTGATATGTCCTCATGACCAGCATCTCTATGATCAACATCTTCCTGCTCAATAGGATCAGCACCATTACTAGCTCCATGTACAGATTCCTCACTGGATTTTCCAACTACTTGTTGTCCCACTTTTAAAGAATCACGTACATGCTCATCATTTCCTCCTTCATCCTCATCACTATCATCATCATCATACTCCTCTTCTAATTTACTTACATAACCTTCAACACTAGTAAAATCGGTCTCTTCCTCATCTTCATCACCTAATAAGGATTCTCTTGAGGGTAAGTCTAAAGGTGGACTAGAAGATCCATAAGACATGTCCTTGGGACTTTCAGCAATATCAGGATCACTCTTGTCATCAAAAGGAGATCCTTCTTCCCTTGGCACTTTAGTTTCAGCTTCCTCATTAGAATAAACAGGTTCTTCTTCTGGTTTGAGACCTAGATCAACTTGATCCTTTGGTCTGGTAGGATGGTCAATTGGATTGAAATCATCATACAGTTTCTCCTCATCACATACCCAGCATTTCTTTCATGGATTCCAGAAGATCTTCATTCTTTTACAAATATCTTTTTGAAGGAAGAAACCACTACATGCACTTATCACATCATCTCCATCTTCCACACAACCTAACCTTTTTAACATGGCAGAGATCATCCTTGGATAGTACAAATATGTTGCATTCTTGGATGGATTTATCAAATCAGAGACATACTCCATTAGATACCTACACAAGTTCACTTGTATCCCATGTTTCGATAGATATATCAGGAATACATCCTGATACTTCACAGTAGAGAAATCTCCCTTCCTTGGGTAGATTTGATGTTGTATAAACTTAAAAAAAACCCTTACCTCGCCTTTAAACTCACTTGTAATAGTCCTCTTAGATTATCCATTTATAGTCAGCTCCTTCATAGCATCTTCATAAGAGAATAAATCAGAGGAAGGTGGAATATTACCCGGATAATCAGCATAGACACCTTCATGAGGCATCTCTAAGCACTCAGCCCATTCCTTAGATGAAAAAACTATTTCCTTTACCTTTACCATTGACTTCATTTTAGATTCCTTAGCTTCATCCAGGGATATCTTCAAATTTCGATAAAATTCATGTACTAGTTGGGGATAATAATGCTTTTCAATATTAGAGAACTAGTTTAGCCATCCTTGAGATTCTAGGACTCTCAATAAAAATGACTTTCTTGATAGAATCCACTCAGCAGATACTTCTTTTTCAGTCGTAACCACTCAGCTTTCCAAGCTCGGTTTTGCAGTCCCACTGGACTCACCTTTCTGACGCTTAACAGGTAGAGATTTGCTTGGCTCTTCCATAGTACGCTTGGTCCTTTTGATTTCGAGGTTTCGGATTCCAAAGGAGTTGAGAGGTCACGGGTCAAGAGATAGAGTGACAAAGGGTAGAAGGCTTTACGACAGTGGGAAAGTGAAAGGTCAGGATGGATTAGACTTAGTATATCATTTAGGGATTGTAAATCGTAAAGCATAAAATTTAAACACATCAAAAATAATACCAAAACAATGTCATTTTATTTAAAACAGACAGAATTACAAAATAAACCTTAAATATATCAGTGTTATTGAATCGTTTTTACATGATCGGTTTCACAAGATCAGTTTCACAAGATCAGTTTCAGGGATCTGTTTCACACGATTGGTTTCAAGGATCGGTTTGACAAGATCAGTTTCATGGATCGGTTTGACAATATCAGTTTCAAGGATCGGTTTCACAATACTTTAGAGATTTATCATTCCTAGTTTAAGTCTGATGTAGTTCATTTTCTCAAAGTTTAGGGGTTTAGTGAATATATTAGCAAGCTGATACTCAGTCCCAATAAACTCAAGAGTTATATCACCTTTTTGATAATGATCTCTCAAAAAGTGATGTCTTACATCAATATGATTTGTTCTAGAATAAGAAATTGGATTATTATAAATGTTAATATCGCTTGTGTTATCACCCAAATGGCCCGAAGGCCTTCATTTTTATTTATTTTTTATAACCCACCTTTCAAGGGATGAGGGGGAACCCTTACAAGGCTCGTAGGCACAGAGATTACATGGCCCGTAGGATTAGGAGATTACATGACCCAAAGGTCTTAGGGAATTCAACCAGACTATCTACAAGTAATTGCCCCTCTCTAGCATATGCATCATGATAGTAGCTCTCCACCTTCGCATGGTCGTCTGGCTAGGCTTCCCATGCAAGCACAGGCTGGTCCCGATGGCATAGCCATACCCTCTCATTCTGAAAAGTCCATCTGGCTCTGCTTTGGTGAGTGCACCTACTCTGAATCCTCTTTTGGGGCTGCTCCTTTTTTGTAGTGTGTTTGGGGAAACTGCATGTGGCCCGAAGTCAGAGGTACTCTTTCTATATAACTTACATCCACCAAAGTCAGCATCTGAATACCTAACTAAATCAAAAGGTTTTCCTTTTGGATAGAACAATCATAAATTAGTTGTATACTTGAGGTATTTGAAAATTCTTTTAACAGCATTTAAATTTGACTCTTTTGGGTTTGCTTGAAACATCACACACATACACACACTGAACATAATATCTGGCCTACTATAAGTTAAGTATAGAAAACTCCCAATCATTCCTCTGTAAGCAGTTTGATCAACTGATTTTCGATTATCATCAAGATCCAACTTACATGTATAACTCATAGAAGTTTCACTACTCTTAATGCTAACAAAGCCATATCTTTTCAAAAGATCTTTTGTGTACTTACTTTGATTTAAAATAATACCTTCTTTATTTTGAAATATTTTAAATCCAAGAAAATATTTAAGTTAGCCCATTAAACTCATTTCAAACTCACTTTGCATTATTTTTGAAAAATCATTACATAAATAATTTTTAGTATATCCAAAGATAATATCATCTACATATATTTGGGCTATTAAAACTTCTTTTGAAATTGTTTTTATAAATAAAGTAGGATCTGTAAGTCCTTTTGTAAAGCCTTTAGAAATAAGAAAATTACTCAATATTTCATACCAAGCTCTTGGAGCTTGTTTCAAACCGTATAAATCTTTAGATAATTTGAACACATGATTTGAAAAATGTGGATTTGTAAAACCTAGGGGTTTTTCAACAAAAACATCCTCAACTATATAACCATTTAAGAATGCACTTTTGACATCCATTTAATAAATTTTAAAATCCAAATGCGTTGTATAGGCAAGTAAGATCCTAATTGCTTCAAGTCTAGCTACTCGTGCAAAGGTCTTTTCATAATCAATTCCCTCTTCTTGATTATATCCTTGTGAAAATAGCCTAGCTTTGTTTCTGACTATATTTACAGCTTCATCTACTTTATTTCTAAACACCCATATAGTTCCTATGGTCAAAGTATCCTTTGGTCTATCTACAAGTTTACAAACTTTATTTCTTCCAAACTAATTAAGTTATTCTTGCATATCCATTACCCAAAATTCATATATGATCGCATCATTGATATTTTTAGGTTCAATCTATGACAAGAAGTCTTTATGTTCAACTTGTTTTCTCAAAGAATCTCTTGTTTGTGTTCCTCTATCTAAATCTCCAACAACAGCATCTAGGGGATGATTCTTAAGGGTCCTAGTTGGTCTAGAGAAGGTAGGACTAGATATTTCAAGTTGGTCAGGTTGATCTGGTTCACTGTGATTAGGATCTGGAGAATTTATAGAACTTTATGTTTTCATAGATTCCTTCATATGATGATTTGAGGTTTTATCATTAATGTCCAGATTGGACATATCCTCCTCAATATTTTTTAGTGAGGTCTTGGGCTCATGTGGATCTGCTTCATTAAACTTGATATGTACAGATTCCTCCACACATTTGGTTTTCTTATTAAAGACTCTATAGGCTTTTCTTGATTTAGAATATCCAAGAAATATTCCTTCATCACTTTTGGAGGAAAATTTATCTAAATTATCTTTATTGTTTAGAATATAAACTTTACATACAAACACTTTAAAATAACCTACTTTGGGTTTCCTATTATTCCACAACTCATAAGAAGTTTTCTTAAGGATGGATTTGATTAAGACTCTGTTTATTATGTAACAAGTTGTATTAATAGCTTCAGCCCAGAAATAAATAGGTAGGTTATATTCATTGAGCATAGTTCGGGCAATTTCCTGTAGAGTTTTATTTCTTCTTTCTACCACACCATTCTATTGAGGCGTCCTAGGAGCAGAGAAATTATGATTATAGCCATTTAGTGAGAAAAAAGATTCAAAATCTTGATTCTCAAACTCACAACCATGATCACTTCTTGAGGATTTAATCTTAAGTCCACTAAGATTTTATATAGTCCTGGCATACTTGGTAAAGTGTGAACAAGCTTCACTTTTGTGAGCTAGGAAAAAGGTCCAGGTGTACCTAGACAAATCATCTACAAGAACATAAACATAGTGCTTCCCATTGAGACTCAAAACTCTAGATGGTCCAAACAAGTCCATGTGAACCAATTCAAGAGGTTGATAAGTAGTTACTTCTTTCTTTGGTTTAAAAGAGATTTTATGTTACTTTCCTTTTTGACAAGGATTACATATTTTATTGTTTGGAAACTCTAATTTGGATAAGTCTTTAACTAAACCTTTTCTAGTTAACTTCCTAAGAGAGTGTATGTTGCAATGTCCTAGTCTTCTATGCCATAGCCAAGACTCTTTGTGAAAGGAATTTAGACAAGAGAGATTCTGTGAGGCTAGTGTGTCTAGATTTATAGCATATATGTTATCATTTCTAAAAGTAGTAAATACTAAGTTATTCTTGGAATCAAAAACATGGCATGAATCATTTTTAAATTTAACATTAAATCCATCATCACCCAATTGAGATATGGTGAGCAAGTTATACTTTAATCCATCAACGTACAGTACTTTAGAAATTAAAATAGAGTTAGGGTTACCAATATGGCCTAGGCTGATGATTTTTCCTTTACCATTGTCACTAAATGTGACATGTCCTCCATCAATCTTGATAAGACTTTTAAAATCTTGAAAAATACCCTTTAATGTGTCTTGAACACCCACTGTACAAGTACCACATATTTTTACAGGATCTCTTT
Organism: Viscum album; assembly: GCA_963277665.1. Taxonomy (NCBI): domain Eukaryota; kingdom Viridiplantae; phylum Streptophyta; class Magnoliopsida; order Santalales; family Viscaceae; genus Viscum; species Viscum album. The sequence goes on from OY728146.1 coordinate 540,354,602, forward strand.
AGGCAGTTTACCTATAAAACAGTTCATCCAAGAAACGACTTTGGTACCCATATTTGTCTGGGTCCACATACATTAGTGATATAAGCTTTAGGAACCCACAACTGTCTTATGGGTTTTCTATATGAAGAATATAAAGTGTTTGAAAAGTAAACTTTGTTTGGTCCTGAAGAATTAGATATAGTAAAATAATTATTGGAACTGGAACTTGCTGTAAAATTCTGGTTTTTGAAAAAGGTAGCAGATTTTCTAGATCTAGTTACAAAATGTGATTTGGATAAATTTCTTTGACCTGGTTGATATCCTATTCCTGAAGTATACTTAGAATCTATTTTTTTTTTCAAGCATTTGAGTAAGATTATTTTTCCCATTGGTGAATTTTTCCAAGTCTTTCTTCAATTTATCATTAGACGTTTTTAACTCATTGTTTTCCTTGAGCAATTGAGCATTTTTCTCTTTTCCAGTTGTAAGTTCAGAGTTAATAGTCATAATAAGAGCATGTTGTTTCTTCAAATATTTATACTTATGTTTAAACTCATTACATGTTTCTTCTAGCATATTGTAATATTTGAATAATTCATTATTTTTCATATTCTTATATTCACTTTCAGAATAATAATAATTATGCACAGGTGAGTCTAAGGTTACCTCAGTTGTGTTTGTCATAAAACAGATATTATACATATCGTCTTTCTCATTTTGAGAAGAGGCGGATTCACTTGAGTTGTTCTCAGAGGCACTCTAGGTGGCCTTCATTGATTTCTTATACCTTCTATCATTATTTTCATACTTTTTCTTATATTTCATCTTTGGAAAGTCTGCCTTGACGTGTCTTTTCCTTTTATATTTGTAGCATATTATCTCTTCTGATTTATCATTTCTCTTCCAATCCTTTTTCTAATTTCCCTTGTTATCGTACTTTCCTTTGTAATTGGGTTTTTTGAAAAACTTATTTTTCCAATAAAGTTTCTTCATATCTTCTAGCCAACTGGTCCATTTCTTCATCAATGTCTGAAGCTACTTCATCATTTCTTGAGCTTTCAATAGTAGCTTGAACTTTCTCCTTGTCTTTGCTTTTAGAATCAGTTGTCTTGAAAGCTACAGACTTTCATTTTGGTTCATCCTCTTCTTGATTTACCTTCAATTCCTATTCATACATCATTAATTTTCCAATAAATTCCTTCACTAGAATCTTATCAATATTGCATGATTCTATGATTGATACAGACATTCCACACCATCTTTCTGGTAAGCATCGTAGAATCCGTATAATATGCTCTTTGGCTATTACTTCTCTTCCTAAAGAAATCATGGTATTCATAATTTCATTAAACCTGAGATACATATCAGAAATAGAATCATAAAGATTCATTTTGAAGTTTTCATATTTAATAGTATAAGTATTTAATCTCATTTCTTTAACATTAGATGTTCCCTCATGAGAAACAGACAGAGTGTCCCAAATCTCATGTGCAGTTTTACAAGCAGAGATACGGTTAAATTCTTTATCTCCTAGTGCACAGTACAGAGCATTCATTTCTTTACAGTTATTGTTATAGGTGGTCTTGGTCGGTTAATCCCAAGTGTTTCTAGTAGTTTCAGTAACTGTATATTTACTTTCAATAGCAGTCCATATTTTAAATCCCATGCTTTATAGATGTATTTTTATCTTAAGTTTCCACTTAGAATAATTTGTTCCATTAAAGAAAGGAGTTCTATTGGTAGCAACCCCTTCTAATCTATTTTCCATAATACAGATTGTAAAATAATTTCAAAGAGATAAAAATTTAGAAATAATAGAAATTTTGAGATCTTTGAGAAACAACTATAATCACAGTTGACAAGATTTGAAAACTGACAATAACTTTTAAATTCCTTTGATACCAAATGTTGGTTAGAGTAGATCACTCAAGAGGGGGTGAATTGAGTGTCTATAAAAATTTCTGTTAAAATTCATTCTTTAAAATAACATTCCCTATTAAAATAAAATCAAAGACAGTTTGTAGTGAATTTATAAAAGTCCTGAATGTTCAATTAATTTCTCAAAAGATTGATTATTTCTTAGCTTTACTAATCTAAAGATTTGTCAAACTTTTGAAACTAATCTACTAATTAAAAATAGATGTAAACACTTATTAAACTAACTATCACAGTTCATTTTATCTTAATGTGAAAAATACATATCAGATTAGAACACAAGACAAACAGCACAACGGTTAAAATAAGAGGTTCGGTCTCAAGCTGAGACTTAGTCCTCTCCACTTGGTAATCACCTGCCGCTAAGCAGTTTATTTTAATAAACTTTTGATACACACCCTAGATCGGGGTTTACAACAACACATAGGGCTGTCTAGGTCACACTTGACCTCTACCATAGTTATTCATGGGAAAACTATCAAACATATAACACAGGATCTCTTCCACAGTTCTACGTGGGATACAAGATTAGAAAGGAATTGAGTGTGAGGAAATTTTAGTATCCTTTAGTTATGATCAGGAGGCAGTGTGTGTGACACAAAAAGATACACACACTTCTCAAATAATAAACACAAGATCGCAACAGAGTTATAAAAGAAGAATAGAGTTTAGAAATCTCTGTGTGTTGTACAGTAAAGCTCTGGACTCAATGGATGTAGAGAAAATGATATTTGAGTCCTCTTCTGGAAGTTGGCTCTAAAAAAGAGTATTGTAGTCTCTGTAATCTAGCTTCCAAGTGTGTAAAGGTTTAGCTCTTCGATGTCAGGATGTTCAGCGAGATTCAGCAGGATGCAGCTTGTAATATTAAACTTCTTGTATACTCAACCTTCAAGTTCTTCTATTTTCAATATCTTGCATATTCGCACAGCCATCCTTTTTGTTTTTCTAGCGGGTTCAGAGTCTCTCTTTTTAGGTTGAGCTTGTAATCCTTTTATACTTCAAGGTCCAGTAGGCATGACGATCTTCCCATGTGCATGTACCTCGTACTGTCTACGGATAGTCCTACATACAACATTAAATAATGTCAGAAACATTAATTTGTCTAAATATGACTTTTAGAAATAAATTTGAATTAATAAATTTGAAACAGTTATTTATGACTATCAGTGAGTCATAAGTATCGGTCTTTTATCATCAGACTGCTAACATCGGTGTGTCATCATCGGTGTGTCATCTTCAGTGTGTCAACTTCGGTGTGTCATCTTTGGTGTGTCATCTTTGGTGTGTCATCTTCAGTGTGTCATCTTTGGTGTGTCATCTTCGGTGTGTCATATTCGGTGTGTCATCTTCAGTGTGTCATCTTCGATGTGTCATCTTTGGTGTGTCGAACATCATTGTGCCGAACATCGGTGTGTCGAACATCGGTGACAATGACTCTGAAAAGCTTATGAAGTTTCTGTCTTACACATAACATTACTAGATTAAGTGACATCCAAAAATACATGTAAAAATACATTTGTAATCATATTGATTCATATATATATATATATAGGGTTTTAACTTATTGAAGTATATAGTTCTGTATGAAATAATTTATTTACTTAGAGATATTAAATGGAATGAAATAGTAGTATATGTAGGTTGAAATATATTTGTGATTATGAAAACTACTATAGCATAGAGGGTCCAACATCCCAAAATTTCTAAAACATCCCTTTTTCTCAAAAATTCCATAAAACAAGATCTATACCTGAAAAGAAGATCCGTGTTCTTACAAACTTCCCCCCTTAAAAAATTGTCCCCAAATTTCCCTAAGAAGGTGGTGAAGAAGAATCCTCGAACAACTCTGACCAATATAATCACACATCGGTCTCCCTCTCCCAAGTCTCGTCCTGTACTCGCTCGTGCTGCCATAGCACCCGTACCAAAGGAACAGACCTACCATGGAGAACTTTCACGCTGCGATCAATAATCCAGATAGGATGCTCCTCAAATGATGTGTCCACCTCTAACTCAACCTACTTGGGTTGAAAAACATGAGACGGGTCTGAGAAGTAACGTCATAGCTAAGAAATGTGTAAGAAGTCATGCATAGCTCGGTACCTATGCGGTAACTGCAATCGATAGGCAACCTGCCCGACTCTCTCTAAGACCTCAAACAGACCGACATATCTCAGCGAAAGCTTACCCTCTCTCCTAATCCTCCTGTGTCCCAACCTTGGTGTGACACGTAGAAAAACCTGATCTCCGACCTCGAACTCCAGAGGTCATCTCTGTCTATCAGTATAAGACTTCTGTCGTGATTGTGTAGTAGTCATCCTCTTTTGAATCAACTCCACCTGTTCTGTGGTCTCCTGGATAAGATGAGGTCTCAGCATAGCTGTCTCTCCTACTTCCAGCCAACATAGGGGTGATCGGCATGATCTACTGTACAAAACCTCATAAGGTGTCATCTGAATAGTTTCTTGTAAACTATTATTGTAGGAAAACTACACTAGAGGTATGTGCTTCTCCCACGAACCTCCAAAATCTAGTACGCATTCTCGAAGCATTTCCTCCAACACCTAAATCGTACACTCAGACTGGCCATCTATCTGGGGATGGTAAGTTGTACTCAGAAGTACCTGTGTACCCAAAGCCCTCTATAGTCCCTGCCAGACCCGAGAAGTAAAATGAGAATCTCTATCTGAAACGATGGAGTGTGGAACCCCATGTAAACGTACAATCTCTCAGATGTACAACCGTCCAAGCTCATCAAGACTGAAGGTCTCCTTGATCGGTAAGAAGTGTGCAACCTTCATGAGTCTATCAACAACAACCCAAACTGCATCATTCCCTCGAGGAAACTTCTGTAAAACTATCATGAAATCCATCGTAACATCATTCCACTTCCACTCAGAAATAGGTAACTGCTGAAAAAGCCCTGCTTGTTGCTGATGCTCTGCCTTCACCTGCTGACAGGTGGAACACCTCATCACAAAACCAGCAATATCTCTCTTCATTCCTGACCACTAATACTAATGGTGTAGATCTTGATGCATCTTGGTAACACCATGATGAACTACCCAAACTGAGGAATGAAAATCATGCATCATCTCCTCATGCATGTCTACTAACACTCATATGCATCCATGGAAGCACAAGATCTCGTCCTTGCCTACAGTCCATCCAAGAATAGGGTCCTCTCCTATCACACTCTCCCATAGGAATAGGCCTTCAAAATCTAATAACCGCCTCATTCACACTCAATCAAGTAGAGTAGAGGTAACAGTTATAGAAGAAAGAAGTGTATGCCCCTATCTGTCGTGCATCTCCAAATGCATCTTAGAGAACAGAGTCATAAGCTGTCACTCACTACTGACCTCTTGAACTGCTTGTATCTGAGTCCTCCTGCTCAACGCATTAGCCACTGCATTGCCTTTACCAGGTGTATAGGCAATCTAAAAGTCAAAGGACTAATACTTAGAAGTGCAAGAAAGGAACAGAAGAAAGAAAGCATTCAGGTTTTTTAAAACATGGATACACAGCGTGTATGACTCCTACACAGCGTGTTCCCTTAAGCTTTCACATGGGCGTGTACTTCTGCCAACCCAGGTCGTGTAACACCCCCATTCACACAGCGTGTTCCTCACAAGGACACAGCGTGTACTTCAATCACCTTCCCCTTCCTGAGTTCTCCTACACGACTAAACCACACGGTTCTCTTGAAACAAGACTATATGGCGTGTTTGTGCTAGACACGGTGTGTACTAGGAGGAATCCACCAACCCATGTCATTATTCACATAGCTGGTTACACGATTGACTCCGCACAACATGTTCATGATGGACACGGCATGTACTACTTGATTTTCATCCACCCATGTCGTTAGTCACACGGACAGATACATGATCTCTATAACACGGTGTGTACGTCTGGAACACAGTGCGTTTCACCAAAGATTTCCCAACCCCATGTCTCTGCCCACACAATCAGTCACACGGTTAAGGACTACACGGCGTGTACATATAGTACATGGCGTGTACTTAAGAAAAACAGTTTCTTCCCAAACAAAAGGATACATGGCATGTATTCATCATTACACACCGTGTATTCTGGATTTTTCCCGACAGTAAGGCTCAGAAACTACTCTAGAACCCCATAAAACACAAAAACAAGTATTAAAATACCAATTTCTGATCTGTGGGGGGCCATACTCCCCGAGAATCAAAGCTTGACATCTTACTCATGTATATCACAAAGTATAACAGAGCAATCAATCACATGATCCACCAAATTCTGATCCATAAGGGCCCATAACACCTCAGGGACCAAAGTTTGGCATTCATTCAAAGAAACTTTACATATTATCAATACCCAATCAAATTGAAGGTGTTCTGTCAAGGAATCTATCACAACAGCATGCATATCTAGCGCAACATCTATCACAAAAACATGCAATCAAGAATGCACCCTAAATGCCATGACAAGAATGCATGACATGTGATCTCTATCAAGTGCCTATATGATGCATGAGATGGAATACCCTCATCTCATCAGGTTGCAACAGAAATAGAACCTTAATGATATAAATCATAACAGCACAAAACATGTGTATCACCCAACAGTGAAATCAAATCAACTGTAACAATTGCAAAACCAGAAGAAAAAAATTTGCAATATTCGAGGTGTTAGTTTTTTCCTGTACATGGGTTAGCTACTCCCGAGAACAGCTTATTACCAAATACCTATTCCTTCTTATCCCTGTCTATAGGATCCAAACAGTAAGTCAATAAGAAAAGAATTCATCTGATGCCACTTTGTAACGTCCCGATTCTGGGTGCCGCCCAAGGGTGCCCTGTACCCGGTTGGTCACATGGCATCAAGCGCATTTCCCCGAACGCCAGAGGTTGTCGACTAGAAGCGAGGACATTTGGTGTGATAGTGGGGAAACTATGCCCTCATTGGCTGAGTAACACAGTGAAATAACAACAATATACAACAGCAGAAGCAGTAATACCATACAATAAGTAAACAGTGGAAGACTGAAAGTAAATAAACAATTGGAGCACGTGTATAGATGATGCATGTCACATGTGTCTAAGAAAGCAGCCAAATAAGTCACAATGCTAGAAATATAGTACTAAATCAAAGTACAAAAGAAAACAAATAAACTCCAACAGCATCATAAGCCTCATCTTGGTCTCGTGCTCTCCAGCTCCACAACAATCAAGTACCTGGAGTCGAAGGGCGTTTTCCCTTATCTATACATGAAAGAATATAATTTTTTTGGGCCCAAAAGCATGACTCAAACAGGGTGTGAGACGAATCCTAGTAGGCAACCACCCAAAGATTTGTGCCTAACTGTCAGTGAATATATATAACAGGCAAATATGCAAAATGAAGTAATAAACAAGGAAGTACTCGAAAGTAATCAGTCCTACAGTTTCAACTACACTCATTTATATTTATTAATTATTCAACCAATCATTCACAAGTAACCCTCTAGGAAGTTCTCACAGCCTAACCCCTCTGGTTCAACTTATCATTTAACAATAAAGATGTCACGACCCTTCTAGGATAGCTCACACAGTCTAACCCCTTTGGTCTCATGCAAACAAAGACTCTCTGAGGAAGCACTCACCATCAACCTTATAGTATTTTAACGATAAACTACAGAATCTCTGAGGAAGCACTCAATGTCAATTACTCATGTGGTCTTGTAACGATAACTATAGACACTTTGAGGGAGCACTCAATATCAATCCCCCCTATGGTCTTGCAGTGTAAAAAGTACAACAGACACTCTGGGGAAGCCCTCAATGTCAATTCCCCATATGGTCTCACTTCACCAGGTTCCCACAGCCCTATGTAAAGAAATCGTGTGCAAATGATATCTAGCAGCCAAAGTAAATCTCAAATACTACTTGGATAAACAGCTACAATGCATATAACAAGAATGTCATATAATAATCATTTCATCCTAACAGCACTAGGCATGGAAAGAAAAACAGCCTAACAGGAAATTTTAGAACCAACAGCCAATATCAAACAAACATGGGCAAACACATCCATAGCAAGGTAATAAACCCTATTCATAATCAAACACTCCTACTCAAGCAAACAAAACATAGCAGGCATTAATAGGGTTAAATTCCCAAAACACGCAATACCCTAAACTAGGGTATTGGGCACTTTTTACACATATAATTCAAAGACAATCTACGGTAAGGCACAAACCACCTACCTCGATGTTGTGCAATCGATATCGTTGAATCTTAGTCTTTGAATCGACCTAAAACGTCGTAGATCTACAAAAACGTCTAAAACGTTCAACCAAGGATATCTCACGAAAGAGGAGAAATCAAGAGATGAAGTTCTAGAAGAAGGAAGAACTCATTGTGGCGATTCCAAGGCAATCAATGGTGGTTGATTCGGAGCACAGATGGCGGTTCGGGGCTCAGAGAAGAATCAGCGATATTTGTCACTCTTGGACGAGACGAAGCTAAAAGAAGATGTTTTCGTAAATGAGACGCGTTCCCGATCCGATATAACAAATAAAAAAGAAAAGTACATGGCATGTTCTTTTAATGTACATGTCGTGTACATGCCTTAATCGGCCTCCGCTTTAGGTGGTCTCCAGGTCACCCCACACGGCCATGTACTAGTCGTTACACGGCTAGTACACGGCTACCCGCGGCAACCGAGTACATGGTGTATACTCCTAAAATTTCAAAAACTCCCCTTTTTCTCAAAAATGCCAGAAAACAAGATCCATACCTGAAAAGAAGATCCGGGTTCTTACAGTTATGGTCACCCGAGCTAGATCATTTCAATAAGGGATTTGTGTGAGTCTGATGAATCACGGGGAATAAAAAAAGTTGCCAAGTATTTTTATAAAACTGTATAAATGTATATATATGTTATAAAAGTACGCATAAATTATAGAAGTATATAGTTTTACAAATTTATAAATGTTCAAAATTATAATATATACAAGTAAAATTTATGAAAGTATAAAAGTATAATAATTTATAAGGAATAAAACTATAATTGTATATTAATTTATAAATCTAGAAAACTATAAAAGTATAAATAATTAATAAAATTTTATATTTAAACTATATATGTAGATATGATATAAAATAAAATTTATAAAAGTATATAATTTTATAAATGAATAAAACTATAAAGTATAAATATTTAATAAAAAACTATTATCAAATTATATTAGTATAATATGATATAATATAAAATTTATAAAAGTATATTAATTTAAAATCGTATAAAACTATAAAATTATAAACTTGAAACACTTTAAATATGTCAAAAGACATTTGCATACCATGCATTTTTAATGCTTCCTATAATTTGTTTTTATAAAAAAAATAATAGAGGGTCCATAGAATAATTATTAATGTTTTTCCTTATTAAATGCGTATAAAATACTTTAATAGAAAATTGGTTGTTGTGAAAAATTACTTCATTTAATATAAAATTAGTTTTCTATGAATTATAAATAATGAAAATATATTCATTGTAATCCAACACTATATCATTAATAAAAAATTATAAAATAACAATATTATATATATTGAGTTTCCATCATTCAAAATATCTATGAAATACTCTTCTACGGAGAGAATGGTATCTGTAATGAACTATATAAAATACACTGATGCATTGTAAATTATATTATAAATTATATTTTTAATGATTTTCATTGTTGAAATTTCATATTTAGTTTTATTAGCTCATCCCAAGCCATTTAAACATTATTAACCAATTATTTCATCGCTACACGGACTTCTAGAAAAACACCAACCCTCTCGTCTCATCAACCACATAACATGGTGTCACGTCACCACACCATAGTACGATCATAGACCAACCATATCACTGCCTCCCCAAAGCACAAACACATACAAACCACATCATCGCTTACCCGCAGCACGTCCACTAACCAACCACACAGCGCCACCCCACAACATGGACACATACCAACCATATGAGCTCCCACGTCACAAATGCACATTGTTTCCCCACACCATGACCTCAGATAACTCATCAACCCACACTGCACCCAAGTATCATCAAAATGTAGATCAACTCAAACCGCAAATAAAAAACGCACCACTGTAGTGGATCATTGGGAGAAGAAAGAATGAAAACAACCAAGAAGAATAGAAGGTCTTACCACCGACTGCCAACAGGCATCCATCAGAACCAACAGATCAAAGTGATGAAATCTCTCTCAAAAATGGCTAGGGTTATGCCAAAAACGGATGATGGAAGGGAATCTGAATGAATTAATATCGACCAAACATATTATTTCCAGTAGATCTGAAGCTAGGGCGTTGAGAAAGCGAAGACAACATGAGGAGTAAGACGTGCGTAGATACAACAAGGATGGGAGTTCGGTTCTTCAAGAAAAAGTGAAACATGAGCATGTGAAGTGCGACTGAAAAAATAGGCACAAACAAGATAACATGCCTTAGATTTGGAGGTCTGGCGGTAACAGTAGGGTCCGACGGTAACAGCAATGGAGGAGGTGGCGGCGACGACGACAGAGCTTTGGTTTCGCGAAAGCTTGAAACACGAGTGGTGGCAGAGTTCTAATAGGGTTCCATTTATAAGAACACGGAAGACTTTTACCATCACTTTTTGAAAATAGTTGATAAAGGAAGGGTTCATTAGCACTAAAATAGAAAGTGGTGATGAAACTGACTTTTATGATTACTTTTTTACCACTTATAAAAACACACATTTATAAGCGCTAAAAAAACACAGATAAAACGTGTCTTTATCAGTGCTAAAATTATAGCATTGATAAAAAAAAGTATTATCAGTGTTTTTTTAGCGTCGATAAAGAGTCTTTATTAGTGCAAAAAAATTGATGATAAAGATCTAATGTTAATAATTTATTTATATTATTATATATATTTATAAAATTATATATATAATGAATATATTTATTTATTTATAATTATAACTATAAATGTATAATCCTTTTGTTTTGGCTTGTTTTGCAAGGTAATCGAAGCCCTCACATTCCTCCCGATCTTGTTCGAGCGACCGCTCTTGTTCGAGTTGCGTCCGCTGCACGTCTTTCTATGTGGATCCTCGACGTCCTTTCGTCATCCTGAAGAGCATGATTGTTCCGGTCAACGTCAAAAGTTCCGCGTGGAATGGAACCGTCTGCTCCATGATGCCGGTGCCTTCACACTGTTCAAAGACAGTCTTGACTTCCCCTCCTCCCTCCAGTATAAACACGCCCTTCTTCTCCCTCCCGACTCCCACCAACTGCTCCACAATGGCGCACCACCCTCTCATCTTCACTTTTCTTCTTCCTCTCCTTCTCATTCCTTCTGCGTCTCGCCCAGCCCACTCCCCGGACGCCGTTTCCAAGTCCTTCCTCGACTGCCTATCCCAAACCCCTTTCCCTTCCTCCTCGGTGTACACTCGGCGCACCCCTGCCTTCCCCGCCGTCCTTCACGACTACATCCGCAACGCCCGCCTTAACCAGACGGCCACCCCCAAGCCGCAGATCATCCTCACCCCCCTCCTGGATTCCCACGTCTCCGCCGCCGTGGTCTGCGCCAAAACAACCGGGATCAACCTCCTCCCCCGGAGCGGCGGCCACGACTACGAGGGATTCTCCTACGTATCCGGCGAGACCCCCTTCGCCGTCCTCGACCTCTTCAACTTCCGCTCCGTCTCGGTGGACATCCCCACCGAGTCCGCCTGGGTCCAGGCCGGCGCCACTCTCGGCGAGCTCTACTACGCCATCTGGAACGCCACCCGGTCCTCGGCGCCCTACGGTTTCCCCGGCGGGATCTGCCCCACGGTGGGCGTCGGCGGGCACATCAGCGGCGGCGGTTACGGTAATTTGCTGAGGAAGTACGGGCTGTCGGTGGACAACCTCCTGGACGCGGTGGTGGTCGACGCCGACGGCCGGATCCGGGACCGGAAGGCCATGGGGGAGGATTTCTTCTGGGCGTTGAGCGGCGGCGGGGCCGGCAGCTTTGGGGTTTTGCTCTCCTACAGAGTCAGGATCCTCAGGGTGCCGGAAACCGTCACGGTGTTTCGGATCCAGAAAACGCTGGACGAGAACGCCGATAACGTCACCGGCGTCGTCCACGATTATCTGCAGATGGCGGACAAGACCGTCGACGAGCTCTTCATCCGGATGCTCGTCCAGCCCGTCAAATCCAAGACGAAGCCAAAGACGAAGACGATTCGGACCACCTTCGTTTCGGAGTTCCTCGGCGGCGCCGACGCCCTGGTCGCGGTGGCGGGCCGGGATTTCCCAGGCATAGGGGTGAAGAAGGAGGACTGCCGGGAGATGACTTGGATCCAGTCCGTCCTCTACTGGGCCAATTTCGATTTCAACGCCCCTGTCGAGATCCTGCTCAACCGCACCCCTAAGAGCGTGAACTTCCTAAAGAGGAAATCCGACTACCTCCGGTCCCCGATTTCCGTTCCCGATCTGGAAGGGCTGTGGAAGAAGATGATTGAATTGGGGAAGCCGGGGCTGAACTTCAACCCCTACGGCGGGAAGATGGGCCTGGTTCCGCCTTCGGCGACGCCTATCCCCCACCGCGCCGGGAACATCGCGAAGATCCAGCACTCCATGAACTGGGGGGACAAGGATGGAGGGGACGCGGCGACCGGCGGTTTTCTGAAGCAGGCGAGGGATCTCTACGATTACACGGAGCCGCTGATGTCGAAGAATCCGAGGAGGGCGTTCCTGAACTACAGGGATTCCGACATCGGGACCAATCGGGACGGCGAGGCGAGCTTCGAGGAAGGGATGGTGTACGGGAGGAAGTATTTCGGGGAGAACTACGAGAGGCTGGTGGCGGTGAAGAACCAGGTGGATCCGATGAACGTTTTCCGGAACGCGCAGAGCATTCCGGCGACCGTTCCGGCCAGCGGCGAAAAAGGGCGGAAACTGAAAAGTTTCTTTTGAGATTTTCACCCCGGCCTGTAATTATGTTATTTACCTTTATTTTATATTTTATTTTATTGGGAATTGTGTGTTATTATATATTTGTTATTAACATTTTAGAATGACAATTGGGGACAAGTCTCATTTTCATTTTCCATTATACAATTTCCATCATATTGTATGTTGTATTGAGGAAGTCATCTCCTTGATGTCACTTAACATCATCTCTCATCCACAAAGGTCTGTTGCCTTTACATGCATCACCACATTTGAAATTTGTACGCACAAGAGTGTACATGCAAGGTGTGGAAATAATTGCAGTATAAACCACCTCATGGCTCAATTATTTCCTTACCAAACAAATGACAATATAATCTCTTTTCCAAACTTGGCATATGTAGCACCCCCCATAATCTCATAACATGAGATTTTTCCTTTTTTTAAACTAAAATCACTTCAAAAGAAAGGGGTGAGCTCAAATGCTAAGTAATGATTACATATAGCGAAATCACGAATCAATAATAAGTGAACCATAATCAATTAGACATTATCAATATGGCATGGTGAATAATTAAAAAAACACATGTCATCAATATACTGGGAATGAAAAATGCATTCATAGATTTGGTCATAGTGAAAACCTCAATGAAAGTAATAACTAAAAAATAAATAAAGAGAATGCTTATTATTTGGACGTCATGTATCTAGCACATGAACCATCATACTGTTGATACGGTTTCAATCTGTGGGTAGATACCTGTCTGATTTTGTTATGAAAACAAACTCGTAGGGTTTGTCGCCAAGTGTTTTGTCTCATGAGACATGTCGATGCATAGATAAGTAATAGCAGGGCCCACCCATCACTGTAAATCCAAAACATTCTTTATATATAGATTTAATACAAGAACAATATTTCTTTTCAATATCTATATTGAGTAGAGGATACAGATTCGTCAATATTTTCCCAGTTAAAATAACATTCAAAATAAACACCGTATGTAAAATGGTATACGACTAAGAAAATAATCATATCCATGACACAAAAATATGGATATTAAATAGAATTATAATTTCAAATGAAAAATGATCTTAAAGGGGTAGTAGATACACAAAAATGATTAGGTGCACAATACCAAGTAAGTCTCAAAGAAATAGAAATTTAAAACAAAGTCCCTTACCACATTGTAATCAATCGAATCGTATGACCAAAAATTAATAATCATCAAATGAATTATTGAATACCATGAATATAAAGAGAATCATGATATTATATATCAAATGAAAACATACATACACCGCATACAAGAAATACGTGGTGAATAATGGAAATATCACATAAATAAAAGTGAAATAAGAAACCCCTTACCTTATGCCCGAATGTGTTCTTCACTGAATCTTAATGTCATCGATAGTCAAATTAAATCCATTAATTAATTAATTTATAACCTTCCCTACATGTATTTTATTCATTATAGTTTTATTAAGTTCATTTATGGCCTTCATGATAAGTTATAAATTGATTTTTTTTCATTCCTGAGTTTTCGTTTACTTGATTTTCATGATCGACTCGCTTGACTATGAGTAATGGAGTTCATGGGTATAATTCTATAGAATTGGAATTACATATTATTAATGGGAATCCAAAAGTGTAAATGTTTATACATATCATTTGGTTATATGGTATGAGGATGAATCATTAGATAACATGTTAATGATAATCATTTACCTTGATTTTAGCGGTTTTTCGATTACAACGAACTAGTTTTGTCCTATTATTTAATATCATGCATATATAATGGTTCTAGAACCTTAAATAAGAGATAATACATATTTTATAATCTGATTCAACCATAAAAATGGTTTCATGACCAGTCATGAAGGAGAAATTGAAGAATGAAAGTTTGTCGTCCACGAAGGTTGTAAATCGTCACCTCCCGAATGATGATTTAGTTTTTAAAATAAAAGAGAGAGAGTAAAGATATTGATGATATATTTTCCATTAACATGATATAATTCCAGTATATAGATGATAATGGAGTTATCATGAGCATTTGGACATAGGAGGTGGAGAGAGAATAATAAATAAAGGAACCTGGAAAGGAAAAGGAAGAGGATTTTACCTCTTGGGTACTCCTCCTTGAAAATATCCTTGAGGGGATTGATTTTGATCTTTTATAAAGACCAAGAGCTCCTAGACGTGGGGTGGTACTAAAGGTTTCGGGCGCAGCGGAAGCGTGGTTGGACCGACACCCAACTTTAATTTTTACCATGATCAATGATTATTCCGAGATCAATACAACGATGAACACCAGTCTCCACGGAATGGAATCAAAGATTTAGATAAAGAAGCAAGAGGCCCGAAACCCTTAGAGAGGATCTTTCATATCATGTTTATAATTAATTTAATTAATTTCATAAAGAAAAGAATACCTCCATCTTCGGTACCTTCTTCGTTGATGTTGTTAATCGTCCGAAACGACCCTTTCGGATTGTCTTGTTGCACTTGCAAGGATCCACACCAGTATCCATCTAGCGATGATTCACACATGCTCTGATGGCCTCCGATCGACACCACTTGTTCTCTGATTTCTAGCGCGGCGAAGCGTGTAACGCCCCAACCTCAGCTACCTAGAGTCGGTGCATTACTTCGTAACATTGTCATGATCACAAAAGATCAAGTCTCGAAAGACCGATTAGTTTAGTAGCCTTAGAAACACTAGATACATTCATAAGTCTTACATTACATCATAAAGTGAAAAACTAATAACAAAGTCTTCATAGTCCACACTCATATCCTCTTCTGACTATCCCTGCAGGTCATTCATAAAATACTTCTTCACATCCTGGAAAATATTAAAACATTGAAAGGGGTGAGCTCAGATGCTCAGTAAGGATAATAATATTGCGGAAGCTTTCATAAATAAACATTAACATTTAAGGCAATGTATAACTAAAACAATAGACTTTTAAACATGAACTTCAACATAATATGACAAAAGTAAAATGAGATAATGCCATTTACTTATTCACATGGATATTCTACTGGTCGAATAATCACATGCAATATCAATAACCACTTTCATAATGATGGAATGCATAATGCCAGACATTCTGAAACATTTTGTCAAGGCCTCGGCCAAGACGTCTAAAATGATTAAGGCCTCGGCCAAAACCATAAATCAAATTGGGAAAGGGCCTCGGCCAATTCCACATCTAGTTGTCTCATGAGACCTACCGATGCATCGAGGAGCTATAGCGGGCTCCACCCGTCACTTATTAATTCCAATGCATTCCTCATATGAATAGGTTTAAACATATCATAAACCATAACATAATCGTATCACATAAAACATGCATAAAGGAAATATAACATTTCCACATTTCAATCACAAGATATCAATACAACACATTGATGTAATAAAAACACTTTCAAAACCATTTTCAATACCAAAAATAAAGAAAATTAAAACTTTGTATTTATTTTTCATTTTAAAAAAGTTATGGCTTGTAGAGGAAGCCGAAACTCAAATAATGGTCGTGACGGTGGAGAAGTCGTTGTCGCCGCATACGTACGACAAAAACATTCCCTTTTGTCGTTTAGTAAAACGCTTCGTATAAAAAATATTCCTTTTGGATAAACATAAAAGTCAAAGGGGTCTATACACCGTATAAAAGAAAGTTGTGTATAAAACCAAATATGCCTCAATGAAAGGAGATTGAGACGAAGTCCTTAAAAAGATCATTTTTAAAATAAAATAGATATATTATGTGTATTCACTATAGTTACACATGAAGAAAGTAAAAATACAAAATAGGACATAATAATATCATGACATAATTTGAAAGTAGGAGATTAACCCAAAGAATGGAAGTTGGGTTAAGAAATTCCCTTACCTCATGTCCGACTTGACTCAACCGTTCTTTAACCTCCTGAATAATAAACTAGAGTTAATATATACCTTATTAAGAACCATTTTCAATTTCATTATCCTTTTTATATCACTTATTACAATGTTATGAACATTAGGTAATTAATAACGGTCGTTTTGTCGATCTTTGGTACTTGAGTCAACAATAAACTTCTTATAATTACAAGTTGTTCATGTGGTGAAATATCCATTATATCCAGAATTATATTCATGATGTAGATATCATATATATCATATATATCCAGTATATACATTCATTCATAATATTACGTAACATTTAGAGGTAAGAAATGAAATGCACCGTTCATGGAGACGGTAAGCCGTACGTACGCATGAACGCTACTTTCATTTATATTTCGCATTTAATGGAATGAAATCATAATGATATAAATGTATAATATAATTCCAGTATAATATATCATATAATACCATTTACTCCATCCTTTATACATCCCACATATGGTATTAACGATTCAAATCACTTTGAGGGGGCGGTAGTCCGCACTTCCTAAAATGAAAATATCGCGTTTACCCATAATGGAAACCATAAAGGTATGCCATAAATGAAAAATACAAAATCATAAGGAAAACAAAAACATAATATATATCATATATAAAAATAGTGTCATCATAATGGCCACCATTAGAGGTGTTATATGAGTGTTGAACAATCATCGTTTCGTGAGGCAAAAATTCTCCATCCACAGAAACAGTATGTTCTTTAACCATTAGATGTAGGTGTGTGTAAGTGTAGCTCGAATCCTTCTTATAACAACATCCTAGTATATTGAGGATACTGGTGTTGTTACAAAAGAAATGAATAAAAAGTGTTTAGGGGGTTGGAGAAGAAAAATAAAACAAAACAACATAAGAGAAGACATTACCTTAAAATTGGGTAACTCTTTTGATTTGAGCCAAAGGCTTCCTTGGGAAGAGTTCTGCCCAAAGTGAGGCTTCTATGAGTAAGAGGGGGAAGTTGGGAGATTATTTGGGCAGAGTTTGGCCGAGCCAAATGGCTTGAAAGTGTGAATGAGGTGGTAGAGGTGGGGGCCTTTTATAAGTGGAGAGGAGGGGCACTCTTGGAAAGTAAAGAAAAGTCACTTTATTATAAAACGAGTTTCGGATTTTAGAGGTCCCACACTTATATAATTCTAGTCTAAGGTGATAAGGGTTTGAAATCTACTCATCTAATAGGTTTTTGATAAGTGTAAGCCTTGTATTTTACATTATCTTTTTATTTTATTTAAATCGTTAAATAATGAGGTCATCGCTGCATCATCATGATGTCATAAATAATTTAATTTATTTAATGTATAAAAATTATAAAAAAAATACTATGATGTAGGAAATCTTTTTAGATTTCCAATGACTATTTATATTCAAAAATATGACTTTTATAACCCAATGTAAAAGTTGTTTTAGTAAAACATTTCATGTTTGTGTCATTTTTTACTTTAACATTAAATAAAAGGTATTTATGTCATTTTCCAACTAAAGTGGATCCATAGGGTCCCCAAGTTGACCCATGGATTTTCTTGGTCGGCCATGGCACATACAATGAGGGTAGGACATGTGTCAAGCTCATCTCATATTATTAAAACATTATTTTTACCTTAAACTACACTAATTACCTCTAATCGCGATTAAGAACTTAAAAGTTACTATTCACCAAAAAATTATTTTAATCTCATTGAACCACATTTTCCTTCTTAATGAAAACCATGTATATTGTATTTTTGAAATTCAAAACACATAAGTGGTAATGTTTCATTTTAACGAAAAATCAGTTTTTTAACAACCACTTAGTGGTTTCACTATTCATCAAAAATTGAAGTTTTTCAGAATAAGGCCAAAATTTCACCCTAAGCTATAATTGATATTCCAAATTCAAAAATGTCATCTATTTTACAAAATTCCAAACATATAAGTTGCATTAATTAATTTTATAATTAATTCCCGCTGTTACAACAAATAGCGTGTTTTTAAGAAACAATTTATATCAAAAGATTGGCAATTGTTTATGTCCAATTTCAATGTTAAATTAACTCTAATGACCACCATTGGATAAAATGGTAAAAATATATTCTAATTATACTCTAAAACCACTAAATATTATAATTTACCACAATAAATTATTTTGATTAAAAAAGTTGTTTTAAGTATTTTTTCACTATTCATAAAAAATTGGAAGTTCTCAGAAAAATACCAAAAATTCAACATAGGATAATTTCGATATTACGAATCCAAAAATGAAGTCCATTTGAAAAAATAAAATTTATAAAATTTCAAAAATTAGGTATTACTATTCATAATGACTACTTTGATTAGTCTCGGTGTTTTAGAACTCGAACTTGCGTACAATGCAAGCTATTGCATTATTGAAAGAGAGGCGTATCGTGGAAGCTCGGGGTGTTACAAATCGAGTGTCTTGTGTCAGTCGTTCTTGATCGCTTGTTCTTCGGTCTTGAAGAACGTCTCTCGTTCTTAAGAGGGGCGGTAAGAAGATTTTAGAGAGAAATCATTTATCTTAACAATTCTCAATTCACCGGGTGTGCAGTTTGGTACATGGCATAATAGACGTACATCTCTATTTATCGACAGGGGCTTCAGTTACAATATTTAATTGTGTAATATCAATTAAATACATTCATAACCTTAGAGAAAATCTATGCTTTTAATAATAATACCACGTCATTATTTATGGTGCAACAACTTGCACAAAATGGAATTATAAATAAAATTCCACGTCACAAAATAATAGCAGCATTATTATTATTTTAACTTGTGTCAACTAGTTAAATAATTATTTACCGACTTGTAAATAATTATTTTACTACCGGACCGGCCTTGGTCCGCTCAAACTTCACTTCTATTAATTGAACACCTGAATAAATAAATAAATAATTTATTCTCTTAAATAAATATTTTATTTACAAACTAGTAAATAAATATTAATTAAATTTCCAATAAAATAAATAAATATATTTTACCCTCAATCCAGTGAATACATATTTATTAATTTATGCAATCATTTTAACTTGAATAAAATTATTCCACCATCTTGAGAATAATATTTATTCCATTAATTAAATTCAAATAGAATTTAACTAAGACCACCAGAAACACTTAGTGTGTGACCCTTTAGGATTCTTTCTCGTTGGCATTAGGCGGACTTCCCTAAAGTCCAAGAGTACTGTCTAGCAACGGGTCAAGGCACCCAAGAGAAAGAACTTAAAGATGCAACAATGATATCCACAAACAAACACTCAATGTGTAATATAATCCTTTTGTATCAATATATAATCAAGCAGGTTTCATGATAGTGTCATCAACCTTTGTTCTTAATACGTCATTCTTTGACTACCTGAAATAAACTCACCGTTACACCATGGCCATGGAATTTCACGTGACGGTTCTATTTCAATCAAAGGGTCGAGATATCAACTTCCATAAATGGAAGGGACAAATTCTTTTTTCGACTTATCCATTAATAACATGCCATTTGTGACACACCCAACGTACCCTACTTTCTGCCAACATATGGCGTGACGATTTTCATCAGTAAATCAAAGTGTGCGAGTCATGATGCGTATTAATGATAATCTTAAATTTTAAGGACCATTACACACGCTCGAAGATAGGAATATCCGATGACACCAAAACATGCGTAATTCCTACTGGCGGGTCTGTTCTCATAATCTCCCGTCTTGGAGATTACCAAGTGCGAACTTCATGAAAGGAAGTCTCATATGCTTATGAGTACTCGCACTTGATGGTATTTATACTATGTATCCCATCATAGTATGTAATCCAACCGTAGAACTATATTTAAGAATATTGTTATAGCATCTCAAGGTTCCCATCATAGTAGGGAACTGTCATGACCTTATCAATACAACAAATACTCTAGGACATTATTACATCATATTCATGCAGAACAATGAATAATATGTAATAAGATGTTTAATATTTAAATATATTAAATATTCATGTAATTAAAGTACAACCATTTGGTTCTAGGATACCAACTCTTATAGGGAATAGGGAAAAGGATTTGGGCAGAACATTGACAAGATTCAAGGCTTAGAGAGGTGAGGAGAAGAGGGGGTGAGGGGTGCTTTTTATAGTGGATGAGAGGAGTGATTTTTCAATATTTTATTACTTTACTCAAGAAAAGAAATTGTATTGATCCTTGCGACCAAAAAGATTAGCAAGTGCATGTGAGTTCAAATCAAGTGTGCTTACATCATCCATACATCACCTATGACTCAATAAATCATGTATTTAGTATTTACCGTAAATTGTCGTATTTTAATATTCACTAAAAATTCAAGTATCTCAGAAGAATCTAAAAAAATCACCCTAACCATTTTTCGATGTATAGAATCCAAAAATGAATTCCATTTTATGTAAATAATTTTATAAATATGAGAAATTTAATTTCTAATTAAAATCATTATTTACTCGAGAAATACATATATTAAAATTGTATCTAGTTTTATAACACCCTGAAAAATTAACTAAGGTCTCATTAAATTATCCTAAAATAATAGGAAAATAAAATATTGATTTATGAATACATTTTATGAAAATGAATTATATTTTAAATCATTTTATTAATTATAATATTGTAATTAAATATTTATTACTCACAAAAATACAAACACTTGATTAAAATATTCACCTTCATTTATAAGGTGCCTATTTTTTTTTATAATTTCATGGGTAAGGTTACTATTTATAAGGGTCATATTACTATTCATAATGGTAACATTATTATTCATAATTGTAAGTTACTATTCATAAGGGTAAGTTACTATTCGTAAGGGTAAGTTATTATTCACAAAAAATTAAGTTGATCCTATCAGACTCTAAATATCTTACTAAATGAAATTGTGTATATCTGTTTTTCAAAATTAAAATCACAAAAGCAGAAAAATTATATTTAATGGCTAGGTTATAACTATCTTCTATAAATAACCAAATGTTGTTTCACATAGTCTCAGTGTTACATGGATTATAAGTTATCTAATGAATTAAAATTATTTAAGAAGAAACATATCATAAAATATTGGGGTGTTATATTTTTCCCTCCTTTAGAAATTTCATCCTCAGAATTTTTCATGTATATAGCCCTCTAAAAAATGTGTGTGGTTCCTCTTCATAACATTCGTAGGTCCCAATGTTTCTTCCTCCATTTTATGGTTTCTCCAAATAACCTTTACCAATCGAGTCATTCGATTTATCAACAATTGCTCTCTAGTGTCAAGAATCTTGATAGGCTCTTCACAGTAAGACAAATCAGACTCCAGTTCTATTTCCTCATAGGTGAGTACATGCATTGGGCCAGACATGTACTTCTTTAACAAAGACACATGGAATACATCATAAACTTTGGAGAGACTTTATGGAATCACTAAACGGTATGCTACAACTCCAATTATTTCCATAATTTCAAATGTTCTGATGTACCTGGGGCTCAGTTTCCTTTTCTTACCAAACCTTAAGACACCCTTCCATGGATATACTTTTAAAAAGACATGATCTCCCACTTGAAATTTGAAATACTTTCTCCGATTGATTATTCACTAAATGAGGCGAATATTAATTGTTAATATCTATAATATTCATGTGATTTATTATTCATAAACACCATTTTAGTGCATTTTACACTTTGAACATCATTTCACATTATGATTGTAAGTCCTTAAAATGCACTATTACATGGTACATTTTTGAACACCATATAAAATACCCAATGGTCTTGATTTTATTTTAACATTTTATTTTCAGGTCTCCCATTCTATAAGGAACAATTCATGCTTTTGGAGTACTTGAAAATTCACATTGGAAGACCACCAAAATGGGCTTTCATGCCAACACATTCTGGGAAAAGTAAACTGAACAACATCCCAATAAAGAGACTGCATCAGCCAATATCCAAGCCCAATGATTCTAGAAATTTAACTAAAGATAGAGGAAATCATGGGGAACATTTCATAAAATAGTGAAAGGAGCTAATTCAGATGTTTTAATGGGGTTCCAGGCGGCCCAAATTGGAGATAAAATTATGGGCCAGATTCTACAGCCCAGAAAAATAGCCCACCATTTTACACATATCTCATAAAACATAAATTATTTTGGGATGAAACTTTACATACAGTTATTAGAAATCAGAATATTCATTTTATTATTCTATGGACCACTCCAATTCATCCATCTAGAATCTCATTTAGGCACCTCTGTTTTTTGGATGCAAGCTGGATGTCATTTCGGGTCAAGGGTAGAAAATTCTAAATTCCACAAACTTTCCACCACGCTAGGCCTACCATAATCAAGTGGGAAGACTTGGAATATTGGGGTATCGACCAAAAAATCTTGAAATGACTATTTAAGGTAGTTGTGGTGTAGGATTTTATCATATTTTGTGCTTGGTTTCATTGTAGTGTTATGTTTCTGCTTTGTGTTTGTAATCACATTTCTTTCTAATGTAAGTTGTTTAATTCACCTTAGTTTCTTAATAAAAGTTCTTAATTTCCTCTTATTATGTTTTTATCCATATAAAATTGATATATTTTCCTCAATTTTTGGATTTATTCACACCATACCTTGTAAAATTTATCACACAATGGTGGAGTGATCGTTATTTCATTGTTTTTAATTTTTTAATTCCACCCTCATAAGTCTACTTCCCACTTCTGTTGAGAACATGTCATCAATGGAGGGATAAATATTTTATGGGTTTATCCAAGGTAGTATCAAGGGCTTGATTGGATGTTATTTCTCACTCTCTAAATTTTTATTAATTTCTTTTATTTGAGTTTCATTTATTCAATGGTTTTCTCTCTTCCTCTTCCATGTTGAATTTATTCGCCCCACTTTTATGTGCTAATAAGATACTTTACCTTGGAGTGCTCATGAAAATGATCCTAAAAGTATATAGGTGATTATCATGTGTTTTTGAAGGTGTTTAATCAGTAAGTTACGAGGTTAGTTTGAATTTATTGAATGAATCCTTCTTGAGTTAATGAAATTGAAATTGTTAAAAAATGAATTCATCCAATCCACCCTGAGTGATAACCTATGATCAACTCACTATATTAATTTGAATTAACTTAGATCTATTAGTGATCCTTTAAAACCATCTAAAATCAACCCAAATTTTGAAACTTCATAGCAAAAAACAATCCATAGAATGTATGTGTTTGTAAGTTACTTTTTAGGTCTCTGAGGATTCAACAACTCAAGATAAACTACAAGTGACCGCTTAACCCTAAAATCTTGGGTAAATTTGGGCAAGACAAAATCTTGACACCATTTATGGGGACCCAAGTAATTCATATCCACACTCATTATATTCTCACTCATTTCTATTTTCTCACCCCAAATTCTATTATCTTTTCCCTTTCTTACTTTTTTTTTCTCTTGGCACATGTCTACCTACACCCGCGATAACTCAAACAGATTAGTTAGGGTGGAAAGTCCTAAGGTTTGAGAGTCAAGTACACCAAGGGAACTCTTTCAATTAGATCATAATCTTCTTAATACTCCAAATTCAAAAATTGAGTCCATTTCAATGGAAGTTACTTAAATAAATCAACTCATAAACCCGGGTGGGAACCAAAATGGAAATCCAAATGAGGCAGCCCCAAACTTGGGGAATGTAGTCGATCAAACCATGAATTAATACCTCACACCATCCTGGACCAATGAACCCTCTTGCATTAGGCATTATTACCTAAGAGAATCCCACTATGTTTTCAAACCCCATGCCTTAAACCACCTTCCAACCTTCCATGGGATGGAGTCAGAAATGACATACCTTCATGTCAAAGAGTTCAATGATATTATTGAAACCA
Source organism: Viscum album (assembly GCA_963277665.1). Lineage (NCBI taxonomy): Eukaryota > Viridiplantae > Streptophyta > Magnoliopsida > Santalales > Viscaceae > Viscum > Viscum album. Next base: position 540,379,234 of record OY728146.1, read on the forward strand.
TGTGCCCACCACATCAACTTGAGTCAGCTAAGATGAGGATCTTTAATTTATCACTTAAGGATTGAGCAAATAATTGGTCAAAAAATTTGAGACCTGCATGAATCCACTCCTAGGACTAATTGCAAAGAGAATTCTATAAAAAAATATGCCCCCCATGACGAAACAATTGCACTTAAAAAGAGTATCCAAAACTTTTTTGAAAAAGAAGGGGAGTCATTTTATGAAACATGAGAAAGGTTAAAAGACACACTCAACATGGTACCTCACCATGGATTTTCAATCCCAGAACACGTTCAAATTTTCTATGAAGGGTTGGGTCTAGGAAACAAACAATTCATTGACATGATGTTTAATGGAACCTTTAAAAATAAAGCCCCAAATGATGCTTATGAGTATCTAGAAGGACTGGCCAAAAAAACCAAACATGGGTAACATCACCTTACTATGATAATCCACCCAAATCTGGTGGGATTCACACACTTAGGGAGGAGGATATCCTTAGGGAGAAACTTGCTACACTCACTAGGAAGGTTGAGGAGATCGATCTTAGGAAGGTCCATGAAATTCAAACTGTTGACCCTGTTTGCATAATCTATGACAAACATGACCACAAGACTGAAAACTGCCCAACCATCACTTCCATTAAAGACATTCTTCTAGGAGGACCACCAACATAGGTCAATACTCTGAACTTTTAGAAGCCACAGTACCAAAACACTTTGAATACAAGGTACAATGACCATCCAGGATTCCGTCGGAAAGATAACCAACAACCTAGTCAACCAAAAGGACCAAAACCCTACCCTCAAAAAAAATTTCAAAACCATAACCAGTTCCAACCACAACCAGTCCAATACCAACACCCTCCTATCCAATACCAACAACCCATCAAACATCCCATGCAACAACCAATCCAACAACTAAAGTATTCTCCTAGGATAAACTAACCAGCACAAGCCCCTACCCAATCTGTCCCTCTACCAATCCTTGAACAGTTGTGTAAACAAATGGATAAAATGAACTTAGAAGTATCATACCTTAAACATGAACTAAAAACCATAAAAACTGGGAAGGCACCCATGCCTACTCAGGTGGTACCATCCTCAACTTTAAGGGGAGAATCCAGTTACACACAAACCTCTCATGAACAACTCAAAGTAGTTACTATTTTAAAAAGTGGGAAATACATTGAGAAACTTAAACAAACCATTCTAGAACCATTAAAAGCTTAAAAAATGCATGGAAATGATGAAGAACCACCCGTAGATTTTGAAAACCCCAAAGAGAATGTGAAGGAACTAAAACCACACTAAACAATCAAACAACCTGCTCCCTTCCCTCAATTCATGAGAGGAAAAACTAAACCATAACTAAATGAGAATTTTAAGAAAATATTCTCTCAGTTTAAGTTGAACATTACCCTTTTAGATGAAATCCAAACCATTCCTACCTACTCAAAGTACCTTAAGGACTTGTTCTCTTTTAAAAGAAAATTTTCACATAAAAACCAAGTCCTTTTGGATGATAATGTGAGTACCACCATTCAAGGGACCATTCCTCTGAAGTTGAAAGACCCAATGTAACGCCCCAACCTCAGTTACCCAGAGTCGGTGCATTATTAAATAACATTGGCATGATCATAAAAGATCAAGTCTCGAAAGACCGATTAATTTAGTAGCCTTGGAATAACTAGATACATTCATAAAGTTTACATTACATCATAAAGTAAAAACTACAACAACATCTTGTCTCCAAACTCATATCCCCTTATACTATCCCTACAGGACATTCATAAAATACTTCTTCACATCCTGAGAAAAATAAAACATAGAAAGGGGTGAGCTCAGAAGCTCAGTAAGGATAAAAATATAGCCGAAACTTTCATAAATAAGCATAAATATTTAAGGCAATGTATAACTAAAACAAAAGCCTTTTAAACTTTAACTTCAGCATAATATGGCAAAAATAAAATGAAATAATTCCATTTACTTATTCAAATGGATATTCTACTAGTAAAATAATCACATGAAATATCAATAACCACTTTCATAATGATAGAATGCATAATTCCAAACCATCATAACCACATAGTCAAGGCCTTGTGCCAAGACTACAAATAAGATTTTGTCAAGGCCTTGTGCCAAGACACTAGTTTATCTCATGAGACCTACCGATGCATCGAGGAGCTATATCGGGCTCCACCCATCACTTATTAAGTCCAATGCATTCCTCATATGAACAAGTTTAAACATAACATAAACATTCGTATTAAAACTAGCATACGAAATGTCAATACTTTATCCATAAACCATGAATGGTATAAAAATAACACATACACAATCAAACATATCACAAAACCTTCAATACAATGTAGAAGTTTTGTATCATAATAAATCAACTTCAAATAATCTTAAAATCCATCGAAGGATGTTGACATAGATGAAATCAAAACTATTTGAGGGAAATATATCCTTTTTTTAAATCATTTAAAAGTCACATAATTATAATAGAAAAAATTTACTTTGAAAATATTCTTATAAGCTTGTAAGAGAAGCTTAGACAGTTTTATAACGATGGAAAATAGTTGCACCCACTGTATAAGTTAAAAAATACATTCTTACCTTAATTTTGTCAAAAAGGTTAAAAAGGACCTTGTTTGGAAAATGACGGAAAGATTCCTTTATAAAAATCTTATAAAATGTTGACACGGGTATAAATGAATTTAACCCATAGTCTATAAAATAGTAATAATGATTTGAAATACATATTTAAGAAACATGGATGTGGATGATAAAGAGGTCCTGGTAGATAATTACGTATAAACAACCTCGGATAATAAAGAGATTGTAAAATTAACCCCTACCTTGTACTTTTCCTTGGTTGAGGGTAGGTTAACCTCCTGTATAATGGTGAAATAATTGTTATTAAATTATACAATAATAATATACATTAATATGATATCATATATGGTCTTTTAACATTTATTTGTTAATAATATCTTAGTATTATCATCGTTTCGGGTGTTAACGAATTCGTTTTTCTTTATATTCTTTGTTATGTGAGCCATATTTTCTATGGATGGGATGTATATTATTCATATACAGAATGATATCATCTCTCTAAAAATTATTTTTAATCATCAAATAAAATTTAGTCTTGAATGGATACGATGGGGAATGAATCTCATCGCGTTCATGGAGACGGTAATCCGTACGTACGCATGAGCGACAATATCATTCTTTTGATATTAAAATAATATATAATTGGATGATATATCATATATACAGAATCATTATCATGTTATATTTATTATTTACATGAATTACACATCATTATTATACCCATCCAAATAATAATGTATTGAATAACAATTACACCACGACGTGGAGACGGTAGGTCGTACATACGCACGTATGGTGACATGTCATTCAAAGTATGGATAGAATAATAAATATGGTTGTAACATATTTATAATAAAATCAAAGTATATAGAATATACTGGATTTATTATTTTATAATGGAAATAACAAAGAAAGAAGAAGTTGAAGAAGAAAGGAACTTGAAAGAGGGTGGTGAAAACATTACCTCTTCTTCAGGTTCTTCCTTTTGATTTGATCAAAAGGGCTCCTTAGGTTGGATTTATGACTAAAATAAGGACTCTAGGATTAAGGGAGGATATTTGAGAGGGTATTTGGTCAGAGTTTGGCCGAACCAAAAGGCTTTTAATGTATGAATAATTGGTGTCCTTTTATAAGGGGGAGGAGGGGCTCTTTTGAAAAAACTTAAAGTATTAATTTATAATAAATTCATATTCGGTTTCTAATGGCTCCAAAGTGTATTATTCAAATTATAAGGTGGGTATGGGTCTAAATAATTTCATTCAATAGATTTTAGATAGGTTTGGGTTACTATATTAGCCTTATCATTTATATTTAACTCTTAGTTAAATAGTTTGACATTTACCATGTCACTTTGTATTTTTATATTATATGGTTAATAAACTTACTATATACTTCCAAGAGACCCCCAAGTGGTCCATTAATGATACAAATATCAGTATATAGGTTTTTTGGCCAAAAATTATATTTTTAGGAATAGAATATGAATTAATAATATAATATTTGTTTTAAAAACCCTTTTATGTCAATTTTGACACTATTTAATAATTGATTTTTGTTAAAGTCTTAACAACTTTATTAATTCGAACCAAATTAATTTAAGCAATACTAACATGTCATATTAATCAATAAAAGTTTTGTATGGAATCAAAAATTTTAAATTATATTTATTTTAATATTTATAAAACCAATTATTTGATTCTTTCATTAATAAGGAAAATACTGCATCATTATTGTGTCATAAATAAATTTAATTATTCAATGTTTAAAAATTATAAATAAAATACCATTATGTATGAAATATTTTTATATTTCTAATGAATATTTATAATCGAAAATATAACATATATAACCCTATGTAAAAATTGTTTTTCTAAAAGATATATGCTTATGTCATTTTTGTATTTACTTTAACTTAATTAATATAAAATGTCATTATCACTTACAAGTGAATTCATGGGGTCCCAAAATCGACCCAAAGATGCCCATGGTTGGAAATGTATCAACCAATAGGGTTAGGACACGTTTTAGGGTAATTTATTATTATTATAATATTATTTTTTTACCCTTATTTACCGAATTTACCCTTTAACCACGGTAAGTAAAATATTTACCGAAGTAATTATTCAAAATCTCTAAAAATAAAAGTTACGTATTTACACAATTTGGACCTCCTGATTCTAAACATGGAATCCATTTTTCTAAATTCAAAACACAAAAGTGACAGTAATTAATTTAAAATTAATTCCCATTGTTAAAACAAAAAGTGTGTTTTTAAGAGATAATAACTATCAAAAGATTGACACTTGCTTATGTCCAGTTTAAATATGAATTTATATCCAATGAACAAAATTGGATTAAATGGTAAAAATATAATCTAATTATACTCTAAAATCACTCAAATTCATAATTTATCACTATTAATTATTTCGATTAAAAAAATTGTTTTTAATTAAAATTTAGTAATTTTCACTATTCATCAAAATATGAAAGTTATCAGAAAAGTACCAAAAATTTACCCTAAGATAATTTTGATATTTAGAATCCAAAAATGAAGTCCATTTTGAAAGATAAAATGTATAAAATTTCAAAAAGTGGGTATTACTATTCATAACGGCTAGTTTGATTGGTTGTGGTGTGTGTTAGAACTCGAAGTTGCGTACGACACACGCTACTGTATTATTCAAAGAGAAGCATACCGTGGAAGATTGGGGTGTTACATTCTCCCATCCTTCAAATAATTTTTTCCTCGAAATTTCTAGAATACCACTGCATGAAAAGACTCGTGTGGTTCTTCATCATAAGTTCCTTGGGTTCCCACATTACATCTTCCATCTTATGGTTTCTCCATAGAACTTTTACCAGACGAGTCATCCGGTTTCTCAACACATGTTCTCTCGTATCAAGAATCTTGACAGACTCTTCACAATAAGACAGATCGGGTTCCAGTTCTAATTTCTCATAGGTGATTACATACATTCGGCCAATCATGTATTTTCTCAACAGTGATACGTGGAACACATCGTGAACTTTGGAGAGACTTGGCGGCATTTCCAAATGGTAAGCTACATCCCCAATTCATTCTAGAATTTCGAATGGTCTGATGTACCTGGGACTCAATTTTCCCTTCTTACCGAAACTTATAACACCCTTCCATGGAGATACCTTCAAGAAAACATGATCTCCTACCTGAAATTCCAAATCCTTCCTTCGGTTGTCAGCATAGATCTTCTGCCTACTTTGAGCTGCTTTGATGTGGTTTTGGATTACCTTCACCTTTTCCATTGTTTCCTCCATCAGTTCTGGGCCTACGATTTTTATTTCACCAACATCATCCCAACAGGTTGGTGTGCGACATCTCTTTCCGTATAACGCTTCATATGGTGCCATCCGAATACTTGAATGGAAGCTATTTTTATAGGAAAATTCTACCAGAGGTAAATATTGATCCCACATACCCTGAAAGTCAAGTGATCAGGATATCAACATGTCTTCTAAGGTTTGAATAGTCCGTTATGATTGTCCATCTGTTTGAGGGTGGTAGGTAGTGCTCAAATGAAGTTCAGTATCCAAGGCCTTCTAAAGACTCTTCCAGAATCTTGAAGTAAAATGGGGATCACGATCAGAAACAATCGATAGGGGTACTCCATAAAGTATCACAACTTCATTAATATATAGTCTTGTTAGACGTTCAAGTGGTAGATCTTCTCTTATATCAAGAAAATGCGCTGAATTGGTAAGACGATCAACAATAACCCATATTTCATAATTCCTTCTATGAATCTTTGGTAGCCCCATGAAAAAGTCTATCTTGATATTATCCCATTTCCACTCCGGTATGGGAAGAGGTTTCATGACTCCTCCAGGTTGTTGCCTTCCAGCTTTCACTTATTGACAAACCATACATCTTGACACAAAATCAGCAATCCCCCTCTTCATGTTGTCCCACCAAAAAAGTTCCTTCAAATATCTATACATTTTGGTGCTCCTAGGGTGTATAGAGAAATTGGAGCTATGAGCATCATCTAACAATTCCCTTTTCAGATCAGGTATATCGGGAACACAAAGTCTCTTCCCAAATTTCAAAATTCCATTTTCATACACAAAGTCACTCAATCTCCCATCATTCACAGCTTTAATCTTCTTTTGAAACTCTTCATCATCGGTCTGAGAATTCTTAATCCTTTCTAGTAAATATGGTTTGTAAACCATTTGAAAAAGCATTGATGTTTTACCTTCCATGGTTATTCCCATGTCCATCTTCACTAGATCCATAAAAATAGGATCCCTTTCAATTATCATCTTGTTCAAAACTCCATGATCCTTTCTAATCAAAGCATCTGACACCTTATTTTCCTTCCCCGGGTGGTAGTGTATCATGCAATCATAATCCTTGAGTAGTTCAAGCCATCTCCTTTGCCTCATGTTGCGTTCATTTTGTGATAAAATATACTTCAAACTCTTGTGATCGGTATATATCTCACATTTTTCACCATAGAGATAATGTCTCCATATCTTCAAAGAAAAAATTACAGAAGCTAACTCAAGATCATGAGTAGGATAGTTTTTCTCATGAATTTTTAGCTGTCGTGATGCATAGGAAATAACCCTATCATTCTACATAAGGACACAACCAAGTCCTTTATTTGAAGCATCACTATAAATAACAAACCCATCATTCCCTGATGGTAGAGTCAATATAGGTGCATTGACTAATATTTTCTTAAGTTTTTCAAAAAATTCTTCACGCTCTTTTGTCTAAACAAATTTAACCCCTTTACGTGTAAGCTTTGTTAATGGATTAGCCAATCGGGAAAAATTCTGGACGAAACGTCGATAATAACCTGCTAAACCAATAAAACTGTGTACCTCAGTTATACTTGTTGGTGCTGGCCATTCTTGGATTGCCTTGGTCTTAGAATTATCAATGGAAATTCCATCCTTAGAGACAATATGGACAAGAAAAGAAATCTCCTGAAGCCAGAATTCACACTTGCTAAACTTCCCATATAATTCATGTCTTCTCGAAGTCTTAAGGATAATGTGCAAGTGATTTTCATGATCTTTGTATCTTTTGGAGTATACCAAGATATTATCAATAAATACCACCACAAAATCATCAAGATATTCCTTGAAAATTATATTCACTAGATCCATGAATACAGAGGGTTCATTATTCAATCCAAAAGGCATTACTGTAAACTCGTAATGCCCGTACCTGGTTCGAAATGCTGTCTTCGGAATGTCTTCCTTATTTACACACAATTGATGGTATCCAGATCGAAGGTCAATCTTTGAAAAGTATTGAGCTCCATGCAGTTGGTCGAATAATTCATCAATGCGAGGTAGGGGATACTTGTTCTTTATTGTTATAGCATTGATCTCCCTGTAGTCGATATATAACCTAATAGATCCATCTTTCTTTTTAACAAAAAGGACAGAGGCTCCCCATAGAGAAACACTAGGGCGAATAAATTCCTTATTACCCAATTCCTCTAGTTGTTTCTTTAGTTCAACTAATTACACAGTGGCCATTCTATAAGGGGTCTTTGATATAGGCCTTGAACCAGGAATTAAATCAATGGAAAACTCAATTTCTCGTTCTCGAGGATGTCCAGGTAAATCTTCTAGAAACACATCAACATATTCTCTCACAATATGTACATAGTCTATTTAAACATTCCTTTCCTCACCCATAGTCATTTCATTCCCTTCCTCCCCAATAATTGAATTTAGCTGAGATACTGGGGGTGGATCTAGGGAAGAATTAGGTGGTGACAAATCCGCTCTAAAGATAAGGTGTTCCTTATCATCATCATAAAAAATAGTAACCTCCTTCTTCTTACAATAAATTTTTGCATCATGGTCCGAGATCCAATCCATACTGAGGATTATATCAAATTCAATCATAGGTATGATGATGAGATCTATAGATAAAGAACATTTATGTGCTCTAATGGGGACTGATTCACAAAACTTTGTTGCAATGATACTTCCCTTAGGAGTTTTTACCGATAACTCCCTTGTTAAATCAAATTGGAAATATCTAATTTTCTTAGCAAACTGGGAAGATATGAAACAATGCGATGATCCAGAATCAAATAAAGCATTGTTTAAACTTGAGGAAACCATTAAATTACCTGCCACCACGTCTTTCAGAGCTTCAACATCAGTAGTAGTGATAGCATAAGCTTGGATTTGATCCCTTGGCTTTTTCTAAGGTAAGTTCCCTTGATGCTTAGGACATTCATTTTCATAATTCCCCATTTCTCTATAATTATATCATTCCATGTTGACAACAACTTTATTTCCCTTGTAATCATGAGCTTGGTGGCCTTTTCACCACACTTGTAATAGAATCCCATTCCCTTCAAGCAAGTACCAGGGTGTTTCTTCCCATATTTACTTCAGGATGGATAATCAACTTTTCCCTTCTTCCCTTTATTTCCATTTCCAGAGTGTTCAGAAGATCTCTTCTTCTCTTTCTTTGCTTTAAATTCATAAGACTTAGAGAATTATTTTTCTATCTTGATAGAACACGAGACAATATCTTCGTATGACGAGAAGGATTGTGAGACCAATGATCGATGGAGAAAATATTTTAACCCATCAAAGAAACGATCAATCTTACTTCTTGGGTTACATATATAATCTGTAGCATACCTTGCTAACCTTGTAAACTTAGCCTCATACTTTGCGACATTCTCATCCTCCTTTTGTCTCAGACTCAGAAATTACCTTTCCATATCTTCTCGATGGTCACGAGGAAAATATTTTTCTAAACACAGCTCTTTGAACTCCCTCCATTCCATATTTGATACTTCATCATCTTCCTTTGTGTTTTGAATCAATTACCACCATTGATCAACATCTCTAATGAGGTGGTAAACTTCCATGATAACTTTTTCCCTTTCACTACTCCCCAAGGCATGGAATATTTTCTCTAAAGAATTTATCCATTGCTCAGATACTAAGGGATTTATACTCCCATTTAATATTGGTGGTTTTTGCCTCATGAAGAAATCTAACATTAATCCTTCACTTTGTGGATCAGGGTGCTCCATATAGGTAAGGTTATTATTCATAACCTGAGAGAGTTGTCCCAGTATGGTGATTAGCTGATCAGCACCAGTTGCATCACCATCTCCACTATAATTATCTTGAGCAGGAGGGAAATCCCTACATGGAGTGTGTGCATTGATATGGTTTCCATTTCTTCCACTAGGCACTATTTCTAAACAATGGCATACACTATATTAGTTTATGAATCACAACACATAAATCCAAACTTGCAAAACACTTAACATAAATTGAACAGTTTATGGATATAATCCATAATCATAAAAATGTTTTCTTTGAGGAAGTATATACTCATAAACCCTTCATAATGGTTTGTAAAGAAAATGAGAATTATCCTAAGCATATCCCCCGGGAGTGTCGTAACCAAGAGTGCAGCAAGCCCCGTTATCGTGCACCAGTTCCCGTTCGAGTTTAGCTCAAAGCGGTGTTTTTGGGTTTTACCCCTATGTACATATGTGCTAGAGCCGCCTCTACCTGGTTGTATCTAGACAGGGATGTATTGCTCAGAAAACTCACAAAATCTCTACAATACCAAAATTCTAGTAATTTCTTCTATACTAATCCTCAAAGTCCATCTTAGGTCTATGTGCTCTAATCAGAGTTTATCTAAATCTAGCTTCCAAGGTTTGTACTAAACTTCCCCTGATACCAACTTTAACGCCCCGACCCTAGTTACCCAGAGTCGGTGCATTATTATATAACATTGGCATGATCACGAAAGATCAAGTCTCAAAAGACCGATTAGTTTAGTAGCCTTGGAATAACTAGATACATTCATAAAGTTTACATTACATCATAAAGTGAAAACTACAACAACATATTGTCTCCACACTCATATCCCCTTATACTATCCCTACAGATCATTCATAAAATACTTCTTCAAATCCTAGGAAAAATAAAACATATAAAGGGGTGAGCTTAGATGCTTAGTAAGGATAACAATACAACAGAAACTTTCATAAATAAGTATAAACATTTAAGGCAATGTATAACTAAAACAAAAGCCTTTTAAACTTGAACTTTATCATAATATGGAAAAAATAAAATGAAATAATTTCATTTACTTATTCACATGGATATTATACTAGTCGAATAATCACATGCAATATCAATAACCACTTTCATAATGATGAAATGCATAATGCCAGACTATAATAACCACATAGTCAAGGCCTTGTGCCAAGACTACAAATAAGATTTTGTCAAGGCCTTGTTCCAAGACACTAGTTTGTCTCATGAGACCTACCGATGCATCGAGGAGCTATAGCAGGCTCCACCCTTCACTTATTAAGTCCAATGCATTCCTCATATGAACAGGTTTAAAAATAACATAAACATTCGTATTAAAACTAGCATACGAAATGTCAATACTTTATCCATAAACCATGAATGGTATAAAAATAACACATCCACAGTCAAACATATCACAAAACCTTCAATACAATATGGAAGTTTTGTATAATAATAAATCAACTTCAAATAAGCTTAAAATCCATCAAAGGATGTTGACATAGATGAAATCAAAACTATTTGAGGGAAATATATCCTTTTTTTAAATCATTTAAAAGTCACATAATTATAAAAGAAAACATTTAATTTGAAAATATTCTTATAAGATTGTAAGATAAGCTTCTATAATTTTATAATGGTGGAAAATAGCCGCACCCACCATATAAGTTAAAAAAGACATTTTTACCTTAATTTTATCGAAAAGGTTAAAAAGGACCTTGTTTGGAAAACAACGAAAAGATTCCTTTATAAACATATTATAAAAATTCAAAAAGGATATAAATGAATTTAACCCATAGTCTATAAAATAGTAAGAATTATTTGAAATACATTTTTAAGAAACATGGATGTGGATGATAAAGAGGTCTCATTAGATAATTACGTATAAACAACCTCGGATAATAAAGATATTGTGAAAATAACCTTTACCTTGTACTTTTCCTTGGTTGAGGGTAGGTTAACCTCCTGTATAATGGTGAAATAATTGTTATTAAATTATACAAGAATAATATACATTAATATGATATCATATATGATCTTTTAACATTGATTTGTTAATAATATCTTAGTATTATCATCGTTTCGGGTGTTAACGGATTCTTTTTTCTTTACATTCTTTGTTATATGAGACATATTTTTTATGGATGGGATGTATATTATTAATATCCAGAATGATATCATATCTCTAAAAATTATTTTTAATCATCAAATAAAATTTATTCTTGAATGGATACGATGGGGAATGAATCTCATCACGTTCGTGGAGACGGTAATCCGTATGTACGCACGAGCGACAATATGATTCTTTTGATATTAAAATAATATATAATTGGATGTTATATAATATATAAAGAATCATTATCATTTTATATTTATTATTTATATGAATTACACATCATTATTATACCCATCCAAATAATAATGTATTGAATAACAATTACACCACGACGTGGAGACGGTAGGCCGTACGTACGCATGTATGGTGACATGTCATTCAAAGGATGGATAGAATACTGAATATGGTTGTACCATATTTATAATAACATCACAGTATATATAATATACTGGAGTTATTATTTTATAATGGAAATAACAAAGAAAGAAGAGGTTGAAGAAGAAAGGAACTTGAAAGAGGGTGGTGAAAACATTACCTCTTCTTCGGGTTCTTCCTTTTGATTTGATCAAAAGGGCTCCTTAGGTTGGCTTTCTGACAAAAGGAAGGCCTCTAGGATTAAGGGAGGATAGTTGAGAGGGTATTTGGGCAGAGTTTGGCCGAACTAAAAGGCTTTAAAGGTATGAAGAATTGTTTATAAGTGGTGTCCTTTTATAAGGAGGAGGAGGGGCTCTTTTGGAAAAATTAAAGTATTAATTTATAATAAATTAATATTCGGTTTATAATGGCTTAAAAGTAGATTATTCAAAGTATAAGGTGGGGATGGGTTTAAATCCTTTCATCCAATAGATTTTATACAGGTTTGGGTCACTATATTAACCTTATCATTTATATTTAACTCTTAGTTAAATAGTTTGACATTTATCATGTCACTTTGTATTTTTATATTCTACGGTTAATAAACTTACTACATACTTCCAAGAAACCCCCAAGTGGTCCATTAATGATAAACCTATTATTATATAAGTCCTTTGTCTGAACCTTAGATTTTTAGAAATATAATATGAATTAATAATATAATATTTTTTTAAAAACTCTTTTATGTCAATTTTAACACTATTTAATAATTGAATTTTTTTAAAGTATTAAAAACTTTATTAATTCGAAAAAAATTATTTTAAGCAATCCTAACATGTCATATTAATCAATAAAATTCGTGGATGGCATCAAAACTTTCAAATTATATTTATTTTAATTTTTATAATACTAATTATTTGATTCTTTCATTAATAAGGAAAACACTGCATCATTATTGTGTCACAAATAAATTTAATTATTCAATGTCTAAAAATTATAAATAAAATACCATTATGTATTAAATCTTTTTAGATTTCTAATGAATATTTATAGTAAAAAATATAACATATATAACCCTATGTAAAAAAAATTCTAAAAGATACATGCTTATGTCATTTGTGTATTTACTTTAACTTAATTAATATAAAGTGTCATTATCACTTACAAGTGGATCCATGGGGTCCCAAAATCGACCCAAAGATACCCATGATTGGACATGTATCAACCAATAGGGTTAGGACACGTTTTAGGATAATTTATTATTATTGTAATATTATTTTATTACCCTTATTTACCGGATTTACCCTTTAACCACGGTAAATAAAATATTTACCAAAATAATTATTCAAAATGTCTAAAAAAAGTTACCTATATACAAAATTTGGACCTCTGGATTCTAAATATGGAATCTATTTTTCTAAATTCAAAACACAGAAGTGGAAGTAATTAATTTAAAATTAATTCCCGTTATTAAAACAAAAAGCGTGCTTTTAAGAGATAATAACTATCAAAAGATTGACACTTGCTTATATTCAGTTTAAATGTGAATTTATATCCAATGACCAACATTGGATTAAATGGTAAAAATATAATCTAATTATACTCTAAAATCACTAAAATTCATAATTTATCACTATTAATTATTTCGATTAAAAAAGTTGTTTTTAATTAAAATTTAGTAATTTTCACTATTAATCAAAATATGAAAGTTATCAGAAAAGTACCAAAAATTCACCCTAAGCTAATTTTGATATTCCAAATCCAAAAATGAAGTCCATTTTGAAAGATAATGTAACACCCCAAGCTTCCATGGTACGCTCCTCTTTGAATAATAGAGCAGCGTGTGTTGTACGCAACCTCGAGTTCTAACACACCACGACTAATCAAAGTAGCCGTTATGAATAGTAATACCCACTTTTTAAAATTATAGAAATTTTATATTTCAAAATGGAATTCATTTTTGTATTCCTAATATTGAAATTAGCCTATGTTGAATTTTTTATAATTTTCTGAGAACTTCCAAATTTTTATGAATAGTGAAAAATACTTAAAACAACTTTTTTAATCAAAATAATTTATAGTGATAAGTTATACTATTGAGTGGTTTTAAAGTATAATTAGAATATATTTTTACCATTTTATCCAATGGTGTTCATTAGAATTAATTTCACTTTGAAATTAGACATAAACAATTGTCAATCTTTTGATATATATTGTTTCTTAAAAACACGCTATTTGTTGTGACAGCGGGAATTAATTATAAAATTAATTAATGAAACTTATATGTTTGTAATTTCATAAAATAGACATCATTTTTGAATTCGGAATATCAATTATAGCTTAGGGTGAAATTTTGGCATTGTTCTGAAAAACTTCAATTTTTGATGAATAGTGAAACCGCTAAGTGGTAGTTAAAAAACTGATTTTTCATTTAAATGAAATATTAACACTTCTGTGATTTGATTTTCAAAAATCCTACATACATGGTTTTCATTAGGAAGTAAAATGTGGTTCAATGGGATTAAAATAATTTTTGGTGAATAGTAACTTTTAAGTTTAATTAATCGCGATTAGAGGTAATTAGTGTAGTTTAAGGTAAAAATAATGTTTTAATAATATGAGATGAGCTTGACACATGTCCTAACCTCATTGGATATTTCATGGCCGACCAAGACAATCAATGGGTCAACTTGGGGACCCCATGGAGCCACTTTAGTTGGAAAATGACATAAATACCTTTTCTTTAATGTTAAAGTAAAAAATGACACAAACATGAAATGTTTTACTAAAAAAAATTTTACATGTGGTTATACAAGTCATATTTTTGACTATAAATAGTCATTTGAAAGCTAAAAATATTTCCTACATCATAGTATTTTTTTTATAATTTTTAGACATTAAATAAATTAAATTATTTATGACATCATTATGATGCAGCGATGACCTCATTATTTAACGATTTTAATAAAATGAAAAGATAATGTACAATCCAAGGCTTACACTTGTCCAAAGACTATTGGATGGGTATATTTCGAACCCTTATCACCTTATCCACGAATTATATAAGTGTAGGATCTTTAGAATCCGAAAAGCATACTATAATAATGTAAACTTTCCTTACTTTCCAAGAGTGCCCCTCCTCTCCTCTTATAAAAGGCCCCCACCTCTACCACCTCATTCACACTTTCAAGCCTTTTGTCTCGGCCAAAGTCTGACCAAATACTCTCCCAACTTCCCCCTATTACTCCTAGAAGCCTCACTTTGGTCAGAACACTTTCCAAGGAAGCCTTTGGCTCAAATCAAAAAGAGTTACCCGATTTTGAGGTAATGTCTTCTCTAATGTTGTTTTGTTTTATTTTTCTTCTCCAACCCCCTAAACTCTTTTTATTCATTTATTTTGTAACAACAAAAGTATCCTAAATATACTATGATGTTGTTATAAGAAGTATTCAAGCTACAGTTACACACACCTACATCTAATGGTTAAATAACATACGGTTTCTGTGGATGGCGAATTTCGGTCTCACGAAACGATGATTGTTCAACACTCATAAAACACCTTCAAAGGTGGACATTAAGATGTCAATATATTTATATATGATATATAATATGTTTATGTTTTACTTATGCTTCTGTATTTCTCATTTATGGCATACTTTATGATTTCCATTATGGGTAAACGCGGTAATTTCATTTTAGGAAGTGCGGACTACTGCCCCCCTCAAAGTGATTTGAATCGTTAATGCCATATGTGGGATGTATAAAGGATGGAGTAAATGTTATTATACACTATATTATACTGGAATTATACTATACATTTATATCATTATGATTTCATTCCATTAAATACGAAATAGAAATGAAAGTAGCGTTCATGCGTACGTACGGCTTACCGTCTCCATGAACGATGCATTTCATTTCTTACCTCTAAACATTATGGAATATTATAAATGCATGTATATACTGGATATATATGATATATATGACATCTAAATCATGAATATAATTCTGGAGATAATGGATATTCTACCACATAAACAACTTGTAATTATAAGAAGTTTATTGTTGACTCAAGTACCAAAGATCGACAAAACGACCGTTATTAACTTAAATAATTACATAATGTTCATATCATTGTAATAAGTGATATAAATAGGATAATGAAATTGAAAATGGTTCTTAATAAGGTATATATTAACTCTAGTTTATTATTCATGAGGTTAAAGAACGGTTGAGTCAAGTCAGACACGAGGTAAGGGTTTACTTCACAACCTCTTCATTATCCAAGGTTGTTTATACATAATTATCTACTGGGACCTCGTTATCATCCACATCCATGTTTCTTAAAAATTTCTTTCAAAAAAAATTTACTATTAAATGGAAAATGGGTTAAAGTCATTTATACCCTTATACGTTTTTGAAAGGAATCTTACCGTCATTTTCCAAACAATGTACTTTTTGACCTTTTTGACAAATTTAAGGTAAGAATGTTTTTTTAACTTATACGGTGGGTGCGGCTATTTTCTGCCATTATAACTTTGTCGAAGCTTCCCTTACAAGCTTATAAGAATATTTTCAAATTAAATGTATTATTTTATAATTATGGTACTTTTAAATGATTTCAAAAAAAGAGAGATATTTCTCTCAAATAGCTTTGATTTCATCCATGTCAACATCCTTTGATGGGTTTTAAGTTTAATTGAAATTGATTTATGATACAAAACTCCCATTGAACATTTTATGAAATATTTGACTGTGGATGTGTTATTTTTATACCATCCATAGTTTATGGAGAAATTGTTGACGTTTTGTATGCTAGTTTTAATACGAATATTTATGTTATGTTTAAACCTATTCATATGAGGAATGTATTGGACTTAATAAGTGACGGGTGGAGCCCGCTATAGCTCCTCGATGCATCGGTAGGTCTCATGAGACAACTAGATGTGGAATTGGCCGAGGCCCTTTCCCAATTTGATTTATGGTTTTGGCCGAGGCCTTAATCATTTTAGACGTCTTGGCCGAGGCCTTGACAAAATGTTTCAGAATGTCTGGCATTATACATTCCCTCATTATGAAAGTGGTTATTGATATTGCATGTGATTATTCGACCAGTAGAATATCCATGTGAAGAAGTGAATGGCATTATCTCATTTTACTTTTGCCATATTATGTTGAAGTTCATGTTTAAAAGGCTTTTGTTTTAGTTATACATTGCCTTAAATGTTTATATTTATTGATGAAAGCTTCTGCTATATTGTTATCCTTACTGATCATCTGAGCTCACCCCTTTCAATGTTTTAATATTTTCCAGGATGTGAAGAAGTATTTTAGGAATGACCTGCAGGGATAGTCAGAAGAGGATATGAGTGTGGACTATGAAGACTTTGTTATTAGTTTTTCACTTTATGATGTAATGTAAGACTTATGAATGTATCTAGTTTTTTCAAGGCTACTAAACTAATCGGTCTTTAGAGACTTGATCTTTTGTGATCATGCCAATGTTACGAAGTAATGCACCGACTCTGGGTAGCTGGGGTCGGGGCGTTACAGTTGGTATCAGAGGCAGTTTAGTACTAACCTTGGAAGCTAGATTTAGATAAACTCTGATTAGAGCACATAGAACAAAGATAGACTTTGAGGATTAATATAGAAGAGCTTCCTAGAATTTTGGTATTATAGATATGTTGTGAGTTTTCCGAGCAATACATCCCTATCTGGATACAAGCAGGTAGAGGCGGCTCTGGCACATATGTACCTAGGGGTAAAACCCGAAAACACCGCTTTGAGCTAGACTCAAACGGGAACTGGCGCACGACAATGGGCCTTGCTGCACTCTTGGTTACGACACTCCCGGGGGATTTGCTTAGGATAATTCTCATTTTCTTTACAAACCATTATGTAGGGTTTATGAGTATATACTTCCTAAAATAAAACATTCTTATGATTATGGATTATATCCATAAACCGTTCAATTTACATTAAGTATTTTAAAAGTTTGTAATTATTCATTGTAATTCATAAACTAACCTAGTTTATGCCATTGTATAGAAATGACGCCCAGTAGAAGGAATGTGAACTCCAGCAATATGTATGATCCAAAGAGTAAGAAGGATCGTATCTTTCACGGTATTAAGCCAACATTTCGAAGGG
This sequence comes from Viscum album, assembly GCA_963277665.1. Taxonomy (NCBI): domain Eukaryota; kingdom Viridiplantae; phylum Streptophyta; class Magnoliopsida; order Santalales; family Viscaceae; genus Viscum; species Viscum album. The sequence continues at coordinate 540,397,564 of OY728146.1, forward strand.
AAATAGTCTCCCATGTGTTCTCAACATATGAAGAAATAGTATCATGTGTTAATAAGATAAGTAAATAATTCTCTGAGTCTTATGGATTTGAAGCGAAGCAAGAGACGAAAGGGATGGAAGAGAGAATGATGGATAAAGGGATGAGGGGAAAGAAGAATTTTCCAATATGTGGTAATTGTGGGAAGAAACATCATGGAACTTTCCTAAAGGGAATGGGAGTTTGTTATAAGTGTAGAGAAAAAGGACACAAAGTGCATGACTGCAAGGGTAAGAAAATGGTTTCAAATGTACAATGCTTCTTCTGCAAGGATTGGGGACACTATGAAAACCAATGTCCAAATCATCAGAGTTTGCCCCAAATGATGTTATTGGATAATAATCAAGTTATGATACTACCACATATGAGGAGTAATGATTAGAGTTCTTATGTTTTTATTAAAGAATTTTGTAATTTGAGTGTTGTATCAATGATGTACTGGTTATAATAATTATGGAGTATATAAGGATTGTACTGCAGTACTATTTCATCAAGGACTTGAGATTGTGTGGAACCAAGAAAAGTGACTCCACAGTAGGTTAAATTTTTGGAAAATATATGTTTGAGAGAAAGATAAACCATAATATGGTTCTGATACCGAGATAGTGATTTTGGAATAAGACGTGATTGATTTGGATAAATTATATTGGATATTCTTAACTTCCTTGAAACTGATTGATGATTTGTATACATTTTTGGATAGAAGGAGTATATATAGTATTCTATAAGGAATAAGGGATCATGGTAATTCAGTATGTTTAAAAAGAATACATGATGAAGGTGTTCACATGTTGTTACGTGGGAAAAAAAATATCTTCATTATGTTAACCTTCCTTATAAAATTTGGACTGTGAGTTGGACAGAAGTATTTTGGATAACTATAAAGGTTGGAATGGATTAAGTTGATCTTTGGATAGTATTGTTTAAGGTTAAAACATTTATGAAGATTATTTTTGAAATATTATAATACTATAGTTTTAGGAAAAGGACAACCTGCAGGGTGGGGCATAACCCGTTGCGTCGGACAAAGTTGCAGGAATCGAACCCACAACCATATTGCAACAGGAATTTATTACCTACCACTAGCCTATAGGAAGTCCCTGGTTATTACAAAATAGTTTTACTAATCTAAATGGTATGTATTTGGAACCTTTTACAAATAGGATAAATAGAATATTTTTGAGTTCTATTATCTTTTTGGGTGAACGACAAGTATGGGGTAGAAATTAGTTGAAGGTTGAAATTCTACTAGTCATGTATATGTATATATATATCTTATTCTTATGAAGAAATTAATTCTTAAACTTTAGGGAAGGGATATCAAAACAAAAATGTGTTATCCTAATACCTTATGTTTTGTTGAACTGATGATATTTTCATCATAGATTGACGGATTTGTGGCCCTCAATTTTACACTTATTTGTGATTGATGAACTCAATCAATACCTACAAATATTTATGTTTTTCCTCCAATTATATGTCTCTAATTTACACCAATTTTCTCCTAATTGAGATCATAATTTGGTGGCGACTTTTTCATTTCTCATTCCCCCTTATTAAGGCTAAATTTTATTAACCTTATTTCCGATGTGGGTTTTCCACAAAGGTATTTTCAATTTTCAACCTTTTATTTTCAAAGAAAAATTTCAAATTGCGAGGACGCAATTTATTGAAGGAGGGGAGAATGTAACACCCCAAGCTTCCATGGTACGCTCCTCTTTGAATAATAGAGCAGCGTGTGTTGTACGCAACCTCGAGTTCTAACACACCGCGACTAATCAAAGTAGCCGTTATGAATAGTAATACCCACTTTTTAAAATTATAGAAATTTTATATTTCAAAATGGAATTAATTTTTGTATTCCTAATATTGAAATTATCCTATGTTGAATTTTTTGTAATTTTCTGAGAACTTCCAAATTTTTATGAATAGTGAAAAATACTTAAAACAACTTTTTTAATCAAAATAATTTATAGTGATAAGTTATACTATTGAGTGGTTTTAAAGTATAATTAGAATATATTTTTACCATTTTATCCAATGGTGTTCATTAGAATTAATTTCACTTTGAAATTGGACATAAACAATTGTCAATCTTTTGATATATATTGTTTCTTAAAAACACGCTATTTGTTGTGACAGCGGGAATTAATTATAAAATTAATTAATGCAACTTATATGTTTGTAATTTCATAAAATAGACATCATTTTTGAATTCGGAATATCAATTTTAGCTTAGGGTGAAATTTTGGCATTGTTCTGAAAAACTTCAATTTTTGATGAATAGTGAAACCACTAAGTGGTAGTTAAAAAACTGATTTTTCATTTAAATGAAATATTACCACTTCTGTGATTTGATTTTCAAAAATCCTACATACATGGTTGTCATTAGGAAGTAAAATTTGGTTCAATGGGATTAAAATATTTTTTGGTAAATACTAACTTTTAAGTTTAATTAATCGCGATTAGAGGTAATTAGTGTAGTTTAAGGTAAACATAATGTTTTAATAATATGAGATGAGCTTGACACATGTCCTACCCTCATTGGATGTACCATGTCCGACAAAGACAATCCATGGGTCAACTTGGGGACCCCATGGAGCCACTTTAGTTGGAAAATGACATAAATACCTTTTCTTTAATGTTAAAGTAAAAAATGACACAAACATGAAATGTTTTACTAAAACAATTTTTACATGGGGTTATACAAGTAATATTTTTGACTATAAATAGTAATTGGAAAGCTAAAAAGATTTCATACATCATAGTATTTTTTTATAATTTTTAGACATTAAATAAATTAAATTATTTATGACATCATTATGATGCAGCGATGACCTCATTATTTAACGATTTTAATAAAATGAAAAGATAATGTACAATCTAATGATTACACTTGTCCAAAGACTATTTGATGGGTATATTTCGAACCCTTATCACCTTAGACACGAATTATATAAGTGTGGGACCTTTAGAATCCGAAAAGCATTCTATAATAATGTAAACTTTCCTTACTTTCCAAGAGTGCCCCTCCTCTCCTCTTATAAAAGGCCCCCACCTCTACCACCTCATTCACACTTTCAAGCCTTTTGGCTCGGCCAAACTCTGCCCAAATACTCTCCCAACTTCCCCCTATTACTCCTAGAATCCTCACTTTGTGCAGAACACTTCCCAAGAAAGCCTTTGGCTCAAATCAAAAAGAGTTACCCGATTTTGAGGTAATGTCTTCTCTAATGTTGTTTTGTTTTATTTTTCTTCTCCAACCCCCTAAACTCTATTTATTCATTTCTTTTGTAACAACACCATTATCCTCAATATACTAGGATGTTGTTATAATAAGTATTCGAGCTACACTTACACACACCTACATCTAATGGTTAAAGAACATACGTTTTCTGTGGATGGCGAATTTCTGCCTCACGAAACGATGATTGTTCAACACTCATATAACACATTCAAAGGTAGCCATTAATATGTCACTATATTTATATATGATATATAATATGTTTATGTTTTACTTATTCTTATGTATTTCTCATTTATAGCATACTTTATGATTTCCATTATGGGTAAACGTGATAATTTCATTTTAGGAAGTGCAGACTACCGCCCCCTCAAAGTGATTTGAATCGTTAATGCCATATGTGGGATTTATAAAGGATGGAGTAAATGGTATTATACACTATATTATACTGGAATTATATTATACATTTATATAATTATGATTTCATTCCATTAAATACGAAATAGAAATGAAAGTAGCGTTCATGCGTACGTATGGCTTACCGTCTCCATGAACGGTGCATTTCATTTCTTACCTCTAAACATTATGGAATATTATAAATGCATGTATATACTGGATATATATGATATATATGACATCTAAATCATGAATATAATTCTGGAGATAATGGATATTCTACCACATAAAAAACTTGTAATTATAAGAAGTTTATTGTTGACTCAAGTACCAAAGATCGACAAAACGACCGTTATTAACTTAAATAATTACATAATGTTCATATCATTGTAATAAGTGATATAAAAAGGATAATGAAATTGAAAATGGTTCTTAATAAGGTATATATTAACTCTAGTTTATTATTCAGGAGGTTAAAGAACGGTTGAGTCAAGTCAGACACGAGGTAAGGGTTTACTTGACAACCTCTTCATTATCCAAGGTTGTTTATACATAATTATCTAATGGGACCTCGTTATCATCCACATCCATGTTTCTTAAAAATGTCTTTCAAAACATTTTTACTATTAAATGGAAAATGGGTTAAATTCATTTATACCCTTATACGTTTTTGAAAGGAATCTTACCGTCGTTTTCCAAACAATGTACTTTTTGACCTTTTTGACAAATTTAAGGTAAGAATGTTTTTTAACTTATACGGCGGGTGCGGATATTTTCCGCCATTATAACTTCGTCTAAGCTTCCCTTACAAGCTTATAAGAATATTTTCAAAGTAAATGTATTATTTTATAATTATGGTACTTTTAAATGATTTCAAAAAAAGAGAGATATTTCTCTCAAATAGCTTTGATTTCATCCATGTCAACATCCTTTGATGGGTTTTAAGTTTAATTGAAATTGATTTATGATACAGAACTCCCATTGAAAATTTTGTGAAATATTTGACTGTGGATGTGTTATTTTTATACCATCCATAGTTTATGGAGAAATTTTTGACGTTTCGTATGCTAGTTTTAATACGAATATTTATGTTATGTTTAAACTTATTCATATGTGGAATGTATTGGACTTAATAAGTGACGGGTGGAGCCCGCTATAGCTCCTCGATGCATCGGTAGGTCTCATGAGACAACTAGACGTGGAATTGGCCGAGGCCCTTTCCCAATTTGATTTATGGTTTTGGCCGAGGCCTTAATCATTTTAGACGTCTTGGCCGAGGCCTTGACAAAATGTTTCAGAATGTCTGGAATTATACATTACCTCATTATGAAAGTGGTTATTGATATTGCATGTGATTATTCGACCAGTATAATATCCATGTGAAGAAGTGAATGGCATTATCTCATTTTACTTTTTCCATATTATGTTAAAGTTCATGTTTAAAAGGCTTTTGTTTTAGTCATACATTGCCTTAAATGTTTATGTTTATTGATGAAAGCTTCCGCTATATTGTTATCCTTACTGAGCATCTGAGCTCACCCCTTTCAATGTTTTAATATTTTCCAGGATGTGAAGAAGTATTTTAGGAATGACCTGCAGGGATAGTCAGAAGAGGATATGAGTGTGGACTATGAAGACTTTTTTATTAGTTTTTCACTTTATGATGTAATGTAAGACTAATGAATGTATCTAGTGTTTCCAAGGCTACTAAACTAATCGGTCTTTCAAGACTTGATCTTTTGTGATCATGCCAATGTTACGAAGTAATGCACCGACTCTGGGTAGCTGGGGTCGGGGCGTTACAGATAAAATGTATAAAATTTCAAAAAATGGGTATTACTATTCATAACGGCTAGTTTGATTGGTTGTGGTGTGTGTTAGAACTAGAAGTTGCGTACAACACACGCTACTGTATTATTCAAAGAGAAGTGTATTGTGGAAGATTGGGGTGTTACACCCAAGATGTTCATACATAAATGTTGATTTAGGAGAGAATAAAGTTGTCAAGGCACTTTGTGATCTGTGAGCCAGTGTGAACCTCATTCCTTATACCATGTATTGTTAGTTAGGGCTTGAAGAACTCCAAACCACATCTGTCACTCTTCAACTTGCTGATCATAGTGTTCGAGTTCCTAAGGGTATCTTAAAGGATGTTTTGGTGAAAGTTGAAAATTTCATTTACCCAGCTAACTTCATTGTCCTTGAAAATCACCCAATATTAGGTTCTAGGGAGCAAACCCCAATCATCCTTGGTCACCCCTTCCTTGCAACAGTCAACTCTATTATCCAAGTCTAAAATGGGAACATGGCCATCACCTTTGGAAACACGAGTCTATACTTGAACATCTACAATGAAAACTCTCAAATTGGGGATGATGAAGAGATACTTGAGGTTAATTAGATTGGTAGTGTTGATAGTGAACTCGAGGAATATCAAGGGATTACTGGAGGATGTTTAAGTCAAGAAGAGATTGATTTTCTTTTTTCACATGAGGGAAATTTGTCTCCTTGGCTTGAATCTATTTCAGATAGCTCTATTTATGATTTTCCTGAATCAAAAATCAGTGATACCATTGGTTAAATCAATAACATTGAGTCCATACCCATTTATGACACTAATCTGGCCAATTTAGTGGATGAAAATTCTATTCACAAGGAACCAATTCTGTCAAGAAATCTGGACAAAGAAACCAAGTTCAATATAATGTCCCATCCTTTCTTGGAAAGTGATAACCAATCTGATCTCGAATTTAAGGTCCTACCTTCATCACTCAAGCATGCATTCTTAGGGGATAATAGAGCCTTTCCTTTTGTCATTTCTTCCTCTCTTAAAGCCAATCAAGAGATGATACTTCTAGATGTCCTAAAAAGGCATAAGAAAGAAATTGGATATACCCTTTCTAATATTCCTAGGATTAGCCCACTAATTGGAACTCATAGGTTTGTTCTTGAATCTAAATCCAAACCATGTTGTCAACCTCAGTGGATACTAAATCCAAATCTTATGGATGTGGTAAGGAAATAACTTCTTAAGTTGTTGAAAGCGGGTATCATCTACCCCATTTTTAAGAGTGAGTGGGTAAGCCCAATTCAAGTTGTCCCAAAGAAATCTGAAATCACTACGATCACCAATGAGGATGGTGACCTTCTCCCCACAAGGGTCAGTAGTGGATGGAGAGTCTCTATTGACTATAGGAAGCTCAACTCTTGTACCAAGAAAGACCATTTTCCCTTGCCCTTTATTGATCAAGTCCTCGATCGAGTGGAAGGTCATTAATTCTATTGCTTCTTAGATGGATTCTCAAGGTATAATAAAATTGATGTGTCCTTAGAGGATCAAGGAAAAACAACCTTCACTTGTCTATTTATCACTTTTTCCTTCAAGTGCATGCCCTTTGGGTTATGTAATTCTCCTGGTACCTTCCAAAGGTGCATGATGGGAATCTTCTCGGACATGGTAGGGATTGTTTATAGGTATTTATGGATGAATTCTCCATCTTTGGGGATAATTTTGAGGGATTAATTCTGAATTTTGAAAGGGTTTTTTCAAGATGTGAGGATAAGAATCTCATCCTAAATTGGAAAAAATATCATTTCATGGTAAATTAAGGACTTGTTCTAGTCCATATGGTCTCTGGTAGTGGGATTGAAGTAGATAAAGATAAGTTATACATAATTCATCACCTTCCATCTCCTAAAACTATCAAGTATGTGAGGTCCTTCTTAGGAAATTTTGGTTTCTATAGAAGGTTCATTAGAAATTTCAACTCTATTTATCGACCACTTTGTGCTCTATTGGTGAAAGATGCTCTATTTTTATGGACAAAAAGTTGTGAGGAATCATTCTACACACTCAATTCAGTTCTTATCTCTCTACCTATCATGAAATATCTAAATTGGAAACTTCCTTTTGAGCTCACGTGTGATATGAATGACTTCACTGTAGGATCAGTCTTAGGACAACGGTGTGAGAAAACTCCATGTGCCATTGCTTATGCAAGAAAATATTTAAATGATAAAAAAATCAACTACACAACCACTGATAAAGAGTTTCTTGTTATTGTATTTACCTTAGATAAATCCAGTTCCTATATCTTAGGATCACCCATCATTGTCTTTACCAACCATTCATCCCTAAAATATCTTTTCCAAAAACAAGATGCCAAGGCTAGATTGATTAGGTGGGTCCTTCTTCTTCAAGAGTTTGATTTAACCATTAAGGATAAAAAGGGTGTTGAAAATATTGTATCTAATTACCTCTCTAAGATGTAATTCAAAGACAACTCACATCACCTTTCTGTGTATGATTCATTTCTTGATGAGCACCTCTATTCTATGAGTGATTGCCCATGGTATGCTGACATAACAAACCATTTGGTGATGGGTGAAATTACAAAATTATTAGGAACCCAAGATAATAAGAAATTCATTTATGATGTCAAACACTATGTGTTTGATGATCCTTACCTCTTCAATTTTTGTCATGATCAAATCATTAGGAGATGTGTTCCCGAGTCTGAGCAAGAGTCCATTCTAAAATTTTGTCATTGAGAGGCATGTAGAGGACACTTTTCCACAAATAAAACTACTGAAAAGGTCCTCTAAAGTGGTTTTTACTGGCCTAACATCACTAATTATTCCTTCCAATTCTGAAAAATTTGTCCTCAATGTCAACAATTAGGATCCATTACTAAAAGGAATCAACTGCCTCTCACTCCCATTCTGGTTGTCGAAATTTTTGATTGTTGGGGAATTGATTTCATGGGACCCTTCCCAAACTCTAGGGGATACATCTACATCATCTTAGCTATTTATTATGTCTCTAAATGGGTTGAGGACATTCCCACCAAGTCCAATGACCATCATGTTGTGATCTGGTTTCTGAAAGAGCACATATTTTCTCGATTTGGAATTCCTAGGGCTATAATCAGTGTTTGAGGAACCCATTTCGGCAACCAACCATTCTCTTCACTCATGTCGAAATATGGTATTTCTCGTAAATTTTCTACAATGTACCATCCTCAAACCAATGGTCAAGTTGAGTTAGAAAATATAGAGATTAAGCAAATTCTTGAAAAAAATGTCAATCCCTCTAGGAAAGATTGGTCTGAGAAACTCTTGGATGCCCTTTTGGAATATCTTAAAGCATTAAAAATCATCCTAGGAATGTCACCATATAGGTTGGTTTATGTAAAATAATTCCATTTACCTATTGAAGTTGATCATAAGGAATTTTGGGCAATAAAAAAATGAATTTTGACATTTCTTTGGCCGAATCAAAGAGGAAATTAGATCTTAATGAACTTGAGAAACATAGGATATAGGCTTATGAAAATTCAAGGATAAATAAATCTAGATCTCAAGCCTACAAATCTAGGAATCTCAAAGTTAAACACTTTGAACTGGGAAAATTCGTGCTCTTGTATATTTCGAAACTTCATTTACACTCGGGAAAGTTAAGGTCTAGATGGTCAGGTCCATTCATAGTGCATCGTGTGTACCCCTATGGAGCAGTAGAGAGATTCAGGATCCTACAAGTGGTCACATTTTCAAGGTCAATGGTCATAGGTTAAAACCTTTCATTGAATTGTTCAATAAACAGGAAATAGAGGTTGACTTAATAGATCAAACCTATGAACTAGGAGAAAATTGATAGATTTAGGATCCATGTCAGGCTAACGATGTTAAATAAAAGCGCTTCATGGGAGGCAAATCATGGTTTTCATGTTTCCAATATTTGTGAATAATCTTTATTTTTAAAATAGAATTAATGAATTATTTTGATATTTTAAAAAATACTTAATCAATCAACTCTGAATATGATAGTACCTTAGACTGTTGACATGTTCTTTTATTATGAGTATGGATGGGTATGAAAGGGGAGCTTCATATTCATCTGTGTCACATGGTGTGATCCTTGAGTAATACCTTACCCAGAAATTTAAAAAGAATACAATGTATCATCATTTTATTTTATTTTTATGTGTTTGTAGGTTAAAATAAAAATACAAAAAAATAATAATTAAAAAAAATTAAAAGGACGCGGCATAGGTCATGGGGAAAACCCTGTCACAACTGGCGAAGCCGCAGGGACTCAAACCCGGGTCTGAAGGGAGATAGGGGAGTGCGCCTACCACTAAACTATGACTTATAGTGTTTCTTTATTCTATTTTATTTATATATATACTTATATTTTAAAATTTATATATCTAAATATATATATTATTCTAATTTTTACTTGTTCCTAGTATTGGTCTTTGGTATGCTTAAATAAATAGGTGCATTTTTCCCTTACCTATTGTTTTTGTTTATTTAAAGGGACCTCAAGGGGTTTCCATTATGTTCCAATTGTGTTGGTGTTTGAGATTCAGGGGATGCTGAGTTGATGGATTTTTTTAAGACAAATCACGGATATATAAACACAAACTATCATCATTGATGGGGCTTCTCCGAGTGACATGGAGATCAAGGGATTAAAAGGGAGAAACAATAACTTCAACTTCAACCACCAGGTGACTTCATTCCATGATCCTCATTTCCAATTTCCTTTTTGAACTCCCCTTCTATGCCTCTACCCCCTTCTAAATTTTATTTTCTTCAAACACTGGGGAAAGTGTTATTTTAAGTGGGTGGGAGATGAAATAAAAAAATTACTTTTGTGTGCAAAAAAATGATTTGAAAAAAAGTGTGCCTTAATGGAAGGAAAAGTTCCTTTAACCTTAAACATGATAATACACATTTCACACTTTAAAATTGAATATCAAATAATTTTTCATGCCTTGATTCTGATTTTAATGCAAGTTTAAGTTCATGTGCATATATTTTGGAAAGTGTGGTCGTCTAATGTAAATTTTCACCGTTTATATTTTCATCTATTTAATAACAAAAAAAACACAATGCAAGTCCTCTGGATTATGGGTATTAGTTTGATTTCATGGGGTCCCATAAATAAATATCATAGTTTTAGTGATCATTTTAGTTTTTATATGAGTATTCAATAAAAAAAGCAATAAATTTGCACGTAGAGCAATTAAATGACCTGATGTGTGGCTTTCGACACTTGGGGATCGTGACTCCATAGTTGTCTATCCCAGAGTTAGTAATTTTATCTCTATTTATGGTAATTTGACTTTTTTTATTGATTTAACTCGAGATGATACCCGAGTATGTTGACTTCACTTAGTGCCCTAGGGTCCTTGAGCCTAGGAGTCGTCAGCAAAGTCTCACTACATGGGTTGACTATGTTGAGTGCAATTTCAATTACCATGGAAAAATTAAAAAAAAGAAATAATATATATATATATATAATTGAATACTCATATTAATATTGAAATGTGATTCCACCTAGCCCTTCCATCATCTCCCCCTTGAATAAAGATGAACCCCTATGTCTATTGTGATACGTAACACATCATCATGCTTAATTGACATTAGATGAAATATGGCAATGAATTTGAACAAAGTATTGGGCTTGGAATTGATATATGCTTATGAAACTATATTTTATTAAAAAAAATTATGGGTTCCATGATTTTTTTGTATAAGAGTTCTTGGTGATCACTGTGTATTAAAATGTTTTGGAAAAGGGAATTCGAATTTCACTTTTTTTTAGATATATTTTGCTTGGGACTAGCAAAACTCAAGTTGGGGGTGTGATTATCCACTAAATGAGGATAATATTCATTTTTAATATATATATTATTCATGTGATTTATTATTCATAAACACCATTTTAGTGCATTTTACACTTTGAACATCATTTCACATTATGATTGAAAGTCCTTAAAATGCACTATTACATGGTATATTTTTGAACACCATATAAAATACCCAATGGTATTTATTTTATTTTAATATTTTATTTTCATGTCTCCCATTCTATAAGGAACAATTCATGATTTTTTAGTACTTGAAGATTCACATTGTAAGATCGCCAAAATGGGCTTTCATGCCAACACATTCCGGGAAAAGTAAACTGGACAACAGCCCAATAAAGAGACTATAGAATCCAAGATCCAAGCCCAATGATTCTCAAAATTTAACTTAAGATAGAGTAAATAATGGGGAACATTTCATCCAACATTTAAAATTTCTAATTCTGGTGTTTTAATGGGATTCCAGGCGGCCCAAGTTAGAGATAAAATTCTGAGCTAGATTCTACAGCTCAGAAAAATAACCCACCATTTTACACATATATCGTAAAACATAAACTATTTTGGGATGAAACTTTACATAGAATTAGGAGACATATGGATATTTATTTTCTTTTTCTATGTAACACTCCAATTCAGACCTCTAGAAGCTCATTTAGGCGCCTCTTTTTTGTGGGTGCATGCTAAATGTCATTTCGGGTCAAGGGTGGAAAAGTCTAAATTATACAAACTTTCCACCACCCTAGGCCTTCCATAATCAAGTGGGAAGACTTGGAATATTGGTGGATTGATCCAAGGCTCTTTAAATTACTATTTAAGGTAGTGGTGATTGAGGATTTTATCATCTTTTGTGCTTGGTTTCATTGTAGTGTTATGTTGCCTCTTGTGTTTATAATCACATTTCTTTCCCATGTAAGTTGTTTAATTCACCTTAGTTTCTTAATAAAATTTGTTCCTTTAATATTATTATATTTTTATCCATATCACATTTATATCCTTTCCTCAAGGTGTTAATTTATTTACACCATGCCTTGTGAAATTTATCACACAATGGTAGAGTGATTTTTATTTTGTTGTTTTTACTTCTTTAATTTCACCCTTGTAAGTTTACTTCCCGCTTCTGTTGAGAAAATGTCATCAATGGAGGGATAACTATTTTATAGTTTGATCCAAGGGAGTAGAAAGGGGTTGGATTGGATTTTATTTCTCACTCTCTAAATTTTTATTAATTTCTTTTATTTGAGTTTCTTTTATTCAATGGGTTTCTCTCTTCCTCTTCCATATTGAATTTATTCGCCCCACTTTTATGTGCTAATAAGATCATTTACGTTGGAGTGCTCATGAAAATGATCCTATAAGTGTATAAATGATTAGCATGTTTATTTGAAGGTGTTTAATCAGTAAGTGATGAGGTTAGTTTGAATTCATTAAATGAATCCTTCTTGAGTTAATGAAATTGAAATCGTTAAAAAAGAAATTCATCCAATCCACCCCCAGTGATAACCTATGATCAAATCATTATCTTAATTTGAATTAAATTAGATCTATTAGTGATCCTTTACACCCATATAAAATAAACCCAAAGTTGGCAACTTCATACCCAAAAACAATCCATAAAATTTACATGTTTGTAGGTTACTTCTTAGGTATCTGAGGATTCGACAACCCAAGCTAAACTACAAGCGACCGCTTAACCCTAAAATCTTGGGTAAATTTGGGTGAGACCAATAGTTGTCAGTATAACTATTTTTTATACTTTATGATACTTTAATATGGGCATTATTTGTCTTTACCTTTGCAGTTGACTCTTCAATAATTTGTGGGCCTATAAGTTTCCTCTCACCAACATCATCCCAACAAGCTAGAGTTCAAAACCTCTTTCTATAAAATGCTTCATATGGCGTTATTTGAATATTAGAATGGAAACTATTATTATAGAAAAATTACACCAAAGGTAAGTAATGATCCCACATACCTTGAAAGTCAAGTGAGAATGATCTCAACATGTCTTCCAGTGTTTGAATAGTCCTTTCAGACTGTTCTTCGGTTTGAGGATGATAAGCAGTAATCATATGAAGCTCACTATCCAACTCCTTATGAAGGATTTTACAAAATTTTGATGTAAATCAGGGATCTCGATCAGACACAATCGATATAGGTACACCATGAAGTCTTATAACTTCATTAATATAGAGTCTCACCAGGCACTCAAGTAGTAAAACCTCTCTTATAATAAGAAAATGTACTAATTTTGTAAGACGATCAATAATTACTCATATTGCATCATTACTTCTAGGTGAGATCAGTATTCCTATGAAAAATTCCATCATAATTTCACCCCAATTCCATATAGGCTTATTTAGAGGTTGCATGTAACGACCCAAATCCGGAGCCCCTCAACTGATGCCCCGTACCCGGTTCGCCACATAACCTCAAGCGTGTTTCCCCGAACGCCAGAGGCTGCTAACTAGCAGCGAGGGCCTTGGTGAGTCGGTGGGGAAACTATGCCCTCATTTGGTAAGGTATACAGTGGAAAAACAACAGTCAACAGCGGAAGTAGTAACAACATGCATAACAGCAGAAACCAAACAGCGGAAGTAATGAATATATATAGAAATGATGACAATGATGCAGAAGGTACAAGTATCTATGGAAAGAATCAAACACAACAACGTACTGGAATACAACTGAAAAAAAGTGTAAAATAAAAACAAAATAAACTCCTTAGCATCGCGAGCCCTGGCTCGGTCTCATGCTCTCCAGCTCCAGTGCAATCAAGAACCTGAAGTAGAAGGGTGCTTGCCCTTATCTATACCTGCAGCAACATAGTCTGATTGATCCCAAAATCATGGCCCAAATGGGGTGTGAGATACAATCCTAGTAGGAAATCACCCAAAGATTTGTGCCTAACAGTCAATGAATACAAGGAAAGTAATAAAACAAGAAGCAGTAAACAAGAAAGCACAAACAGTTACAATACATAGTTCTAACAAATAAAGTACACAAGTAAGCAACCAGAAACAAGAAGAAAACGGGTAACCCTCTGGGTAGCTCTCACAGCCTAAACCCCTATGGTTCAACCTATAAGCACCAACAACCCTCTAGGAGGCACACACAGTCTCACCCCTCTGGTTCAACTATGAAATTAATAAAATCTCTCGAGAAGCACTCACCGTCAATTCCCCCTATAGTCTCGTATCATACTAAAGGCTCTCTAGGGAAGTACTCAACGTCTATTCCCCCTGTGGCCCGCGTCGAGGAACTACAGACTCTCTGAGGAAGCACTCAACGTCAATTCCCCCTGTGATCTCGTATCGTAATTAAAAGACACTCTGGAGAAGCCCTTCCGTCAATTCTCCCTTTGGTCTACTACTCTAGGTTCTCACAGTTTTGATTGAAACTAAACATGCTCAACGCGTGTGCATCGTCCATGTAAACCTCAAGAACTACTTGGCTATCAACTAAGGCTCAGCAGCAAAACAAGGAAATAGTCCACAATCCTATAACTAGGCATGGCAACTGGTAGAACACCAAACAGGCAGAACAAGCATGAAAACGCAACCTGAGCACAAAATAAATTACTCTAATCACAAGCATAAACCTCTACTACAGGAATCAAGCAAAGCAAAAAAAAACAAAGGTAAAATAGGAAACCCACAATTCCCCACCCAAGGGAATTTGTGGAACTTTCAACAGAAAGCAACAAACCACCTACCTCGATCCTAGGTGATCGATATACATGAACCACGAAGACAAATTCCCCTTGGAACGACGTAGATCTGAGAAAATTCACAAAACGCTCAACCTACGATAACTTGGAAACCAGGAGGAATCAAGAAACAAGACTCAAGCAAAAGGGAGAGCTCACCGCTGAGATTCCAATGCAATTGACCGCACTCGAATCGGAGAACAAACGGCGAGGTGGGAGTTCGTTGAAGATTCGTTCGTACAGTTGCTCTCAGGTGGATGAAAACTGGAGAAGAAGATGAAAATTGGGGTTAGGTGTGACCCTGATCCGTTTAGTGAAAAAAAAGAAAGTACATGACGTGTACTTTTAGAGTACACGACGTGTACTGGGTCATTTCCGTACTCCGCCAAAATCGGCCTCCACATCACCCCTACACACCGTGTGTGTGGCCCGGGCACAGCCAGCACACGGCTTCGAGCCGGATCAGAGTACACAGTGTGTACTCAGAAAGTACACGGTGTGTACTTTGAAAATTTCCAGAAAATTCATTTTTCTTAAAAACTCCAGAAAAAGGAAAAACATACCTGAACAAAGATCCAGTTTCTTACAAACTTCCCCCCTTAAAGAAATTCATCCCTGAATTTCCCTAACGGGGCGTAGAAGAAGAATCCTCGAATAGTTTCGGTCACTGCAATCGTACATCGACCTCCCTCTCCCAGGTCTCGTCCTATACTCGCCCGTGCTTCCATAGCACTCGTACCATAGGAACAAACCGCCCACGTAGAACCTTTGTACTACAATCAACAATCTGGATAGGATGCTCCTCGAACGACGCATCCTCTTCAAGATCGACTTCCTCGAGCTGAAAGGCATGAGACGGGTTTGAAAAGTAACGTCGGAGTTGAGAGACGTGGAAGATGTCGTGCATGGCCCGATACCTCTGAGGTAGCTGCAACCGATAGGCGACCGGACCCACTCTCTCCAAGACCTCAAATGGCCCAACATACCATGGTGAAAGCTTACCCTGTCTCTGAATCCTCTTGTGTCCCAACCTCAGTGCGACACGCAGGAAAACCTGATCTTCGACCTCAAACTCCAGAGGTCGTCTCCGCTGATCAGCATAAGACTTCTGTCGAGACTATGCCGTAGCCATCCGCTTTCGAATCAGCTCTATCTGCTCTGAAGTCTCCTGAACGAGACGAGGTCCCAGCAGAGCTGCCTCTCCTGCCTCTAGCCAGCATAAGGGCGATCGGCATGGCCTACTGTACAAAGCCTCGTATGGCGCCATCTGAATGGTCATCTGGAAACTGTTGTTGTAGGAGAACTCCACCAGAGAGATATGATTCTCCCAAGAACCGCCAAAGTCTAGGATGCAAGATCGAAGCATATCCTCAAGCACCTGGATCATGCGCTTGGACTGGCCATCAGTCTGGGGATGGTATGCTGTACTCAAAAGTACCTATGTACCCAAGCCCTTATGAAGTCCCTGCCAGAACCGAGAGGTAAAGTGCGCATCCCTGTCTGAAACAATAGAGTGTGGAACTCCATGTAGACGAACGATCTCTCAGATGTAAAGTCACCCCAGATCATCAACACTGAAGGTATCCTTAATCGACAAGAAGTGCACAACCTTCGTAAGACTATCGATGACAACCCAAACAACATCGTTCCCTCGAGGCGTCCTCGGCAACCCAGTCATGAAGTCCATTGCGACATTGTTACACTTCCACTCCGGAATGGGTAACTGTTGTAAAAGGACTGCTGGTCGTTGATGCTCTGCCTTCACCTGCTGACAAGTAGAACATCTCATGACAAAACCAGCAACATCCTTCTTCATACCTGGCCACCAGTACTGGCGATGAAGATCCCGATACATCTTGGTGACGCCAGGATGAATTGCCCAAACCGAGGAGTGAAAATCCCGCATCAGCTCCTCGCATATGTCTGCTAGCACCCATACACATCCCTGAAAATGAAAGATCTCATCCTCACCCACTGCCCATATGGGAAGAGGGTCCTCTCCTGACACACTCTCCCGCAGGACTAAGCCTTCATAGTCTGATAGCTACCTCATCTGTAACCGATCAAGAAGTGTAGAGGTAACATCTATAGAAGATAGGAGAGTCTGTCCCTGTCTATCGTGCACCTCCAGATGCATCTCAGAAAACAGAGCTATCAGCTGCCACTCACTGCTGGCCTCCTGAACTGCCTGAATCTGAGTTCTCCTAATCAACGCATCTGCCACTACGTTGCCTTTCCTCGGCGTATAGGCAAGCTCGAAATCAAAAGACTGATGGTACTCAACCCACCTGCGTTGTCTCAGGTTTAGATCTCACTGAGTGAAGATATACTTGAGACTCTTGTGGTTAGTGAAGACCACAAAGTGCTCTTCTAGCAGATAGTGTCTCCAACATCGTAAGGCATGAACAACAGCTGCCAACTCCAGATCATGCATCGGGTAGTTCCTCTCATGTGGCCTCAACTGCTGAGACCCGTACGCAACGACTTCATCCCCCTAAATAATCACATCTCCCAGCCCGATACCTAAAGCATCACATTAAACAGTGTAGTTCTTGCCTGGATCTGGCAAGACTAGTATCGGTGCTGACGTCAACCTCCCTTTAAGCTCCTGAAAGGCTAACTCACAAGAATCTGACCATAAGAACTTCGTCCCCTTCTTGGTTAGACCTGTCAAAGGTGCTTCTAGACGAGAAAAGTCCTGAATGAAGCGTCTGTAGTATCCAGCCAGCCCTAGGAAACTCCGTACCTCAAAGACGTTCTTCGGCTGCTCCCAGGAAACTACAGCTCTCACTTTCTATGGGTCCACTGATACTCCTGCCTCTGAGATGACGTGACCCAATAAGTGAATCTGATCCATCCAGAAGTGGCACTTCAAGAGTTTAGCATAAAGCCGATGCTCTCTCAGTGTACTCAGAATGATCTCAAGATGTGTGTCATGGTTGTGTCGAGTATGAGAGTACACTAAGATATCATCCACGAAGACCACGACAAAGGAGTCCAAGTAAGGATGGAACACTCGGTTCATCAGTGCCATGAAAACTGTAGGTGCGTTCATGAGACCGAACGGTATGACTGTATACTCGTATAGACCACACCTGCTCCTGAAGGCTGTCAGAGGTATATCTAATGGTCTAATGTGAAACTGATGATAACTGGACATCAAGTCGATCTTCGAGAACACCCGGGCTCCTCGAAGTTGATCAAAAAGGTCATCAATTCTCGGCAAAGGATATCGGTTCTTGATCGTCAACTAGTTCAGCTTCCGATAATCCACACAAAGATGAAGGGTACCATCTGCCTTCTTTGCAAATAGGATAGGTGAACCCCAAGGAGAAGTACTGGGTCAGATGAAACCCTTAGCCTGTAGCTCCTCCAACTGCTTCTTGAGCTACTTCAACTCAGGTGTGGCCATCCTATAGGGAGGAATGGACACCGGTGCCGCTCCTGACATGATCTCAATAGAGAAGTCTACCTCACGCTCCGGAGGCAAACCTGAAAATCTTCTGGAAAGATGTCCCTGAAGCAATCCACCAGTGGAGGAAGGTCCAACTGTGGAGTCCCCTAATCATCCAGATAAAGACTATCAATCTGGGTCGTTACCCCTCCTAGCCCAAGATGCTCGAGTCCTGCCCGACTCGCCCGAACGTACCACTTGCCTTTATGAAGAAAATACTCACCCTCTGGTGAAACGAAACTCACTCTGTGGCGATAGCAGTCGACGACTACCTGAAAGGAAATCAACCAATCCATTCCAAGGATGACATCATAGCCTGTCATCTCTAGGACATAGAGATCCCATAAGAAGCGATACCCTGAAACCTCAAGAGGGCACTCTCTACACTGGCGTACACTAGATGTCCTCGTCCCCAAAGGTGTGTCTAGTGTCAACGAGTCGGAAGAAGAAAAAAGACTCAGAGTCCAGGGCTCTCCACAACAGCAACAAAGATAAAGCTATGTGTAGCACCAGTATCGAAAAGGGATGAAGATAAAACTGAGGATACTAAAATTGTACCTCGAACTATAGAAGGGTCGGGATCCTGCTCCTGATAGATCTGCTCCATGGCGAAAGACTGGCCTGCACCGCGGCCCTGCGCCCCTGGCTGACCACTCTGAGCTGAACCTCCTTGCTGGTGATGAGGAACTAGTGGTTGATCGCCACAGCCTCGACCTCCACCTCAGCCTGAATGGTTGGAAGAACTCCAGTTCCCCAACTGGTGAGAAACTGGTGGTGCTGCTCCTGAACGAGGAGTCATGGAAGAACCCCGGTCACTAGTTGCCGGTGAGAAAACCTAGAAGAAACGCTGAAGGTGACCCATCTTGCTGCAAGATCGGCACTCCACGGGGTCCCTCTAGTACTGCGGCCTTGTGTGCCCTGACCGGACACACTGGTAGCATGTCACCCGACTGCCTGACGATGCATCTCGCTTCCTCGGATCACCGCGTGTAGGCTCTCTACGGCGCTTCTTGCTGTCATCTAGAGGAAGGATAGCTCTGGAAGCAGAATCGCCCTGGCCCGCAGCTCCAGAGTCTCTCAGATTGTGCTCCGTAATCAGTGCCTGGTTGACGATGGAAGTAATGGAAGTCAGCTGGAAGATGTTCACCTGTGAGAAGATCTCCCGCCTGAGACCATCCTCAAACTTCCTTGCTAAGAACACCCCACTCCCACCCCAGAGGGGCGTGAAGCGCTGCAGCTCGATGAAACGAGCGGAATAATCCATGACAGAAAGAGTACCCTGCTCTAAGGTCATGAACTCTTGGGCTCAGTCGACCCTCAGGGTCTCCAGGTAGAATTAGTCATAGAACACACGCTGGAACTCCTCCCAAGCCATAGCCTGCTACTGACCCGCCCGTGAGATCACATCCCACCACTTCTTAGTGGAGTCTCAGAGCATGTAGGTGGCGAGATTGACCCGCCTCTCTGGAGGCATCTCCAGATGTTCAAAGATATTCAGCATGGATTCCATCCATAACTCTGCAGCTTGAGGTCCTCCTTCCCCCGAGAATGTGGGAGGATGATGCTGCTAAAAAACCCACCTCAAGTCTGCCATAGACGTGGCAGGAGGCGGCACTCCCTGGAAGGCCTGCATCATCCTCATGAAACCTTCCCTGAACTGTGCATCATCACCTGCAACTGGTATAACAGTCGGTGCCAAGGCTAACCCGACTGGAGGATCGGCAGGAAGTCCCTGATCATCCCTATCTAGCGTCTGATCACTGCCCGATGACAGATGTACGACCGAAGGACGTCTCAGGGGCATAGCTCTGAAAGATCAAAAGCACACCTTAGATCAGGAAAACAAGGACATGAAACACAAGGGGTACAAAACGGGAACAGGGGAAAGAAAACACACAAGTTTACAAAACACGACTACACGGCGTGTATAAAAACTACAGGGCGTGTACTTAAACTCTACTCCCCTGCCCGAGTCTCTTTACACGGCCAAACCACACGGACTTCTTAGACAGAGACTACACGGTGTGTTCCCTGTAGACATGGTGTGTAGTAGACAAGGTGTCAATGACCTGTGTTGTTGGTTACACGGCCGACTACACGGCTGAGACTACACGGCGTGTTCCAAACAAACACGGCATCACTCAAAGACTTTTCCCGACCCGTGTTGTTGGCGACACAGCCAAGTACACGGCTGACCTCTACACGGCGTGTTCCGAACAAACACGGCATGTATAGGCTAGGTGACACCGTCCTGTGTTTTTCATGACACGGTCGGGTAACTGGACAGGACTACACGGCGTGTTCCGAATACAACACGACATGTGCTACTTGATCTTCCCTGACCCGTGTTGTTAGTGACACGGCCGGGTACACGGATCATTACTACATGGCGTGTACCTACCATACATGACGTGTTCCTAAAGTTACTTTCATGACACCGTGTTCTGCTCACACGGTAATTGAAACGGCCTGAAAACTACACAGCGTGTATCCAAAAAGTAAACGCCGTGTATTCTGGGTTTTTTTGGGCAGTAGCTCAAAAACTGCTCAGACTCCCAGAAATACTAGAAACAAGGGAAAGAGGTTCCAAATTCCGATCCACGAGGACCCATACTCCTCGTGAATCAAAGCTCGACATCTCCTGTAGTCATATACAAGAGAAATAGGGTCATGATTCACCAAGTTTCGATTAATGAGGGCCCATAACACCTCAAGAACCAAAATTTGGCGTTCATTTCAAGCAAGAAAAAAAAACGTTTTCTAACATGACAGCATAGAATCTATCAAGCATTTACCACAACAGCATACATAATCTACACAGAGTCTATCACAATAGCATGCAATCTCTAATGCTCCCTAGATGGCATGGCAAGAATGCATGGCATATGATTTCTACAAGTTCCTATATGATGCATGAGATGGAATACCCTCATCTCATCGGGTTGTGACAGAAATAGAATCGAAATATCAAAACAATAATAGCACAAGTCATGTGAATCACTCTAGGTGAGATCAAATCAACCATAAAATCTCAAAACCAGAAAAATTGCAATTAATGAGGTAGTATGGATTTTCCCTGTACACAGGTTAGCTACTCCCGAGCACAGCTTAATGCCAAGTACCAAATACCTCCTATACCTGGATAAAGTCTCCAAATATCAAGCAAGAGAAAATAACTCCTCTGATACCACTTTGTAACGATCCGAATCCGGAGCCCCTCCACTGATGCCCCGTACCCGGTTCGCCACATAACCTCAAGCACGTTTCCCCGAACGCCAGAGGCTGCCGACTAGCATCGATGGCCTTGGTGAGTTGGTGGGGAAACTATTCCCTCATTTGGTAAGGTATACAGCGGAAAAAACAACAGTCAACAGCGGAAGCAGTAACAACATGCATAACAGCAGAATCCAAACAGAAGAAGCAATGAATATATATAGCAATGATGACAATGATGCAGCAGGTACAAGTATCTATGGAAAGCAGCAAATACAAAAACGTATTGGAATACAACTGAAAATAAGTGAAAAATAAAAACAAAATAAACTCCTCAGCATCATGAGCCTCATCTCGGTCTCATGCTCTCTAGCTCCAGTGCAATCAAGAACCTGAAGTAGAAGGGCACTTGCCCTTATCTATACCTGCAGCAACATAGTCTGCTTGGGCACAAAAGCATGGCCCAAACAGGGTGTGAGATACAATACCAATAGGAAATCACCCAAAGATTTGTGCCTAATAGTCAATGAATACAAGGCAAGTAATAAAACAAGAAGCAGTAAACAGGAAAGCACAAGCAACTACAATACATAGTTCTAACAAATAAAGTACACAAGTAAGAAACCAGCAACAAAAAGAAAACAGGTAACCCTATAGGTAGCTCTCACAGCCTAAACCCCTATGGTTCAAACTATAAGTACCAGCAACCCTCTAGGAGGAACACACAGTCTCACCCCTCTGGTTCAGCTATGAAATTAATAGACTCTCTGGGGAAGCACTCACCGTCAATTCCCCCTATGGTCTCGTATCGTGCTAAAGGATCTCTGGGGAAGCACTCAACGTCTATTCACCATGTGGACCCCGTCGAGGAACTACAGACTCTCTGAGGAAGCACTCAACGTCAATTCCCCCTGTGGTCTCGTATCATAATTAAAAGACACTCTGGAGAAGCCCTTCCATCAATTCTCCCTTTGGTATACTACTCTAGGTTCTCACAGTCCTGAGTGAAACTAAACATGCTCAGCACACGTGCATCGTCCAAGTAAACCTCAAGAACTACTTGGCTATCAACTAAGGCTCAGCAGCAAAACAAGGCAACAGTCCACAATCCTACAACTAGGAATGGTAACTGGCAGAACGCCAAACAGGAAGAACAAGCATGGCAAAGCAACCTGAGCACAAAATAAATTACTCTAATCACAAGCATAAACATCTACTATAGCAATCAAGCAAAGTAGGCAAACAACAAGGGAAAAACAGGAAACCCACAATTCCCCGCCCAAGAGAATTTGTGGAATTTTCACAAAATACTCATCGACTTTCAGCAGAAAGGCACAAACCACCTACCTCGATCCTAGGTGATCGATATACATAAACCATGACGATAGATTCCCCTTGGAATGACGTAGATCTGAGAAAATACACAAAATGATCAACCTACGATAACTTGGAAACCAGGAGGAATCAAGAAACAATACTCAAGCAGAAGGGAGAGCTCACCGCTGCAATTCCAACGCAATTGACCGTGCTCGAATCGGAGAACGGACGGCGAGGCAGGAGATCGTCGAATATCCGGTCGTACGGTCACTCTTGGGCGGACGAAAACTGGAGAAGAAGATGAAAATTGGGGTTAGGTGCAACCCTGGTCTGTTTAGTGAAAAAAAAGAAAGTAAACTGCGTGTACTTTTAGAGTACATGGCTTGTACTGGGTCCTTTCCATACTCCGCCAAAATCGACCTCCATGTCACCCCTACACACCGTGTGTGTGGCCCTGGCATGGCCAACACATGGCTTCGAGTCGGATCAGAGTACACAGCGTGTACTCAAAAAGTACACGGCGTGTACTTTGAAAATTTCTAGAAAATTCATTTTTCTTAAAAACTCCAGAAAAAGGAAAAACATACCTGAACGAAGATCCGGTTTCTTATATTTCATAACCCCTCTAGGATGTTGTCTTTCGACCTTCACTTGTTGGAAAACTACACACCTTGACACATAGTCAGCAATTTCCTATTTCATGTTATCCCACCAAAAATGTTCCTTCAAATCTATGTACATCTTGGTACTACTAGGATGTATAGATAAATTTGAGCTATGAGAATCATCTAATAGTTCCATTTTTAGCTCATTTATTGATGAGACACATAACCTCTTTCTAAATTTCAAAATTCCATCCTCATACACAAAGTCTTCCAATCTTCCCTCCTTAACAGCTTTAATTTTATTTTGAAGGTTCTCTTCATCATATTGAGATCTTTTTATCTTCTCTAGTAAATATGGTTTAACAATAATTTGAAAAAGGAATGATGTTTCCCCTTCCTTAATAATCCCCATATACATATTTAATAGATCTATGAACATAGGATCTCTCTCAATCCTCATTTGGGTTATAATTTCATGATCTTTCTTGCTTAATGCATCTGCTACCTTATTTTCCTTTACTGGGTGACATTGTATTGAACAATAATAATATTTGAGTAACTCAAGCCATATCTTTTTCCTCATGTTGAGTTCTTTCTGTGTAAAAATGTATTTCAAACTCTTATAATTCATATATATCTCACATTTTTTCACCATAGAGATAGCTTCTTTATAATTTTAGAGAAAAAATTACGGCCGCTGACTCAAGATCATGAGTTGGATAATCTTGTTCATGAGTATTAAACTACCTTGATTCATAAGCAGTAAATTTATCATTTTTCATAATGATACAACCCAACCCATTCTTAAATGCATCACTATAAATCACAAACCCATCATTTCCAGATGGAAGAGTCAAAATTGGAGCATTGACCAATCTTATTTTCAATTATTCAAAACATTCTATACATTTTTTGTCCATACGATCTTAACCCCTTTACATGTGATCTTGGTTAGCGGGTTATCCAATCGGGAAAACTTCTAAACGAAACACCGATAGTAACCTGCCAAGTAATAAAACTACGTTCCTCGATTATGTTTGTTGGTATAGTCCATTCTTGGATTGCCTTTTTCTTCACATGATTAACTAAGATTCCAACCTTAGAGAAAATATGGAAGAGAAAATAAATAGTTTGAATCCAAAATTCACATTTACTAAACTTCCCATATAACTCTTTTCTTCTAAGAATCTCCATAATAACCCGTAAGTGGCCCTCATGGTCCTGATAGCTTTTGGAATATATCAAGATGTCATCAATAAATACCACAAAAAAATCATCAAGATATTCCTTGAAAACTCTATTCATTTGATACATGAAAACAAAGGGTGCATTAGTCATTCCAAATGGAATTACTGTAAACTCATAATGTCTATACCTGGTTTGAAATGCTGTCTTTGGAATATCTTCCTTCCTTACACACAATTGATGATATCCAGATCGAAGGTAAATCTTCAAAAAATGTTGATCTTTGTGAATTTGATCAAATATATCATCAATGATAGGAAGAGGATACTTATTCTTTATTGTAATAGCATTGATTTCTCTATAATCAATTCATAGCATCATGGATCCATTTTTCTTCTTAACAGAGGGAACATGGGCTCCCCATGGAGAAACACTAGGTCAAATAAATCATTTTTCACTCGATTCCTCTAATTGTTTCTTTATCTATACTAATTCCACAATGGTCATTCTATAGGGAGTCTTTGATATAGGTCTTAAACCATGAATTAAATCAATAGAGAACTCAACTTTCCACTCCGGGTGATGTCTAGGTAAATCCTATGGAAATACATCAATGTATTCTTGCACAATAGGTACATCATCAATTTGAAGATCTATAGATGATGTTTTCTCTTTCTCCCCAAGAATTTTATTTAGAATAGCTACTGAAGGTAGATCTGGATAAGATCCAGATGGTGATGTTTCTACTCTAAAGATAAGGGATTCTACATCATTCTCAAAAATTGTAACTTCCTTCTTCTTACAATATATTTTCGCATCATAATTTGAAAGATAATCCATATGAAGAATTATATAAAATTCATTCATAGGTATGATGATAATATTAGAAACTAAAGTACGTTTATGTTTCACAAAGGTGACTGACTGACACATCTTTGTTACAATGATACTTCCCTTATGAGTTTTGATTGAAAAATCCTTTATTAAATCAAATTGGAAATGTATAATTTTCTTGGAAAACTGTGAAGATATAAATGAATATGATGATCCAGAATCAAATAAACCATTAGCTAAGTTTGAGGAAATAATTAAAGTACCTACCACCACATCATTAGGAACTTCTACCTCTGCGGTTGTGATCACATAAGATTTCTCTTTCTCTCGTGGCCTTTTCTAAGGAAAGTTTCCCTGGCGCGTAGGAAAATCATTTTCATAGTGTCCCATCTCTCTAAAATTATAGTATTGAATGTCATTGATTTGTCTCTTCTCCTTGAATTCATTGGATCGGTGACCCTTTTATTCACACTCATAAAAAACTCCCATGTCTTTCAAGTATTTTCCATGATGATTCTTTCTACAGTTTTTTCACAATGGGAATTGCTTCATTCCCTTCTTCTTATTTGAATATTCACCATTTCCATGGTTATCAGAATACCTCTTCTTATCTTGATTTCCCTTA
Organism: Viscum album; assembly: GCA_963277665.1. Lineage (NCBI taxonomy): Eukaryota > Viridiplantae > Streptophyta > Magnoliopsida > Santalales > Viscaceae > Viscum > Viscum album. Next base: position 540,423,835 of record OY728146.1, read on the forward strand.
AACAAATTCAATCTAGAAAATTCTTTCTCCATTTTGATGGAACTTAATACTATTTAATCATATGATGAAAATGATTGAGAAGCCAGAACCTTTCAAAGACTTGGCTCAATACCTTTAACGAAATGATCAATCTTGTCTTCCAAATCACGTACATAATCTATAACATATCTGGCTAGTCTTGTGAAAGTATCCTCATACTCTGCAACACTCTCTTCTTCTGTTGCTTTAAGCTAAAGAATTTTCTCTTCATTTCAGTCCGTTGCTCACGAGGGAAATATTTGTCGAAGAATAATTCCTTAAAATTTATCCATTTCATATCTTATATTTCATCTTTCGTCATGGTATTTTGGTCCAAGGACCACCATTGATTAGCATCACCCTTAAGACAATATACTACCAGTACTACCTTTTCATTTTTATTGCATCTTAATGCCAGAAATATCTTTTCAAGGGACTTGATCTATTGCTCAGCTACCACTGGATTAGTAGTCCCACTAAAAGATTGGGGCTTATGTCGCATGAAACGATCCAACATAGGTGTAGCATGGTTATTCATCATAGCCTAAGTGAGTTGTCCCAATATGATCATGATCTTCTCAGCTCCAATACTAACTGTGTTGACTTGCTCAGTGGGGAAATCCCTACATTGTCTGCAGGTATATATTCCTTTTATTCCATTAGGCGCTATCACTAAACAATGGAATACACTAAATTAGTTCATAATGCATAATTTCAAACTAGCAAAACACTTAACAAAATATGAAAATTTATGCACAGCTAATCTCATAATCATAAACTTGGTTTCTATCTACTTTTAAATCCTTCATAATGGTGTGTAAAGAAAATGTGAATTATCCTAAGCATATCCCCAGGAGTGTCAAACTAGGTACGTAGTAAGGCTCATTTTCGCATATCAGGTTACCCTAAGTCAGGCTCAGAACACCTTGTCGGAGTTGTTACTCCTAGGTACATCTGTTCCAAAACTACATCCACTTGTAATATCCAGACAGTGATGTATTTTCTAGGAATACCCACATAATCTCTACTTTACCAAAATTCTAGGATGTTATTCTATTATTATCCTCAAAGTCTATATTAGGGTTATGTTCCTTAAATTATGTTTTCTAAATCCAGTTCCCAAGGTTTCTACTAAACTTTCTCTGATACCAACTGTAACACCCCGACCCTAGAAGCTCGGAGTCAGTGTATTATTTTATTATATTGGCATGATTACAAGGAATAAAATTGCAAAGAACCGATCGGTTTAGTAGTCTTGAGGAAACTAGATACATACATAGAACCCATTTTTACATTGGGAAAATAAAACATAACAAAAGCTAATAAACTGCATCCTTGAAAACTCAATAATTGATCTCTTCATCATAACATGGGGAAGGAAAACAAATGAAAGGGGTGAACTCAAATGCTTAGTAAGTATTACATATTGAGGAATAATGAATCAATAATAATTGAATCATAATCAATTAGACATAATCAATATGGCATGGTGAAACAGTCGTCGCGGTTGTGGATGACCTCGAAGATCGACCTGTTTTGCGCCTTCGAGCTTGTCTCCAGCTTCAGGATGAAGAAGTCGTCGTGGTTTATCACCTTCTCCCTGATGCACATTGCATCCAGAAACAAGTGTGTCATCACCCTTGGATCTATCCCCTTCTGCATTAGAAGGTTCTAGAAGGTTATAGAAGGTTCGAGTGATTTCGCAGGGCAGCGTACCTGGAGGAAGTGCCTGAGCAGGCGGGGCGGGCCAGTGGCGATCTGGGAGTGATGTCTGGAGGACTACCGCCATGAGACGTGACTGTCACTGCTAGAGAAGAACTTGCAGCCTGAGATGACGAGCTCGAGGAACCAGAGGTCAGGGTTCTTCTACCACACAACAAACCCCCTGACCCCGTTGGTGCTCCTCACCTTGGCGCTGGAACTGCGACGCGCGCTCCTTCACCCTGCTGGTCATACACATGCTGCTCACTGTGTTCAATGCAGCTTGGCCCCCTGTGGTGATGATGTACTTCTGCACAGTGTATTTGGTGGTGGATGCCTCCTACAAATCACGCAGTATGTACATGATTGGGTGATGAAAAAAAATAGATGGATCAGGGGGTCTTATGATGGAGGAGTGGTGGATGGGGCGATGGAGGAAGGGGAGAAGGCGGAGAAGGTGGAGGGGGAGGGTGAGGGGCTTTCGACGACGAAGAGGAGGAAGCAGAGGTCGTTGTATCAGGTGACAATGAGAGGGGTGGACCACTTGCCAGAGTTCTGGGCTTTCATCCAGGTGAGCATGTTCATCCACCACACTTCCACATTGTTCCCTAGGCTCCAGAACATGTCCTCCGGGATGGGAACCTCCAACACCGTCTCTAGTCCATCCTCCCGCTCTATATTCGGGCACAACCTCCTCATGTATGGTATGATATCATCGATAAGAGGCCCTGCAATGGCACACTGGTAATTCTGTCTTTTTATGGGTGGTAAATGGGAGGGGAAGTGTGATTCAGGGGATCCCCTTGGTTGTAGGTTTTGTGTGGGATTTCTTCATTCCACCACCATGCGCCCCATATATATGGGGATGGTTCTGAGGTGATGGTTAAGCCGCCACTACGGGTTTCATATATATATATATAACCAATATTTTAAATATGAAATAATTTAAATTTAAATTTAATTAATATAATTTGGATTTCATTTTTATTGTCAAAAATAATAATATGAAACTAATCATTTATTATGTATTAAAAATTTATTAATTTTAGAAAAAAAAATGTCATGCACTTATATCTATTAGTTCATTAAAAAAATATTAAACATTCAAATCTTTTTTCCTTTCACAATGATAATTTTTTTCTCTTCAAGATTTCAAATTTAGCCCACATCGGGGTGCACCAGTGGTAGTTCATTCACTTGAGCACCTGGTGGTTAGAGTTCGATTCTCACTGGTTGGCCGCACAATTCAGAATGACAAGCTGAAAATAATTACCCGCTTGGTTGTGTAGGGGCACTAGATAGGCTTCAGTTTTACCCAGTCGGATCGTGAACCTAGGTTTGGGGAGGGGTATCTCACGAAGAACATGAATTGCAATAAATTGAGTGGGGTTTAAGCTTGAAAAAAGAGATATCAAATTTAGATATGTTTTTTTGTTGTTCTTCCAACAAATTTATTCATTTTTGAAAGAATGGTGATGTTTTTTTTCAACTCTTCATAAGAATTTAATTAATTTATTAATTTTTTCTATCATGAAATTATTGTTAAGTATCTATTACTCCATGCTAATGAAAAAATTATTAATTAATATTAAATTTTAATTATTTATAAACCATTTTAACTGAATATATTATATATTAATTGTAAATACATATTTAATATTATATAAATCATATTTAAGCAATTATATTTTTTTTCAACACTAACAAAACCCACTACCACGGATCCGGGCAAAGGATGCACCGGGTTTTATCAGCGCTAAGCAGATTTAATATGAATGAATCACATCCATCAAGTACTCCAATGGTTGTAGGATCTCCTGATTGAGATAGTGATCCTTTTAAACCATTAGTGGATAATGAAGAACTAATTGGTCATGAAGTACTATATCTGAGTGTTATTGAAGCACATTTTCTATAAATTTATTGGCAAGGTATATTTATTCTTCTACTCAACGACATTAGAATGGTATCAAACATGTATTAAGATACTTTCAAGGGTCTAAAGATCAAGGGTTACTTTATTCCAAATGTTGAAAACCAAAGTTGGTTGGTTATTTTGATGCTTTATACTTTTTTGATTCACACAAAGCAAGATCCCAAACTAGATATGTGTTTACATATGGTGGAACTGCCATTTCTTGATGTTCTACAAAACAAACCATTTCGCGACTTCTCTCAACCATGCTGAGTTGATTGTTATTCATGAAGCAAGTCGAGAATGTGTTTGACTGAGATCAGTGATATATTAGAAGTAACTATGGATTAGATATGAATAATAATATTCCCACCATATTATATGAAGACAATGTTGCTTACATAGCATAGTTGAAAAGTGGGTATATTAAAGGTGACTGAACAAAATTTATCTCATCAAAATTCTTTTTCACTCATTACATTCAAAATAATGGTGAGATTGATATCTAGAAAATAAGGTCTTGTGACAATCTCGTGGATTTGTTCACAAAGGCATTGCTAACTTCAACATTTGAGAAATTGGTTTATAAAATTGGAATGCGAAGACCGAAAAGTCTATCGCGACTTTATGATGGGGAGTTGAGAACGGTGTACTCCTTTTCCTTTCAATGGGTTTTCCCATTGGGTTTTATGATAAGGTTTTTAATGAGGCATCATAGTATGAAATAATGTTAATCTGACTTTACTTATTTTTCCTTTTTAAGTGAAGATTTTTATTAGATTCTATGGGATTATGACATTCGATGAGAAGTGTTATAAATTTTCATTTATTGTGTGGATGTCATAAAATCATAATTAATGTGGTCTATTCATTACCCAATAAATGTGGTGACATGTTAATGGAATTAGTGTGGATTTTGAATGGTCATATACTTATGTTCTTTCTGTTTTCTTTTGTTCTATTGTGATTGATACGTTTTACTTTATCGTCGTATCGCCGCCATTATATGCTCGTTTCGCTTCACCTCTAATCGACCAGGTTCACAACATTTTATGATTTTATGACTATTTTAAAAATATATATTAAATAAATTAATAATAATAAATTTAATCTTGTTCAATCGTATGATGTACTAAAACTATTATTTGAACCATACCCAAATATTAATTGGGTTTAAAATTTAATACCATAACCTTTTAAAAATTCGATCAGTCACTAATCACATTGGTTATTGTTATATGGATGTATACGTTGTCATCCCTAATTATTATCTCTTGAATATTTGAGTTTTTGGCAAACATATATAATTTATGGCTTAAAAAAAAAAAAAAAAACTATACCCTGTTGGTGAGGTCGGAAGGGGGCAAGAAGCATTCTGAGGAGAGACCCCAAATATTGAAGTCCACCTCCTCGATCCTCCACGTCTCCTCCATCCCCCGCCGGTGGTTCGCCGACTGTTCCCCGTACCGGAACACCGTCACCCTCGTCGTCCCCCCGTGCGCCACGTTCACGCCGTCCACGTACCGGTAGTCCTCGATCACCGACTCCGCGCTGGTCTCCCAGAACACGTCCCCGTCGGCAGCGGAGCCTCCGGCCCCGGCCCCGGCCCCGGCCCGGGCCCTGATTCGGAGCAGCCGCGAGTCCTCAAACTGCACCAGCAGCCCGGAGCGCTGGCTGAAGTATCCCCACAGCGTGTGGTGGATGACCTCGAAGCTCGGCCCGCTCTGCGCCTCCAGCGCCTCCGAGCTCGTCTCCAGCTTCAGGATGAAGCAGTCGTCGCGGTTTATCACCTTCTCCCCGATGCAGACCGCGTCCAGAAACAGGTGCGCCGTCGCCCTCGGATCCAGCCCCTGCCGCATCAGAAGGTTCTAGAAGGTTGTAGAAGGTTCGAGTGATTTCGCAGGGCAGCGTACCTGGAGGAAGCGCCTGAGCGGGCGGGGCGGGCCGGTGGCGATCTGGGAGCGCTGGCTGGAGGACTGCCGCCATGAGACGCGGCCGTCGCTGCCGGAGAAGACCTTGCAGCCTGAGATGACGAGCTCGAGGCACCAGAGGTCGGGGTTCTTCTGCCACACAACGAACCCCCCGACCTCGTCGGTGCTCCTCACCTTGGCGCTGAAATCAGCGTCGCCGCGCTGGAACTCCGACGCGCGCACCTTCACCCCGCCGGTCACGCACATGCTGCTCACCGCGTTCAGCGCAGCCTGGCCCCCCGTGGCGGCGATGTACTGCTGCACGATGTATTTGGCGGTGGATGCCTCCTGCAAATCACGCAGCAGGTACATGATTTGGTGATGAAAACAGAAAGAGATGGATCGGGGGGTCTTACGATGGAGGAGTGGCGGATGGGGCGGTGGGGGGAGGGGAGAAGGCGGAGGGGGAGGGGGATGAGGGGGGTGCCGACGACGAAGAGGAGGAAGCGGAGGTCGTTGTAGCGGGCGGCGATGAGAGGGGTGGACCATTTGCCGGAGTTCTGGGCTTTCATCCAGGTGAGCATGTTCTGCCACCGCACTTCCACGTTGTTTCCCAGGCTCCGGAACATGTCCTCCGGGATGGGAACCTCCAGCACCGTCTCCAGTCCATCCTCCCGCTCCAGATTCGGGCACAGCCTCCTCATGAATGGTATGATATCACCCTTGAGAGGCCCTGCAATGACGCGCTGCGCGCTGGTAATTCTGCCTTTTTATGGATGGTAAATAGGAAGGGATGTGCGATTCAGGGGCTCCCCTTGATTGTAGGTTTTGTGTGGGATTTCTTTCTTTCTCTCCTCGGTTCACATCCAAGACGAAGCCAAAGACGAAGACGATTCGGACCACCTTCGTTTCGGAGTTCCTCGGCGGCGCCGACACCCTGGTCGCGGCGGCGGGCCGGGATTTCCCAGGCATAGGGGTGAAGGACTGCCGGGAGATGTCTTGGATCCAGTCCGTCCTCTACTGGGCCAATTTCGATTTCAACGCCCCTGTCGAGATCCTGCTCAACCGCACCCCTAGCAGCGTGAACTTCCTGAAGAGGAAATCCGACTACCTCCGGTCCCCGATTTCCGTTCCCGATCTGGAATTGCTGTGGAAGAAGATGATTGAATTGGGGAAGCCGGGGCTGAACTTCAACCCCTACGGCGGGAAGATGGGCCTGATTCCGCCGTTCCCCCACCGCGCCGGAAAATCGCGAAGATCCAGCACTCCATGAACTGGGGCGACAAGGATGGAGGGGACGCGGCGACCTGCGATTTCCTGAAGCAGGAGAAGGATCTCTACGATTACACGGAGCCGCTGATGTCGAAGAATCCGAGGAGGGCGTTCCTGAACTACTGGGATTCCGACATCGGGACCAATCGGGACGGCGAGGCGAGCTTCGAGGAAGGGATGGCGTACGGGAGGAAGTATTTCAGGGAGAACTAAGAGAGGCTGGTGGCGGTGAAGAACCAGGTGGATCCGATGAACGTTTTCCGGAACGCGCAGAGCATTCCGGCGACCGTTCCGGCCAGCGGCGAAAAGGGGCGGAAACTGAAAAGTTTCTTTTGAGATTTTCACCGCTGCCTGTAATTCACCTTTATTTTATATTTTATTTTATTGGGAATTGTGTGTAATTATATATTTGTAATTAACATTTTATTATCCATCGAACAGGATCTTTATTCGTTTGTGTGAAGAGATATATGCGTTGGCTTATGCGTTGGCTGTACTTGAAGAATGAAATTTGTGGGTTTATGAGGTGGATTTCCATTTCCATTTTACTTTCATTTTCATTTTCCATTATACAGTTTCCATCATTTTGCATGTTGTATTGAATGTATAAAGTTTTTCTTAAAAAAAAAAGGTTTATAAGAATATTGATCATCAAAGTAAAATGACACATGAACTCAAATACACTCCTCAATCATTAGAAGTTGGAGAAGTTGGAGACTAGCGCCATGATTCTATGAGTATCACGGTGATTTACTCTCAAATGAATCGCATGCATCCAAACAATTACAAGTAAATCTCAAGTACAAATTTCATGAACAAATCAAATGAATAAATCTCAAGTAAAAAAAGTCAACCCTTTGTAAGACTCCAAAACACGAGGAAGTAATCTCATTGATGTCACCTTACATCATCTCAGATCCACAAAAGTCTATTGTCTTTACATGCATCCCCACATTTGAAATCCGTACGTGGTGTGGAAATAATCTTAGTATAAACCACCTCATGGCACAATTGTTTCCTTACCAAACAAATGACAATATAATATCTTTTCCAAACTTGACATATGTACCACCCCCATAATCTCCTCACCAAACACTTGACATATTATGTTATAACATGGGATTTTTCTTTTCTTTTTAAATTCACTCTCAAATAATCAAATAGATTCACAAAATATTATTGTGAACTAAAATCACTTTAAAAGACATCCTATAACATCATTAATTAATGAAATTATCATTTTCGGTAATAAAACCACATTATCAATTTCATAAATAATGACTACGCCTTTTTAGTTCATAATCATTTAATTTTCCAAACATTTAACATTTCTCAAACATTGAAATAGAGTTCGAGTGCCTTCCATTAGAATTTCACTTGTTATTCCAAATTAATTCTTCTAATTTACCTCTCAATTAGGATAAATTTGTTTGACATCATATTTGGCACACACATTGTTAAAATCAAAATAATAATTCGCAATTCAAATAAAAATATTCAATTAAACTCCAAGATAATCGATAAGGTCGCCTACCTTTAACTTTTCAATCAATTTATGCCAAGAATGGAGATCTAGTCCTCCCAAATCACAATAATCACCCAATCTCATCAAACTAGAAGAGAATGAATTAGATGAATGCAATCGGAAAAAACTTGATGCTTTCTAGAAAAATGATAGTATGCGAGGCTCTTACCACAGGGATCACAAAAAAACTCATGAATTTTGAATACATTGAGAATCGAAGATATCACCACAAAAAGATATGGAGAGAAAAATGTAATTTTTAGAGAGAAATTTTGAGACATAAAATCATTTGAATCAAGGTTTCATTAAGAAGACCAATAGAAAAAGTCCAAGCTCTCCCTATTAAAAAAACTCTATTCAACCACAATGTGGTTTTTATAACCACGTCGTGGTTTCTCAAAATCCAGGAACCACACCCAAAATCCGAAATGTTTTCTCTTAATTAGACATTCATCAAACTTTTATAAAAACAATATACACTAATCCACATTGTAGTTTCCAAGAAACCACATTGTGGTTTCTCAAATATCAAGACCATGAGCCACATTTGTTCTCCCTGTATCCTCATTCTCGTTTTCATATTCCGCTCTTTTTAACCACAAACCATTGGGAATGTCCACAAAGCACAACATGGTTTACCTTCCCCATGATGTATAGGGATTTTATCGAAACTTCAAAACAACCATGATTCCCACCATGAGCGTTTTCCACTAGCCACACCGTTTTTCATGATCCACGACATGTTTTTTCCTCATAGTGAATAATAAGTCATCTATCTCCACCAAATAAACTCTATAGCTTAAAAATGGCCAAAACCATGCCCAACTACTCATTTCCCCTAGTGTTTTCTATATTCAACAAAAACATTCACTACTGGAAAATGGACCTATCCCCACGGTTCTTCAAAAAACCGTGGGTATAGGGTACCATATACCCACGGTTTTCGAAAACCGTGGGCATAGAGATTATATAGGAACCTATACCCACGGTTTTTACCAAACCGTGGGTATAAGTATTTCTCTTAAGGCCTATACCCATGGTTTTTTCCAAACCGTGGGTATAGGGTTTTCTCAAAAGGCCTATACCCACGGTTTTGAAGAACCGTGGGTATTGGTGTTTTTTTCGGAAGACCTATACCCACGGTTTAGCCAAACCGTGGGTATAACTTTCCTGTAAAATGGCGGGGGAAAAAATTTCGCGAGGGAAGAAAAATATTTGGTGAAAATATGGTTTTCATTAATATAATAATAAACATACACAACTAAATACAAAAAGTATTCACAGCTTGGTTGGTCAGGTATGCTGTCGTTTGAATGAATCCGCTGTTCGAATCTCGCTGATTTTTTTTCTAATAAATTACTTATAATTAATATAAGTAAACAGATGTCTAAGTAAATAAACAATATTCCCGCAACTTAGTTGGTTCGGAGACTTCTATCCTACAGCCGGTGCTGTGTTCGAATCACGCCGTTCTCCTTTTTAGATATGCAGTTATATTATTATATTAATATAGATATATACTTATATATCAAATGCGTTGATAGCTCAGTTGGTTCAGAGGCTTTTATCCTACAGCAGCGGTGCTGTGTTCGAATCACGCCGTTCTCCTTTTTAGATATGCGGTTATATTATTATATTAATATAGATATATACTTATATATCAAACGCGTTGATAGCTCAGTTGGTCAGATAGGGGCGCGTCCAGTTGCAGCGAACCGTGTTCGAATCCCGCGAATTTCGTTTTTTGAATTTCAATACCCACGGTTTTGAAACCGTGGGAGCAGTGGTGTGCCACGCTGGTACGTCAAGGTGCCGCATAATGACATTGCTATACCCACGGTTTGGGAAAACCGTGGGTATAGCCTCCGACCCCTATTGCGACGCCTCTCAGCCCCACGGTTCCCAAAACCGTGGGTATAGGTTATACCCACGGTTTTGGGGGCTATACCCACGGTTTTGAACCGTGGGTATAGGCCGTATTTCCAGTAGTGATTGAAGGTTCCGGGCGCAGTGGAATCGCGTTGGTGGGTTTGCCCAACTTAATTTTTCGTTAAACAATGTTCAATCCGAGATCCGTCACGATATAAAACGCCGAATCTTCGGAATAGAACGAAGAACGAAAAGAAAAAGGGAGAGTCCTGGAACCCTTGAGGAGGATCATCATATGTTGATTATAATTAATTTAATTAATGCATAAGAATTACCTCGATGGAATTCTTTCTTCGTTGATGTGTTCGGTCACGATTCGGTGATCCATCATTGCGTTGTAGAATCCAAGTGTAGGATTCCTCTAGCGGTGATCCACACGTGTGTCACGTATCTCTGGATGTCGCTGAAGGGATCTCCGAGTGCTAGCGCGGAAGAACCTTCGCTTGCGATATCCGCCTTTGACCGCCTTGATCCGGTGGAGGATCTTGCTCTCGTAACTTGAGGGCGTTCTTGGTGGAGAGGGAATTCTCTCTTGGCTTGAGAGTATTTCCAAATCCGTTGTGCACAACCAATGGCTCTCCAAAATGTTGGGGTTGTGAGGATATTTATAATCATGTTTGAGGTTAATAGAGTTATGACAATAAATAAACGCGTTACGCGTTTTATTTATTTCATTAACTCTTATTGAAAACCCCCCCAGGTCGAATTATTAATTCCTTGACATGCGTCCACGCTGATTATAATAAATATCATTTAATAAAACAATATTAAATCCTCAAAATCCCAACTGGAAAAACTACACGGCGTGTTATAATTAATACACAGTGTGTACTTTTATTTTCCATTTTTCTCCACCACATTTATTAGACCTTGAGTAATGACTATTTATTTCTTAAATAAATTTAACTGCATTACTCGCTAATAAATATATTATTTCTTCCACAATATATTCTCTCGAATAACTAGTATCAAAATAAATGCGATCAGACATCCTTAAATAATTATTAAACCACATTCGGGAATAATATTTATTTAACTTGTTAAATTAATATTTAACTAAGATACATGGACACACTTAGTGTGTGACCCTCTAGGCCTCTTTCTCAGTGACATTAGGCTGAGCCTGCCTAAAGTCCAAGGTTAGCGTCTAGCAACACGCCAAGGCACCCATAGAGAAATAAGTTAATGCCGCAATGACGTGTTACCTCTTACGAACGCTTACCGTGTAATATAATCTCTTTGTCACGATATCTCCAATCAAGCGGGTTGCATGCTAGTGCCATCAACCCATGTGCTTGATTATTCTTTCTTTGACTTCCCGGAATTGAACTTGCCCATACCTTACCATGACCATGGATTTATTTAGGCTATATCAATTCCATCAAAGGGTCTGAGATATCTACTTCCGTTATGGAACGGAAGGGACAAATCCTTTCTTGCATTATCTATTAATGCAGTATTACTCGTGACGCACCCAACGTATCCTACCTCGCTGCGAACAGTGTGTCGTCACAGTTTTCGTCAATACATCTAAGTGCGCGAGTTGTAATACCCATTAATAATAATCTTAAAGTCTAAGGATCAATACACACGTCCGTAGATAGGAACATCCAATGACACTATGAAATGTGGATTTCCTACTGGCGGGTCTCGTTCTCATAATATCCTCATGGATATTACCAAGGGTGCACACCATGAGAAGGTGCCTCAAAGTTTTATGAGTCTTCACCCCTAATGACCTGTATTATTTGTGTCCCTCAAATAATATCATCCGGCCATAGAACATACATTCAATAACAGTGTTATGGCACTTCCGGGTTCTCATCATAGCAGGGATCCGCTACGAACCTTTAATGCAACAGTTGTCCTTAGGACATTATCACATGACATGTCACGCAGAAGAACAATCAAGATGTGATAAGACCTTTATTTAATGAATAAAGTACAAAGTAGTTGGTTCTAGACCACCAACTCCAACAGACTCCCACTTGGACTAGAGCCAACTACTAACAACCTTTAACCCGCTAGCTCTCACATGATATTCATGCTTCTGCTGAGATAGGCCTTTAGTCATGGGGTCCGCCACGTTCTCTTCTGTGGACACTCTGCTCACTACAACTTCACCCCTTTGATAGAAATCCCTCAAGAGGTGATACTTCCGGAGTATGTGCTTTGTCCGTTGATGTGACCTTGGTTCTTTTGCAAGAGCCATCGCTGCAGTATTATCACAATACAATGTAATGAGATCTTTACTGCTAGGCACCACATCAAGCTCCTGGACAAAGTTCCGAATCCAAACGGATTCTTTGGCTGCATCAGAAGCCGCTATATACTCAGACTCCGCTGTATAATCGGCGACAACTGACTGTTTTGAACTCTTCCAGCTCACAGCTCCTCCATTGAGACAGAAAACATATCCAGATTGCGACTTCAGATCATTCTGATCTGTTTGAAAACCAACATCAACATACCCTCTGATGACAAGCTCCTCGTCTCCTCCATACACCAGGAACATATCCTTAGTTCTTCTCAGATACTTAAGGATAGTCTTAACAGCAGTCCAATGCTGTTCTCCTGGATCTGCTTGATATCTGCCTACCATGCTTAGTGCATAGGCAACATCAAGCCTGGTACATAACATGGCATACATGATGGATCCTATAGCCGAAGAGTATGGGATCTTTCTCATCCTATCTTTCTCCTGTTGTGTCTAGGGACACATTTTCTTAGAAAGATGTAAGCCATGTGACACTGGAACCAATCCCCTCTTGGATTTTTCCATACTAAATCTCTTTAGTATCTGGTCAATGTATGTACCCTGACTTAGTCCGAGAAGCCTCTTGGATCTGTCACGAATGATCTTGATCCCTAGAATGTAGGCTGCTTCTCCTAAGTCCTTCATGGAGAAACACTTGTTCAACCAGTCCTTAACTGACTGTAAGGCTGGTACGTCGTTTCCAATAAGCAATATGTCATCAACATATACCACTAGGATGACGACCGCATTCCCATTAAACCTCTTATAAACACATGGCTCACATTCGTTCTTAATGAAACCAAATTTCTTTATAGCTTCATCAAATCAAATGTTCCATGACCTGGATGCTTGCTTCAATCCATAAATGGATTTCTGCAACTTGCAAACCCGTTTGGCTTCACCTGGTGTCACAAACCCTTCTGGTTGTGTCATATAGACATCTTCCTGAAGGTTCCCGTTAAGGAATGTTGTTTTGACATCCATCTTCCAAATCTCGTAGTCATGGTAAGCTGCTATGGCAAGTGTGATTCTTATGGATTTAAACATGGCAACTGGCAAGGAGGTTTCATCATAGTCAATTCCTTGACGCTGTCTGAATCCTTTAGCCACTAGCCTTGCTTTATAGGTGCTAACTTGACCTTCCATGTCCAACTTTCTTTTGAATACCCATTTGCATCCAACAGGCTTTACATCAACTAGCTCATCGACCAGAACCCAAACTTGGTTCTGATACATGGAATCCATCTCAGAATTCATAGCTTCTAGCCATCTTGCAGCTTCTGAGCTTTTTACTGCTTCCTTGTAGGAGAGAGGTTCATCATTGTCCAACAATAATGATTCACCATCCTCGGTGACTAGGAAACCAAATCTCTCTGGTTCTCTTACCTCTCTTGAGCTCCTACGCAGTACTTGTGTTTCTGGAACCTCTTCCATGGGGACTTGTGGAACTTGTTCCTGTACCAACTCGGGTGTATCTTGAGCATCAACTTCGTCGAAGTCAATCTTGCTCCCACTATCCTTCTTGAGGATGTGCTCCCTCTCAAGAAAGATGGCTTGTTTGGCGACAATCACTTTCTTGTCTTGGGGGTTATATAGGTAATATCCTTTCATTTCCTTGGGATATCCTATAAAGATACACTTCGTGCCCTGGGGTGCTAGTTTGTTGCCTGAGAAGGCCTTAACAAATTCCTCACATCCCCATACACGTGTGTGCGACAAAGTGGGTTTCCTTCCATTCCATAACTCAGATGGAATTCCATTTGCCGCCTTAGTTGGTACTCGGTTTAATGTGTATGCTGCAGTTTGTAATGCATATCCCCAAAAGGATAATGGAGGATCCACATAACTCATCATCGACCTCACCATGTCCAACAAGGTGCGGTTCCTCCTTTCACTAACACCATTCCACTGTGGTGTATAAGGAGGAGTGAGCTGAGATATAATCCCAGACTCCCGTAGAAGATCGATGAACTCTTGGTTCAGATATTCTCCACCTCGATCTGATTGAAGCTTCTTTATCTTCTTACCAAGCTGATTCTCTACTTCATTCTTGAATTCCTTAAATTTCTCTAAGGACTCTGACTTATACCTCATTAAGTAGACATAGCCATATCTACTCAAATCATTAGTAAACGTAATAAAGTAAGAATATCCACCTCTAGCTTCTACTGGAAATGGTCCACACACATCTGTGTGTACCAATCCTAGAAGCTCTATGGCCCTTTCACCTTGTCCACCAAAAGGCGGCTTGGTCATTTTTCCTTGTAAACAAGCATGACATCTATCAAGTGGTTTTAGCTCAGTAGAGTCTAAATAGCCATCTTGGCAGAGTTCTGTCAAACGCTTCTCGTTCACATGACCAAGGTGGTGATGCCATAACTGGGTGATGTATGAGTCATGTGAGTTTGTTTCGTTATCAATTTCCAACACTTGGTTTTCATAATTAAATACATACAAACCATTATTTAAATGTGCCATACCATAACATACGTTGTTCTTATAAAAGAGACAACCCTTATTTCCAAATTTGAAAACAAATCCATCCATATCCAAACAAGATACAGAAATTATGTTCTTGGTAACACTAGATACATAATAACAGTTATGTAAAATCAAAATCATCCCAGTCGACAATGAGAGGTGGTAGTCGCCAATAGCCAACACAGCCATCCTTGCGCCATTGGCAGCTCGAAGATCCACCTCTCCTCTGGCGATCTTTCTAAATCTACTTGGTTCCTGCATTTGAATAAAGATGTGACCCCCACAAGCTGTATCTAATACCCAATGTGTAGAAATAGAAAGATTTCAATCGATAACAAATGCACCTTTAGTGTCCCCACGCTTATGGGTGCAGTTCCTCTTCCAGTGGCCCTGCTTGCCACATGAAAAACACACTGCCTCCCATTCCTTGCCCTGCCTCTGGATCTTCCCCTTCTTGGAGGGACGGTGCTCGGGGGCTTCAGACCGTTTATAAGTCTTTGGCCCCTTTTCCTTGTCCTTCCTTTTCTTGTTCACCATAAGGACCGCGGGTTTGTCATGCCCCATGTCCTTATCTACCTGGCGAATCAAGGTCAGAAGCTCCGATAGACTCTTCTCATTGCCGCTCATGTTATAGTTGACAATGAAGCTAGAGAAGGTCTTGGGCAGTGATGATAGGATGAGATCTGTACGCAACTCATCCGAGAATTTAATCCCTAAGATGTCCAGGCGTTCAATGTAGCCAATAAGCTTGACTACATGAGGCCCAGCTGGCACAGACTCTCCAAGCTTCGTGGTAAACAAAGCATTGGAGATCTCATACCTCTCCTGTCTCGCCTTCTCTTGGTAGAGATCTTTAAGGTGAGACATCATGCTATACGCGTCCATGTTTTCATGTTGCTTCAAGAGCTCATTAGACATGGCCGATAGCATGAAACACTGGACATATGTGGCATCATCCATGTGTTTCATGTAGAGAGATAATTCCTCATCACTAGCCTCTTTCCCAGGCGCAACTGGAATAGGCTCTTCCAGCACATATAATTTCCTTTCGTGGCGAAGGACGACGCGTAAACGCCTCTGCCACTCTTGGAAATTGGTGCCGGTGAGAAGGTTTTCTTTTTCGAGTATGGTGCGCAATGATATGTTTAAATTCATTTTCTTGCCGTTTCTACAAATTAAGATGAGCAAAGATTTAGTACTTTATTACAAAATTTGATACAAATAAATAAATTAATAATTATTAGTCTCCCACTATTTTATCGAAATCCAATAGCCCTCACCATTGACTTAGGAATATTCTGTTGCGTGAATATTCTAGTGGCAAGGATCCATATTGTCCTTCACATTACCCCAACTAGGGTTGGTCAAGCAACTTGAAGGGTTTTAGGTAGGCATTCCAAATGCCAACTGCATTAACTCGCAGCTCCTTGATCCGCTGAGTGG
The DNA here is from genome assembly GCA_963277665.1 of Viscum album. Taxonomy (NCBI): domain Eukaryota; kingdom Viridiplantae; phylum Streptophyta; class Magnoliopsida; order Santalales; family Viscaceae; genus Viscum; species Viscum album. Next base: position 540,440,286 of record OY728146.1, read on the forward strand.
ACTCCCCAATCCTGAAATCCTTTTGGATTTTCTCAACCTTTGCCTCTTGGTCACACCAAGTCCTGCTGTGGTAGTCAACCCTTGATGCGAATCAAGTCAAGTCAACCCAAAACCCTGAATTAGAATTCCCCGATAATTGAAAGCACCCTGTTGGCGCCAAAATATGGCCCGAAAGAAAGGAGCGAAAAAGAAGGCTGGTGCGCTACCTCGCGAAGCACCGACATGAAGCACCAACGCGAAGCGCCCCCGAACATCATGGCCCCGCGAAGCTCCAGAGGCGGTAATGATCCGTGAACACATTTGACATTCGCGAGCCCACCGCGAAGCTCCAGAGGCGGTAATGCTCCGCGAAAGCGTTTGACGTTCGCGAGCCCGCTGCGAAGTTCCAGAGGCGGTAATGCTCCGTGAAAGCGTTTGACGTTCGCGAGCCCGCCGCGAAGTTCCAGAGGCGGTCACTCTCCGCGGACGCTGTTGACGTTCGCGAGCGCACCACGAAGCACCGGAGGCAGCGCGCGAGTTCTGCTTCGCAGCGCCCCTTCCCTATAAATACTGGACTCCCCTTGAGTCCCAAAGATGGACAATCCGACCTTTCGGCTTCTCCTCTCCCGAATCGCGAAGCACTCTTTGCCCCGGGAATCATGAGCTCCGCGAGGTACTTCTACTTCGCAAGGCGCCTTTGCTTTGTCTCGTTTTGAGCCCCTCTTCCGAGAGGGATGCCCTTCGCGAAGCTCAAGGGAATTCGCGAAGGAAGGGGATTCCCACGGGAACCCGGGCGGCCGCGGAGCACTTATGCTTTGCGAAACACCCAACCCCTGTTAGTGATTCCTATGCTAAGGCAGGAGCGCTACACATCGCGAAGCACACTGCTTCGCAGGACCTTGCTTCGCGAGGTACCTCTTCTTCGCGAGGCAGTGCTCCGCGAACACTGTTCCACTTCGTGAAGCACCTTCCACTCACACCTATGCCCCATGCTAAGGCCAAGGCACTCCACTTCGCGAAGCACACTCCTTTGATTAGCAATTCCTCTTCCCGTGCGACCCTCCAGGTTTGCACGATGTGATTTCAAAGTCCCATAGACAATACCACTCGTAGCGTTGCTTCGCCTAATGCTTCTTCGCATAGGCACGCTAACAGCTATTGCTTCTTCGCATAGCCACACTAACGTGGACCCCTTGATGGTTCGTTCCACAACCCCCCTTGACCATGGCCTTGCTGGTACCTTCCCTTCCCCAAGGACCAGAGGGTACCGGTTATGTAAGTCCTAGGGGTGCGGAGTGAACCCCCTTCGTCCGAGCTGCAGGACGTTAAACTGCCAAGCACCACGTCCTCAACACATGACGTTAAACTGTGACCTGACCCTGGGCCTCCATCCTGAAGTAAGCCCCAGCACCATGGTCCGCCTAACGCGTAAGCCCCTCTTCGCTTCTCACGGACGCATCCTTCACGACGTGATCGTCAGGTCCTTGCAACCTCTTGTTTCTCACACCGAGCATGACTCACGTGGTCTTAGAGTGAGCACCGACCCTGACCCCCACCCCTAGAGAACTACAAGGACTTTGATCCATGTCAAGGCATGGTACGTAGGAAGCCTCCATGAGGTTCAAGCCACAAGCCACATTACTCGGTCGTTCATTCACGTCGAGTTTCGCCCCCGTCCAGAATGACGTTAAACTGCACACCCCCGTCCAGCATGACGTTAAACTGCACACCCCCGTCCAGCATGATGCTAAACTGCACACCCCCGTCCAGCATGACGTTAAACTGTATGCCCCCTTGTCCCGCATGAAATTAAACTGCATACCCATTCCATAGAGAACTACGAGGACTTTGATCCATGTCAAGGCATGGTACGTAGGAAACCTTCCCAAGGTTCAAGCCCACCACAAGTGGACCAAGGTCCACCTTCACGTCGGTTCGCCGACAAAGCCCCATTTGAACTACGAGGTCTTTGATCCATGTCAAGGCATGGTACATAGGAAGCCTCCACGAGGTTCAAGCCCACCCATTATCCATTCACGTCGAGTTCTACCTGCGTCCAGCACGACGTTAAACTGATATTCTAGTCCGACGACAAGCCATTGTGACCAACCCGAACTACGAGGACTTTGATCCATACCAAGGCGTGGTACGTAGGAAGCCTCCCTGAGGTTCAAGCCCATCTCCCATCGGACCAAGGTCCCTCATTTATGTCGGTTCGCTGACACCCATCTCCCATCGGACCAAGGTCCCTCATTAACGTCGGTTCGCCGACACCCATCTCCCATCGGACCAAAGTCCCTCATTTACGTCAGTTCGCCGACACCCATCGCCCGTCATTTATTCACGTCAAGGTTCACTACCGTCCCGCATGATGTTAAACTGTATTTCACCCAACCTGAACTACGAGGAATTTGATCCATGTCAAGGCATGGTACGTAGGAAACCTTCCCAAGGTTCAAGCCTACCACTAGTGGACCCACGGGTCTACTTTCACGTCGGATCACCGATGAAATCATCTTGAACTACGCGGACTTTGATTACCTACCACGGGGATACGTAGGAAGCCTCTTCAAGGATCAAGCCCAACTCCACTGTTGCCCCTGAAATGGTCCCATTTCACTCCCCTCCACTTCATTCATCCACCATCCACCCCGATTCTCGCCCAGACCGTCATATCCCGGTGAGACCATGTCGGTACGCTCTTCACAGCCGCCCATGGGCTGGCCCTGATATCAGCATCCCTCCAAGGGAAATCCCTCAATCCGATCTATCCTAGCTAACGCTCTGGTTGGGTTGATCCGTCTCCGCTGGACGTAAAACTCGCGGCGTACCCTGTGTTAAACACGGGAAGCTAAGGAAAACCTCAGATATGTGTCTATGACATATAATTCTCCGCGCTCGATGTCGGATGCCTCGGGCTTCCACGCCCTCGAGAAGCCCTGTAATCAGGGATAATAGACAGACATGCCAGGTTCCCCAGCATCCAGACACGCTACTGATGCCTCAACGTGACTACTCCCCCGACTGAAGGTTGCTGCCCTGACTGGACCCTTTGGAATGTCCCGACAGAAGCAGTGTAATTAACCGGCATCCATGGAAACATGGCATTGGGAAGAGTTTCACGAACTACGTATGAAATCTATGAGGGAGACCCGGACTAGGTGACGAGTTCTGAGGAGGAATCCACAGAAGGAAGAACCGACATCCCATCATCCCGTTTCGATCAAGGAGCAGATGTCCCTGAATAAGGAGCGAATGTCGCCCGCCTTTGGAAAGCAGGAATGCGGGGCAACAAGCGCGGCGCGTCGTCCTCCGCGGACGGATGCGCGCACGCCCCCCGATGAAAGCGTCGGAAACAGAAATGGTGAACCCGACGTGAAATTCTTCTCCTCAACATGGAGATTAGTAGTGTTCGAGACACCAGTAGATTGACGTGTCATCGGATCCAGATATCCGGTGCCTGGTCCCGCCAAGCAAATAGCGGGCCTGTCGTGAAACTCCCCGGAAGTCAGGGCAGTAGAATGTGGGGCACTCCGTTCTGCAGCGTGTTGGCGTGGATCCTTCTTACAGACGTGGAGAATGGAGGGACGCTGGGGCACTGGTTGTCAATCCTTTTCCCTCTCGGTGCTGATGAGTTGATCCCTTCGTTTCTCAGGAACCAGGTTTCTGTTACAGAGATGCAATCACCGCCCGCTAGCCTACGTAGGGGCAGGGGCAACATCGCCACAACCACCCCACATGGCGCCGCTACCCGCCACGACGGCTGCCACATCGCGGAATACGGGGCGCCCACGTCCCCTTTCCCTATCAGAGGTCATCCAGCGAAGGGTGATCAACAACCTCGTGCACAGGTACGAGGAGGAAGGGGTCATCCCAACTAGGGATATGGACCACCTGGACCTGGAGGCATCCAGGCCCCGCCGTCAATGCCGCCCTAATAGGCCGCGCAGGGAGCCCCTGCTCCCCACCTTAACGTTCAACTGTTTCGGGAGCCTGTCCCCAGAACGCCTTGACGACTCCTCGCCTTACGCCGAAGAGGCGGGCGCCGTCCGGCTCAGCCCGCTCAGGGTCCCGACCCAAGGGCTCCAGGAGAGAGATCCCGCCCGGCCGCGTCAGCGCTGCCGTCCGACTCCGTAGGAAGAGCAGGCAGGCCATGCCCCTGCACCACCTGCACTAGCCCGCCTGACCCGACGTCAGCGTCGGGCCCAGGCTGAGGACGCTCGCCCAGGCGCATCGACGTCGACAGCTACAGTGGCCTGAGCCACCGCCAACATACATCATGAAGCCCCCGCATACACTAAGCAGGGGAACTCCTTCACCCAACCAGGATCGAGACCCCAACCGCCCCACGGGCAGGCTGGGTTGACTCTCCGGGTTGCAGGCCCAAGTGATGATCACCGCGAACTGACCCGCGGTAATGTCACCCCGTACGGAGGTCCTCCCCGTACCACCACTCCACAGAGCATGGGCCTTCCCCGCTCCGAAGTTCGTCATGGAGGTATGCCTCGTGCTACCCCCATCCCGAAGGAAGACCTGCCCCGCGGCAGTGACGCCCGGCGCGGAAACCTTTCCCGCGCCCATTATACAGGGTATGGAGCCCATCCTCCTGCCCCCGACCGCCAATCTGAAGGAACCGTCCATCCGGTCCTTCTCCAACGTGGGGGCCTTCCCTATGTCCTCTCTACAACCAGCGAAGTTCCTCCTCGCCCCGGCAACTCGAGGAGTGAAGGTCAGCCTCGCTCCACCCGCATCGACCATGGAGGTCCTCCCCATGCTCCTGCCGATTCCAACAGAGGCTCCGCCTACATGGGTGTTGTTCATGGAGGTCCTCCCCATGTACCCTTCGACATTTGCCCTGGTGCTCCTCGCACCCCGGCTGTCTCGAGTGGGGCCCCCCTCCGCCACGGCGCCAGCGCTGCCCCGACACTCCATGATAGGGATCAACCCTGTCCCGAAGAGCCACCCCGGGGCAGGATAGCGGGTCGTCGCCGCCATAAGAAGAATCCTGGGAAATCCCGGGTGGAGATCAAACCTGCCCGCTTCTCCGACTCTGAGGCAGAATGCGACTCAGCGATGGAACCTTCTCCCCGCTCCTCCGTATCAAGGACTGGGGCAAGAACCAGACGCGTTAGCCTCATTCTCCCGGAACATGAGGTCCACCAGATTCCCGTCTCTCTCCGCAGGTACATCTAGGAGGAAGAAATCTTGGGAATTCCGCAGGTCTCGACCGCGCAATCACCGCCATCGTCACCGGAAGCGCCCTCTACCTCTACCCGAGATCACGGAGAGCTATTTTGGGGCCCAACGGCGGTAGAGCGATGGCATGACCAGTCGCCGGTAGCTGCGATTCCTATGCCGGAAGCTGTGGTTATCATCCCATCGTACCGTGACATCGTGGCCAGGTCACCTTTCTCTTCGGAGGATGGCCCGGAATTCGACGGCCAGTCAGCTCGTTCGCCGTATTCTCCGCCGCCGAGTCTACTATCCCAGAGGTCCGCCTCGGTACCGCTACCGGTCCCTCAGCCACCCCCGGTTGATGAGTGGGGCAATACAGGGCCGGACCCTGAGTCCGAGCCCAGGAGCTTCTGGAGTATTCTTGCAGCAGATTACTTCCCGGAGAAGTTCTGGCCGACGGCAGCACTGAACTTTCGCGTACCAGAGTCCCTTACCCCTGAAGAAGTGGGGTGTTTCTGTCGAACCCTATGGGCGACACACTTCCGCCTCCATTACGAACAGATGGTGTACCCCAGAAGTCAAGAGCACTTCGAATAAATCGGCGAGCAGTGCCGCCTGATCAATGCGGACGCACTTCTTATGGCCCAGCACCCTGAGTCGCCAGGCCGCCAGAGTGCCCTTCAGCGAAAATGCGTCCAGAGTTTCAAAGAACTCCGCAGAATCGTCAGGGAAGCTACCCCCCATGTGCAAGTTCGTGGTTGGGGACACTATGCCGCTCTCCTCTTCGACCCTATCCGAAGGCAGCCCGATTCGCTATGCGACATCGAGGACATGCCCTCGAGAGGGGTCGCGGTCCACATGGCCGACATTGTGGACAAGGAAGACGAGCTTGAACTCCTTGATGGAGACTTCCCCCCCGAGGGCGTACCACCACTGCTGGACCCATCAGGGAGGGTCACCCGTCAGCAGAGGAACCTGCTAGGCCTCCCCGTACCCACCGAGTCGCTGGTACTCGGTCGAAACACCGACAAGGGTAAGGAGCACGTCGGAACTGTCAAGCACTCCAACCCATCCGCATCTGTGCAGAAAATGGACGAGGATCCCGAGAAGGCTACGTTACGCCAGCAGCTTGCCGAGCAGAAGAGGCTGGTTGACGAACTCTTGGTTAAGCGCGCCGCAGAGCGGCGACCCGACTATGGTAATCCTAGGCCGGGGCAGCAGGGGCATGAACAATTTCCCCCCGGTGAGATGCCTTCGGGCAACCCTGATCATGCTACTACCGCAGACAGGGCAGAAGCCGGAACGTATGGCAAGAGGGCGTGATACGTTTCGCCAACCCCCCTGAGCGACGGGGCAATCTGAAGAACCCAGCCCGGGTTCCCCCAGTCACCCCACAGGTCGTTCCGCCAGCTGATCCACGAATGGCCGAAGCCATCTACCGTGTTGAAGAACCTGGAAATGCACTTGTGGTTAGGGATCCCCGTCAAGACAGGGACCCCCACTCGGATGATCTTATTGCGGCACTCACAGCCCGCCTTGAAGTGTTGGAAATGCGGCAGGTGGCGGTCCCACTGGATGGCAAGCCTTATCCTACGTGGGTGGATGATATGCCCGCACCTCTGGGTTTTGGGAACCCCACTTTCTCGCCTTTCAACGGGACAGGGGACCCGCCGCAGCACTTGGATCATTTTTCTTCCAGGTGTGGCCCCATGCTGGGGACCCCGGCTCAGCAAGAAGCCGCCAAGCTCCGATGCTTTGTACATACATTGGAAGGTCCATCATTCGTCTGGTACAACCAGATCTCTATCAGATCGGTGACCGGTTGGGAGGATCTCCACCAGCAGTTCCTGTACCAGTTCAGCTCCACCACGCGGAAGACCAGCATTGCAGACCTCTTCAAGTGCAAGCAAAGGCCTGATGAACGGGTTGCAGATTTCATCGCCCGGTGGAAGGGACTTACGTATTCCCTCGATATGCCACTGACTCAGGAGCAATTACTGACGATGTGTGTGGGGAACGTCAAAACGGAGCTGGTACCCTCCCTAATTACCCAGAACTACCCTGGAGGGTTCAGAGATTTCTCGGAAAAGGCTCAGCGCCTTGAGGAAGCCCTACAACAGGCAAGTCAGGCGCATTTGTTGCCCCCATGATCCCGGCTAGGAGGACCGCTAGGGCTGAACCCGCCACGGTGGCCCAAATAGAAGCCTCGAGGCAGCTGGAGTTACTGCCAGCGGCACCACCCCCGCAACCCCGCAGAGGTCCTCCACCTCAAGCACAGGTTCCTGCCCAGCAGCGACCGCCTCAGAACCGACAGGTTCCCCCGTGCAATGCGCCACCACCACCTAGGCGAGACAATCAGGCACCACCTCCTCAGCAGGCCCCTCCGGCCCCTCGTCAGGGACAAGCCCCCAGGGCCCCCTATTTGGAAAGGAGGCACCATATTTATTCGTTCAACGAAAATCAGATCCCTGGCTACTTTTGAAGCGCTCTAGAGCAAGGGATTGTGCGCCTGCCCGAGTGCAGAAGGCCGGCAGAGGCGAATCTCACCGATCACCCCAACTACTGCCCTTATCATCGGATTCTAGGGCACACCCTCAAGCAATGCTATGTGTTTAAAGACTGGCTTCAAGATCAGGTCAACAAAAACATAGTCAAGTTGGGCCCGGCACCAGCACAAGTGGCGGGTGTCTTTGCAGGATTAGAGATCGGCAGCGACAACGAAGGCGAGTGGCAGCAGGTCCCCAGCCGCGGATCCCATAAATATGACGACTGGATGGCTCGAAAAACCGTCGTCCATGCCCATGGTATCATCCGGGCGCGCCTGAAGTAGTCAGAACCTTTAGAAGAAGTAGCCGGTGCCTCTGCATCATCTTCACAGTCGACCTCTTCCCAAAAGGGCAAGCAGCGGCGATGCAAGAAGAAGCAACGCGCACCGCCGGTGCCGTCGTCATCCCGCAATCTCGGTGACTTTATGCCCCCTGAAGTGGGGATTCCTCCCAGAATCCGCCCAGCGGTGGGTGACTCATCGAGCGACAGCCAGGGGTACGCTTCGGTTAACACCGTGGAGCTGGTAAAGCCCTATATGACTCCCGACGAGGGGGAACGCCAGGAGAACCTCCCCAATGTTCCCAGCCGACGTCAACTTCAGCGGAATCGCAATCGCACCGGTCATCGGGGTACGTCAGCGGACACTTTTGGCCAAGCCGTGCACGCTACTGAGACTAGACAGCAGGCTCAGCGCAGATCTCAGCATGCGCAACCCCATCTAACGCCCTCAGCTCTACCTCCACCTCCGTTCGTGCTACTAGATCAGAAAGAGCTGCCTCGTTCGTATCACAGTCAGTCTTGCCCGGATACAGGCCAACCTCTACTGTCCAATCCTAGTCCGGCAACTACTATCCAGACTTCAACTAGTAGGCAGCAGGATGTACCCAGTACTAGCCAATCGCCGGTTCAACCGGCAGGACCCGCTATGCCTCAAAATGCCGAACGACCTCCTGTAAGCAGAGGTTCGCATTTGGCACGAAAGTATGATGTCCTGAAGCACCTGGACGACATTCCAACGAGGCTTTATATTCTTGAGTCCCTTCGCCTGTCATCCGAAATGCGCGAGGCACTTGCCGAGGCCTTAAGGAGCCCCCTCCAGTTTGAGACGGAGGTGGCAGCTGTAGAAGCCTTCCATACCGAGATGATCGAAAACGCCGAGTTTCAGGCGGTTATCTCATTCTCTGGTGAAGATGAGGACCCTCCTATACAGGGGAACATTCTCCCGCTGTACATCACTGGCCACTTCAATGGCGTGGAAGTCCACCGCTGCCTCGTTGACACAGGTTCTGGAATCAATCTAATTCTGACCCGGACGTTGCGAAAGCTGGGTCTGTCTGAAGGTGATTTAACTCCCTCTGATCTCAGAATCCAGGGGTACGACAGGACCGAGCAAACCCAAGACGGAAAGATCCGCCTGAAGACTCAGTTCGGTGGCTTAATTTCCAGCATCGAGTTCATGGTCGTCTCTCAGGACACCACCTACAATGCATTAATGGGTAGGCCATGGCTCTATCTGCATGCAGCGGTCCCTTCGTCGTATCAACAGTGCCTCAAATACTCACTCAACGGTCGAGTAGGCGTGCTCCAAGGAGATGCGTCCCCTTTCGCTTCTTGTGAGGCCCACTATCTGGATGCGGTTTATTACAAAAGTAAGGGTAAAAAAATCCTAGTAAGTGAGGATGAACCCTCCCCGGTCACAAGTGATCCCTGGGAAAGCATGGATGACGCCTACATCCTCCCGATCCACCGGTTAGAGGCCACGATCCCCGACATGGGGCAATGTTTTGTTGTTTCGGGTACACAAGGAAGGCATGTTCTCGTGTCCAAGCAACGGTGGAGAATCACCTCGTACTCCTACATCAACCAAGCTCAGGTCATCCCGGAACCTCCTACCCCTGTACGGTACCGGAATGTCAAGCTTATGACGACGGCGGTACGCCATACGTGTATCTTCCGCCGGGATGGAATCCACCAACTCAGGCCGACATGTCACCACTGCTTTGATATTATCAAACGTGGCCCCTTAGGCCGAAGGCCAGATGGGATAGGATCGAATGCCTTCATTGCTATGGTCTCAATGGCCTCAATGGCAAGTGAGTCTCCTGATGTGATGACCACTACTGCCCAAGCCGGCACCAGCTGCCCCTCGGGTTTCGATAGCCCAGAAGTATCGTCCGTTGCGGGAAGTCCCCCCATGGGTGGGGAGGAAGACCTGGCGGATTCCCCCCTGCCTTTGAAGAAGGCGTCTCTACCACGGTTGATGAACTGGTATAGGTGAACCTTGGTAGCGAGGCAGATCCGAGACCCACATTGATCAGTGCAGCCATGTCCCCCGAGGAGCGGCAGCAGTACGTAGACTTCCTCAAACAACACCGTGACGTGTTTTCCTGGAGTTACAATGAGATGCCAGGACTAGATCCCCAGGTAGTCGTTCACCATCTGGGCCTCCCGGCAAAACACCGTGGGTTTAATCATCCTCTCAGGAAAATGCACCCTTCTCATGGTGCTATGGTTGAGGCCGAAGTTGACAAGATTATCAAAGCCAACTTCATTAAGGAAGTTCAGTACCCCAAGTGGCTTGCCAACATTGTGCCAGTCAGGAAGAAGAATGGACAGATCAGAGTCTGCATCGACTTCCGCGATCTTAATCACCACTGCCCAAAGGATGAATTCCCACTCCCGGTGATGGAGTTATTGATTGACGCCACAACCGGGTTCCAAGCCCTCTCTTTCATGGATGGATACTCCGGGTATAACCAGATCTGGATGGCCCCCGAAGACGAGGAGTCCACTGCCTTCAGGGCTCCCCAAGGTACCTTTTGCTACCAGGTTATGCCTTTCGGTTTGAAGAACGCAGGTGCCACTTATCAGAGGACCATGCATCACATATTCAAACCGATCCTCGGGACATTGGTGGAATGCTACGTGGATGACCTCGTAGTCAAATCATGTCAGTGACAGGACCATCTCAAAGACCTCGAGAAAGTGTTCGGTTTCCTCCGTTCCCGTCACCTGAAGATGAACCCGTTGAAGTGTGCCTTCGGGGTCACCTCTGGGAAGTTTCTGGGCTTTGTTGTCAGATACCGAGGTATCGAGATCGACCCGGAGAAGATCAAGGCCATCAGCCAAATGCCTCCCCCGAGCAACATTCGGGAGCTTCGAGGCCTTCAAGGCCACTTATCTTATATACGCCGATTCATCGTGAATCTGGCCGACAAGTGTAAGCCCTTTTCCCGGATCATGAAGAAGGGCGCCGCCTATGAATGGGATGAGGAGTGTCGGACCACCTTCGAGGAAATCAAGCAGTATCTGCTCCAACCTCCGGTCTTGATGCCACCCATCTCCGGAAAGCCGCTGGTCCTTTATGTGACCGCCCTGGAGAGATCCCTCGGTGCGCTGCTCGCCCAGAAGAATAACGAGGGTACTGAGAACAATCTCTACTATCTCAACCGCATGCTTCTCGATACGGAGGTCAGATACTCCCCCATCGAAAAGAGCTGCCTTGCGCTCGTATTCGCCGTGCAGAAGCTGCGACATTACCTGCAGCACCATGAGGTGCAGTTGGTCTCCCGGGTAGACCCACTAAAGTACATCCTGAACCACCCCATGCTGACTGGCTGACTTGCACAGTGGGCAGTGATTCTCCAGCAGTTTGATATCAGGTTCGTACCTCAGAAGGCCATTAAGGGACAGGCGTTGGAAGACTTTTTAGCTGCCCATCCAACCTCCGCGGATCAATCCTTGGACCTGGATTTACCTGATGAGACGATCCTCTCAGTCGATCATGCTGTCCCGTGTTGGCAAATGCATTTCGACGGTGCCTCCCAGAGCCCCACCGATAGGAGGCTCAACGATCCCAAGCTCAACAGAGTGGGCCTAGGTATTGTCTTCATTACCCCATCACAGGCCGTCCTTCCATACTCGTTCCTGTTGTCAGAAGGTTGTACGAACAACGAGGCAGAGTACCAGGCTCTCATCACCGGCCTCGAGTTGTCCCTTGAGATCCATGTGCCCCATCTACATGTGAAGGGAGATTCCGAGCTGGTAATCAAACAGGTTAATGGCGACTACGTCGTCAGGAAGCCGGAGCTTGAACCATTGCTGGAGTACACCCTCCGCCTAATGGCCCAGTTCTCTTCTCGACCAGAGGTTACTCATGTCCCACGGTCACAGAACGGTCAAGCAGACGCCTTGGCTGGCTTGGCCGCATCGCTCGCAGAACCTGAGCAAGATGATTTGATCATACATGTGGCACACCGGAGAGTCATTGCTCCCATCACCCAAGAGGACAATGATGGCCTGCGGGTAGGTCATCTCACCGCCAGAACCTCTACGTTTGGGGTCCCAGGTTTGTTAGACACAGTGGTTGAAGCCACTCCCGACTGGAGGGTACCTTTTGTTGAGTATCTCCAAAATGGTCGCCTCCCGGACGACCGGGCTGAGCGTGAGCAAATCCGACGCCGCGCGCTGCAATTTACCCTCCAGGGCGGCCCCAGTCTTGAACAGATCCTTTATAAGCGGAGTTTCGATGGTGTCCTCCTCCGTTTCATCCAAGGAGTAGAGATACCTCAAGTTATGCAAGAGGTTCACGCCGGTTCCTGTGGCACCCATCAAGCTGGGCCGAAGCTGTCCCATCAAATCCGGAGGTTGGAGTACTTTTGGCCCTCTATGATCCACGATTGTATTGGATATGCCAAGAGATGCCACGCGTTCCAAGTTCACGCCAACTTCCTGCATCGGCCGCCGGAGCCCCTCCACCCCACCAAGTACTCTTGGCCATTTGCGATGTGGGGACTTGATGTAGTGGGACCGTATCCACCGGCAACAGCCCGCCAGTGTAGGTTTATCCTGACTGCTACAGATTTCTTCTCCAAGTGGGCAGAGGCAGTTCCTCTCAAAGAGGTCAAGGCCCGTTCCATCGTTGACTTTGTGAGCTCCAATATTATCCACCGGTTTGGGGTTCCTCACGCCATCCTCACCGATAACAGCACCAACTTCCGAGCGGCTGAACTGAAGAAATTGTACGCCAAATACGATATCCGGTGGAACCATACCTCCCGCTACCACGCACAGGGAAATGGAAAGATCGTGGCGTTTAACAAAACCCTCTCTAAGATTTTGCAGAAGATGGTTGGTCAGAACAAGAAAAGTTGGCCAGACAAGCTCCCCAATGCCCTATGGGCTTACCAGACGACGACTCACAACTCTACCCAGGTGACCCCATATTCCCTGGTGTATGGAGCTGAGGCCGTCCTACCCATTGAGATCCAGCTTCCATCATTACGCACTGCAGTTTATGATCACCAGACAACAGATGAGGTGGCCGAGATCCGTCTAGCTGAATTAGAAGCACTGGATGAGAACCGGCTTCGTACCCTGCACAATCTAGAAAGGCATCAGGATAAGATAGCGAGGGCCTTCAACAAGAAGGTTCGTCTCCGCTCTTTTCTACAGGGCGACCTGGTACTGGCCCTTCGAGCACCAATGATTCTTGGTAGGAAACCGCCCAAATTAGAACCCAAATGGGAAGGGCCTTATATCATCCATAAGGTTTACCCCAATAGAGCATACTCCTTGGTGACCACGGATAGAGAGCATATAACCCCTCCCACCAATGCCAAGTTCCTTAAGCGATACTTTGCCTAGGGCAAAAGGGTCCTGCATGACCCTAAACTGCAAGGTGGTCCTGCACGACCTTAAACTGCATCTTCGTCCTGCAAGACGATAAACTGTGAAACGGTCCTGCATGACCTTAAACTGCACATTATGGTCCTGCACGACCTTAAACTGCATCTTCGTCCTGCAAGACGATAAACTGTGAAATGGTCCTGCATGACCTTAAACTGCACATTATGGTCCCACATGACCTTAAACTACATCTTCGTCCTGCAAGACGATAAACTGTGAAATGGTCCCGCATGACCTTAAACTGCACATTATGGTCCAACATGACCCTAAACTGTAAAGTCCTGCACGACCTTAAACTGCATCTTTGTCCTGCAAGACAATAAACTACAAAATAGTCCGATCTCTATGACTTTAAACTAAGATCTCCCCCGTCCTCATTGCAAGACGTTAAACTGCAAGTCAGTCAGGCCTTCCTAACCGAGGCTCAGCCTCAGGCCCCTTGGCCTCCTTGGGCCCATGGCCCCCCGTCCTCATTGCAAGATGTTAAATGGAAAGTCAGTCAGGTCTTCTTGACCGAGGCTCAGCCTCAGGCCCCTTGGCCTCCTCGGGCCCCTGGCCCCCCGTCTTCACCGCGAGACGTTAAACTGCAAGCTGGTTTTCCCCGACTTACCCTCTTGTGGGATTATACAGTATGGTATGGGATTATGTCCTCATTCACGTCGGATTACTCACCGTACTGTACATATCCCCAAATGAGATGATCCTCGTCCCGCATGACGTTAAACTGCATTTCAAGAACTACGTGTGGCTTAATTCCCATTTCAATGGGATACGTAGGAACACTCAGACGCCTCGTCTTGAGCCCAGCCCCAAGATTTTCTCTTCCACTATTCCCCCTGGGAATAGTTTCCTCTAAGGCTCCTTGTGTAGCGAGGGGAAGGCTTTATTAGCCCCGCTCATACAACCCCGCTCACACAAGGATTGTAAGGGTCGCACCATGTGCCCACTCCCGTTCTTCTATCCTCCCACGTCCTCACCGTACGACGCTAAACTACATGGACTTCAAGAACTACGTACGACTTGATTCCCATCCTAATGGGATACGTAGGAACGCTCGGTCATTTCCTCCGTTGGCCCAACCCAAAAGCCAAAATCTTCCCCTCGGGTCAAGATATGCCAGGGTGCATAATTTTTCCCCAAATCACATCGATCAAGCCTCAACCCGGCTGCACATCCCCCCTGGAGATGTTTTCCTCTTTCGTGGATGGATACAACTATGCTTCACCCACTCCTTGACTAGGATTCCATCATCTTTCACACCCAGAGGGACCCCCAAGAACGGCCTGGATACAATGCCCAAGGGCTCTCCTACCGTTATGGGCCAACGCCCCCGAGTGTTTTCAAGCAACAAGCCGATACAAGTCCTGCGTTGCGAATTTGGTCAGCGGTCGACGCTCATTTGTTGCTCCCATATCAGGTTACCATAGGAACGCTATGTTTCGAACATGGTCAACAGTGTCCTGGATCTTCGGGTCCACCCCAAGATGTCCCAGACATCGAGTGCAGTGATTCGTTCTGCCCCATCCCGAGGTGACAAACTTCCCCCCGGGTGGTGCTAGCGATCGGGCCCACGGCCCTGATTCCCCATAGGGGTGTACGGTGTGGTGTAGGACTATGTCCTCATTCACGTTGGGATCATGTACCATGCCGTACGCCTTCCCTTACGAGGCCCAGCCTCAGGCCCCTTGGCCTCCTCGGGTCCCCGACCCCCGTCCTCATGTAAGACGCTAAACTGCAGACCCGTTAGGCCTTCCTGACTGATGCCTGACCATAGGCCCCTTGTCCTTCTCGGGCCCCTCCGCCCAATCTCTCACCCGGGGTGTACGGTGTGGTGTAGGACTATGTCCTCATTCACGTCGGGATCATGTACCACGCCGTACGCCCTCCCTTACGAGGCCTAGCCTCAGGCCCCTTGGCCTCCTCGGGTCCTCGACCCTCGTCCTCATTGCAAGACATTAAACTACAAGAAGGTCAGGCTTTCCTGACCAATGCCTAACCATCAGGCCCCTTGGCCTTTCCGGGCCACGACCCAGGTCCTCTCTTATAGGATTGTATGGTGTGGTGTAGGACTACGTCCTCATTCACGTCGGCTTCTTCGCCATACCGTACACCTCCCTTGTTTAGGGGTATATTACTCCCCTCCTCGTCCCGTATGATGTTAAACTACATTTGGAGAACTACGTGTGGCTTGATTCCCATCCTCATGGGATACGTAGGACCACCTGAATGTCCAAGATTCGGGTCCAGCCCCATCTCTCAGGAATCTTCATCCCATCTTGGCCCCTTGGCCTACCCTTCCTCCATGAGGGGATTATATGTTGTGGTGTGGGACTATGTCCTCATTCACGTCGGTCCCGTAATGACCACACCGTGTACCTCTCTATACTGAGCTGTTTCGTCGATCCCTTTTCGACGGTTCACCAATATGCCTAAGAGTACTCTGGTTTATTACCTGGAATGCCAAGCTTTACTCGGACACGTCCACACCCACTTTCCAGGCTTTGTGTATCCCTGCATCAGGGCTTCCATCATCTTTCACACCTGGAGGGACCCCTGAGAACAACCTGGATACTACACCCAAGGGCTCTCCTACCGTTACGGGCCAACGCCCCCAAGGGTTTTGGACAACAAATCGATAAAATCCCGCGTTGCGAATATGGTCAGCGGTCGATGCTCGTTTGTTGTTCCCACCTCAGGCTAATGCGATATGGATGCTGCGTCTCCACCATGGTTAAAAGTTTCCCTCTATCTCCATGCCAACCCATTAGGCCCAAAATGTAAGGTGCACAATTCACGCCCATCATCACTTCACCGTGTCCAAGTGGAGTCTCGGAACTTTTGGTACTTTTCCTCCATGCACGTCTGCACGTTGAGGGAACAAGCCGTGTCGAAGGTGCCCTTCAGGGCTCTCTACCAACTCCCGTTTGACTCGTCCCAAGTATTGCGATGAGGATACCCCCCTTGTTTCCCACACTGAGTTTAACTCACGTGGGATTAGGAATCGGGTTGACATCTGTGCTTGCTTGGGAAGTTGTCACCATTCATGGTCCGAGCTCTAAGACCATAAACTAAGATTCTCATCTGGAACTACGTTCAGCTTGATTCCTATCTTGATAGGATACGTAGGAATTCCCATACCCCTTATCTTTGGGTCTAGCTTGCGTTTAGCAAATTCACCTCTCTGGTCCTGCCTTCAGGACCCCGATTACGGGACCGCGTGGCGTAGGGCGGGATTATGTCCTCATTCACGTCGGGTTTGCAATGGCTGCACCACGCACTTCCCCATTTTGAGATTTAGTCCTCCTATTCCTTGTCCAGCATGACATTAAAAGGCACCCTTCAGAACTACCTGTGGCTTGATTCCCATCTTCATGGGATACGTAGGACCGCCCGGACGCCCTGTCTTCGGGTACAGCCCATTTAGGGAACCAGTATCTCTCCCCGTTTCACCTCTTACCTCTATATAGTCCCCTTAGCCTAAGGTCTCCCTCTCCAATTGGCGTACAATTTGATGTGGGATCATGTCTCCGTCAATTGTGTTTTATAACACTGCGCACATTTCCCGCCTAGCATCGTCTCTGCTATGTCTGCGCTGCATGACAATAAAATGCATGCTTGGTCCTATCATACGACCCTAAACTGTGACATTATCGTCCTGGACGCATGACGAAAAATGGCACCGCATTGTGGTGACCTCATTGTAGAGGACATCACGTTGGGTATTGGTCACGTGCCATGCCATTTGTCAACGCCCATCACGGCTTGATCCTTGTGGCGACATCACGGCCTACTATTCTAGGACTGTCGCTTCACAAAAAAAAACCCACTCGCCTTAAAGAACAATCAAGATTTATCAAATTCTGCTTCTTTTAGTGCAAGGGCCACGCCCGCACTCCCCCTTCTCCCCTGGCACTGGTATCTTACTATGTCACCATTCAGAACTACGTATGGCTTGATTCTCATCCTTATGAGATACGTAGGAGTTCCCGGGAACTTCCCCGTGAGCCCAGCCTAACCTTAGTGTTCGGTCCCTTGACTCGAGCATTTCTTCAGAGAATGCATGGTAAGTAAGGCTTAGGTCCTCATTCACGTCGGGTTTTGTAACCGCCTTTCTATGTATCCACTGCTCCCCTTACCCATCCATGGTTCGAATTCTACGACCCTAAACTAAGATCTCCCTATGGGAAAGGAATCTGCTCTCCCTATCTAATACGTCTCATTATCATATTCAGATGTGCTTCGACAAAGAGCCCGGAGTGTGGGATTTTCATAGGGACATTCCCCTCATCCCATGACCAAGCTTCATGAGCTCGCTATTTGGATCCTCATCCTCTTCCACATCCAAAAGGACCCTCGGACGACATGGCTACTAGGCTTAAGGGCTCTTTATGAATGTTGGACCTAAGGGCCCTCTAATCGTTTTGGGCCAACGTCCCTACGGATATTTGACAACATTTGTGACATGGTCCCGTGTTTCAAACATGGTCAACGGTCAACCCTCATTTGTTTGTCCCCATTCTAGGCTAACGTGATATGGATGCTGGTTTTCTGCCATAGTCAACAGTTATCCTCCATCGTCACGCCTCCATCATCGTGATCTGAATCTCGAGTACCATGATTCACACATTTCCACTTCCTCATGTTCAAGTGGAATTCCATCATACTCGGCTCTTTCTCTTCGCGCATCTAGGTGCGCTAAATGACCGTGTTAGTGTCATTGGGCCGGTATTCACTGAGCGTACCTTTTCCCTAACCTTCCCCTTTCTGTGTCGGGAAATTCCCACCACTACTGCTTGTTTCCCACACCGAGCACGACTCACGCGGGCTTAGTAGTTTTGGCAGGATGTGTACCAACACGGCCAGGCTTCTCATCATCCCGCATGACGTTAAACTACACTTTCAGAACTACGTATGGCTTGATTACCATCCTCATGGGGTACGTAGGAACGCCCGACCACTCTGCTTCGGGCCCAGCCTAATCCTCACTCTTGGTCCCTCGACCTGAAGAGTTTCCTCCGAGGGTATGTGGTGTGATTTGGACTCCAAGTCCTCATTCACGTCAGTTTCATATCTACCGCACCACACGCTTCCTGGGATCTTACCTTTTATTCCACGTCCTATCGTATGACGTTAAACTACAGGAGTCCATGTGTCCTCAACGCATGACACTAAACTGCGGTTCTACCCTGAACAAGTTCAGGATGCCCCAAGATCCCATTGGGAAGTGACAGATCCCCTCGCCAGAGAGGCCCTGTCTGGAAGAAAGAATGATCCATGATCAGACCAATGTGCCCATATGGTGTACTCCCGCCACGGTGGTGTAACTACCTAAGTGTTGGATTCTGTTCGGACAAACCATCACTCCATATTCCACGATTTGCGTGCCCCTTATTCGGACCCTCGTCCTCTTTCATGTCTCATGGGACCCCCTAACGGCCTGGTCTCATGCCACATCGGATCACCTACCGTCCTGGGCCAACGTTCCGGGAGACGGGTCATGTCTGGAAGGACCCCCTAACAGTATGGATGTCGACCTATGGTCCGCCCACTGTCCTGGGCCAACGTCCCGAAGGATTGATCGACAACATTTGTGACATGGCCCCGTGTTTCGAACATGGTCAACGGTCGACCCTCATTTGTTGTCCCCATTACAGGCTAACACAGTAAGGATACCGCTTCTCCTCCAAGGTTAACGATTTTCCCTTATTGTCACGCCATCCCCACAGTGTTCCGAATCTTGGGTATCGTGATTCACACTTCCCATTCTCATCTGTTTGGACCGATTTCAGCGCCCCTGGCATTGCCCCGTTCGTGCATAAGAGCAAGATGAAGAAACGGTAATTTGGCTATCCTGGAAGTTCCTTCTCCGATCAAGCCTCTCCCGTCTTTCAGAAATCCAGACTGGTAATCCGAATCCCGGATGCCCGGAGCATGATCCCCACTCCTATGTTAGGTGGGATGAGAGGGAAACTATCTCCTATTTCTCACATTGGGCTCAACCCACATGGTCTTGGGGAATTGTCGCCGAACGTCCCGCAAACATTGTAGGGATGTAACAAGGCGATTCAAATAGAGGAAATCGTGTGCGCTACGGAATTCAAAAAAAAGAAAGAAAAAAATTGAAGCACGAAAGTACCAATAAAAGGTTTTTGGGTTTGTTACAATACCCGGGGGTTGACTCCCCCCATGGACGGGTTGAACCCGTCAAAAGAGCATTGCAGCTCCGCCACCCGTTGGCTTGTGGCATCCAAAGCTTGCTGCCGCTGACTCAGCTCCCGCTCCTCCTCAGAAACGGCGGGGCGTAATTCGTCAACCTTGGCCTTGGCCCTCTCTACCTCAGCCTGAATGGCAAACATATTTCTAGAGGTTTTCCCCATATGCTCTTCTGCCTCCGCCAGCTGGGCCTTCAGCCGTGAGACCAGCTCAGATTGTGCATTAAGAGAGGCTGAAAGCTCGTCTGCCCGGGTCTGCATCTGTTGGACCTCGCCTCCAGCCTCCTGGAGCTTCTTAATGCTGGTTACCTTCCTCTGCTGCCAGCCCACGCTAATCCCACGATCATGCTCCCGGATCTTCTCAGCCATAAGATCTCGGATGAGCGCGTGAGGGCATTGGGCATCCACTCCCCCAGCACACAGTTCGCGTAACCGCGAGAGGAGTCTATCCATTTCAGCCAGCCATTGTGCTTGGGGAGTGTCCTTGATAAAGCGCGTGATCAGCTTCCACGACCGGTGGTGGACTATGCTGCTGTCTTCCTCATCGGAGGCCGTTTCTTCCCAGTCTACGCGATTGGCAGGCTCGTACGCAGGATACGCCTGCAGGAATTCCTCGACGGGATCTTTATCTGGCGTTGAATCCGGTGCAGCATCTGGCACCGGAGCAGGCGCGGCAGGAGTAGGGCCGGACGACCGATCCTCTTCATCAGAGTCCACCTCGATGACCTCAGGAACGACCCTGCTGGTGGTCCCGCCAGTGATGATGCGCGTCGCAGCTGGAGAAGATGGGGGGACTATCATCACCATCACCGGCATTCCCCTAGGGAGGACGCCACCAGACATCCCAACCAGTCTTGCTGCAGCGGCCCACGCCAGTCGGAGAACTGTACGACAGAGAGGGACATAAATGTTAGTTGGAAGGCATAGTCTATATATGACGACAAGGGAACCGGTAAAGGAGACTTACGGAGATCGACCTCCTGGAGCTTCTCTTGAGCCGGTACTAACGGGACCCTGAGGTGAGGCCCTCCGTATACTGTTGGAAGGTACGGACATTCTGGAGGAGCCACCTCGGGTACTCTGGTCCCACCAGACGTGGAACTGGACACAGCCGTAGGCGCGGGTTCTGAAGGTCCCACATCATCACCCGCCAAGGGGCGAGAATGAGGCCTGCAAACAAGTTCCTCATGAATGGCTCAAACATCGGTGAGAAGTCCATAGGGACCCAAGAACAGATCGTAAGGAAATAAATCTAAAATGCTACCTCGAGAGCCTCCGTGAGATCGTCGGAATCTGAGCCCTGATCTCCGACTTCGCCCTCCTCCAACGGGCTTCCTCCTCCAGCCTCATGCTCCCGAGAGGAGTCCTCTGATTCTTCCGGCAGGGGGAAGCGCTCCCTTAGATCGGTAGCCGATAACTGTGGGGGGACCGTTTGATTCAACAGTACCCTCACCCGGTCTATCATTGGGCGAGGGACACCACTGGAGTGGACGTAATCCTCCAGCTCGTCTAGGTATTGTTCTACCTCCGCCGGAGATGCCATGAATCCAGCCCGAACTGGGCCTATGCCCAGTAATTCCATCCCGAGGTGATTCAGGTGGGCCCATATCTCGGGTGGGCTGAGGAATTTCCGGTTGACATCCCAAATGTCCCAGGCTTCCGGGAAGACAACATCCTCTGCCATGTCAATATGACGCAGGCGCTTCCCCGGAGCCTGAGTGGATATCCTATGAAATCTCCTCAGTGGCCGCCCCTCCTGGCCCTGCTCTTCCGGAATCACCAGATCCACCACTGCTGCCATACCCTCGGCCGGTGCGGGTCTTGCCACAATGGCAGACCCGCTACCGCGAGCGGCCCTAGCTGCCCTCCGACCCCGACCTCGAGATCGAGGAGGCCCACCGTCACCGACCCGAATAGTTGGTTGCTTCAACATCTCCCCTGGGTAATCAGCCTCTCAACTGATGGCGTACTCCCTCACCAATCCGAAAGCGGTGGTGGATGGAGGCAATGCAATCCGCATCTTACCATCTTCCCGTGTGAACATGAGCCACAAATGCCTCATCACACACGGGTGCTCCTCGTGACGCACCTCCCAGTAGACCTGCGGGGTCAGCCGCTGGAGGCACCAGAACTGCCTCGCAAACCGATGCGGGGTGTACGGTTCGCAGATTGGCTCATGATCTATCCGTGCCACCAAAACTCCACCTCGAAAGGCCAGGAGGTAAGCCCGATGTTCTTCCATTCCCCGC
Source organism: Viscum album (assembly GCA_963277665.1). Taxonomy (NCBI): domain Eukaryota; kingdom Viridiplantae; phylum Streptophyta; class Magnoliopsida; order Santalales; family Viscaceae; genus Viscum; species Viscum album. Next base: position 540,462,136 of record OY728146.1, read on the forward strand.
CCGTCATCTGTAAGTATCCCCATCGGCAATGGGAAGGGGTGAAAATTAAACTCATCCGCCCTCCACCCCCGATTCAGCACCATCGGCACAACTAGTTTGAACGGGAAGCTCCCGACCGCATTCAGGATGGAGGGGAAGAAGTTCGATCTCGGCATCAAAATAGGGTTTAGATACTCGTAAATCCCCCTGATATGCGCTGCGATCCACCCATACAGGAGGTGGAAGGGCCCGCATATCCTTGGTGGCTTCTTGCCCTCGCTAATGTGACACAACATTCTGTACAGTTTGGTGAGCATCGGAATCCCCAGATTGATCCGTTGCCCCATGGCCAACATAGACGCCATGATAAACGAGCTGGGTCGCACCCCCATGCTTGTATCCCTCACCGGTAGGATCCAACCACAGATGAGAGCCGCGATGAACGCCGCCAGCCTGACTATTGGCTGTTGTTCAGTACTGACACTGAAACCCCAAGTCTTCCATTGGCAGTCCTCCAAGACCCGCCAATACGAGTGCCCCTTGCCCCGTTGGGCCACCCTTGGACAAGTTCGAGGCCTCGGAGGGAACTCTCGATTCTCTAGGAAATTCAGGAAGTATTTGAACCATCTCCTAAAGTGGACGTCCCTCACTACCTCCTTGTCCTCTCCAGGGACAAGTTCCATCAGCGCTGACGCCAGTCGCGGCATTTTCTCCGTATCCTCCCATGAGCTGATGACGGGGAGAAACTCGTCATACATGGCCCCCAAGATCGGGACCCCAGAAATCTGGTGGACATCCCACAGGCTGATGCCCACCTCCCTGTGATGCAGGTGAAATGTATTGGTCCTAGACGACCATCTGCTCAGCAGTTCTGGCATCAGTTGCTTTGGTTGGTAAATGTGGAATTGGGAGGCCCATGCTGCCTCATACAACCCCACTCTCCTCAGCTCGGCCCCAAACTCCTCGCATGAGGCGCCTACCCAGTAGGCCCAGGCCCAGTCATCAGTAAAATTGCCGCCCTGGCGCAGGTCCCACTCATCGGACCATCCCTTCTTTGGATCCTGCAAATCCGCCTTTAACATGGTATGGTAGAGAGGAGGGGACGTCTCCGGTTGCAGTGGCCTCCCGTTAATATCATTCACATGGTTGTAGAGACAGTCAGCGGTGATGGGTGTGAAGTCCTCCCGTGCATGACCATCGGCCGCCCTGAACCATTGGTGCTGGCATGGTGTGCTCCTGAACCAACAAGCTGGTTCGTCCCTACTCGCCTCAGGGATGAAGACGTCATCCCTCAGCCCGAAGCCGTACAATGGCAGTTTCTTGCACTGCGGATAATTCTTCTAACCTTCCGATAGAAGATCTGTCAAAGAAGTGTGGTCCGAGTGGCTTCGGACCATCTCCCCTAGGCCTGGACAGTTTTCCATCTCATCGAGACGAGCAACATCTACAAGCACCCCCAACACAGCCTCTTGACGGGCCATTTCGATTCCGACCCTCAGAAAAGAATTTTTTTAGCTGGATCGTGAAGCTCGGCCGCGAAGCTGAATCGCGAAGACGGATCGCGAAGATCGGTCACGAGACCGGGCCGTGAAGTCTGGCCAAGGACAACAAGCAGAAGTTCGCTTGGCGCGGACGCGGAGTCGGAGACCCGCGGTTCGCCGCGAAGCTCGATTCGCGGAGGGCTGTCGTGGAGTACGCGGAGCTTCGCGAAGTCGAGAACACAAAAATACAAGGAAGTCACGTGAAGAAAAAATAGGTTGACCCCCCTATTTATAGGCGGTGACCCCGGAGCATCGCGGCGCGCCTCACCCGCGCGGAGCATCGCGGCGCGTCCGGATCCGTGGCCCCGGTCAGCACCGCGGGCCCCCTTCGCGTAGCCGCATCTCGAACCACCAAAAATTTTGGCGATTTTCCCTCAGACTTCGACCCTTCACCCTCCGTGGCTCCAAGTCTGAGGGGGGGCATTTGTTGGCGCCAAAATATGGCCCGAAAGAAAGGAGCGAAAAAGAAGGCTGGTGCGCTGCCTCGCGAAGCACCGACGCAAAGCACCAACGCGAAGCGCCCCCGAACATCGCGGCCCCGCAAAGCTCCAGAGGCGGTAATGCTCCGCGAACGCATTTGACGTTCGCGAGCCCGCCGCGAAGCTCCAGAGGCGGTAATGCTTCGCGAAAGCGTTTGACGTTCACGAGCCCGCCGCGAAGCTCCAGAGGTGGTAATGCTCCGCGAAAGCATTTGACGTTCGCGAGCCCGCCGCGAAGTTCCAGAGGCGGTCACTCTCCGCGGACGCCGTTGACGTTCGCGAGCGCACCGCGAAGCACTGGAGGCGGCGCGCGAGTTCTGCTTCACGGCGCCCCTTCCCTATAAATACTGGACTCCCCTTGAGTCCCAAAGACGTACAATCCGACCTTTCGGCTTCTCCTCTCCCGAATCGCAAATCACTCTTTTCCCCGGGAATCATGAGCTCCGCGAGGTACTTCTACTTCGCAAGGTGACTTTGCTTTGTCTCGTTTTGAGCCCCTCTTCTGAGAGGGATGCCCTTCGCGAAGCTCAAGGGCATTCGCGAAGGAAGGGGATTCCCACGGGAACCCGGGCGGCCACAGAGCACTTATGCTTCGCGAAACACCCAACCCCTGTTAGTGATTCCTATGCTAAGGCAGGAGCGCTACACATCGCGAAGCACACTGCTTCGCAGGACCCTGCTTCGCGAGGCACCTCTTCTTCACGAGGCAGTGCTCCGCGAACACTGTTCCACTTCGCGAAGCACCTTCCACTCACACCTATGCCCCATGCTAAGGCCAAGGCACTCCACTTCGCGAAGCACACTCCTTTGCTTAGAAATTCCTCTTCCCGTGCGACCCTCCAGGTTTGCACGATGTGATTTCAAAGTCCCATGGACAATACCACTTGTAGCATTGCTTCGCCTAATGCTTCTTCGCATAGGCACGCTAACGGATATTTCTTCTTCGCATAGCCACGCTAACGTGGACCCCTTGATGGTTCGTTCTAAAACCCCCCTTGACCATGGCCTTGCTGGTACCTTCCCTTCCCCAAGGACCAGAGGGTACCGGTTATGTAAGTCCTAGGGGTGCGGAGTGAACCCCCTTCGTCCGAGCTACAGGACGTTAAACTGCCAAGCACCACGTCCTCAACACATGACGTTAAACTGTGACCCGACCCTGGGCCTCCATCCTGGAGTAAGCCCCAGCACCATGGGCCACCTAACGCGTAAGCCCCTCTTCGCTTCTCACGGATGCATCCTTCGCGATGTGATCGTTAGGTCCTTGCAACCTCTTGTTTCTCACACCGAGCATGACTCACGTGGGCTTAGAGTGAGCACCGACCCTGACCCCCACCCCTAGCGAACTACGAGTACTTTTATCCATGTCAAGGCATGGTACGTAGGAAGCCTCCATGAGGTTCAAGCCACAAGCCACATTACTCGGTCATTCATTCACGTCGAGTTTCGCCCCCCACCCAGCATGACGTTAAACTGCACACCCCCGTCCAGCATGACGTTAAACTGCACACCCCCCGTCCAGCATGACGTTAAACTGTATGCCCCCTTGTCCTGCATGACATTAAACTGAACACCCATTCCATAGTGAACTACGAGGACTTTGATCCATGTCAAGGCATGGTACGTAGGAAACCTTCCCGAGGTTCAAACCCACCACAAGTGGACCAAGGTCCACCTTCACGTCGGTTCGCCGACAAAGCCCCATTTGAACTACGAGGTATTTGATCCATGTCAAGGCATGGTACGTAGGAAGCCTCCATGAGGTTCAAGCCCACCCATTATCCATTCACGTTGAGTTCTACCTGCATCCAGCACGACGTTAAACTGCAATTCCAGTCCGACGGCAAGCCGTTGTGACCAACCCGAACTACGAGGACTTTGATCCATGCCAAGGCATGGTACGTAGGAAGCCTCCCCAAGGTTCAAGACCATCTCCCATCGGACCAAGGTCCCTCATTTATGTCGGTTCGCCGACACCCATCTCCCATCGGACCAAGGTCCCTCATTTACGTCGGTTCGCCGACACCCATCTCCCATCAGACCAAGGTCCCTCATTTACGTCGGTTCGCCGACACCCATCTCCCTTCGGACCAAGGTCCCTCATTTACGTCGGTTCTCCTACACCCATCACCCGTCGTTTATTCACGTCAAGGTTCACTACCGTCCCGCATGACGTTAAACTGTATTTCACCCAACCTGAACTACGAGGACTTTGATCCATGTCAAGGCATGGTACGTAGGAAACCTTCCCAAGGTTCAAGCCCAACACTAGTGGACCCACGGGTCTACTTTCACGTGGGATCACTGATGAAATCATCTTGAACTATGCGGACTTTGATTCCCTGCCACGGGGATATGTAGGAAGCCTCTTTAAGGATCAAGCCCAACTCCACCGTCGCCCCTGCAATGGTCCCATTTCACTCCCCTCCACTTCATTCATCCACCATCCACCTCGATTCTCGCCCGGACCGTCATATCCTGGTGAGACCATGTCGGTACACTCTTCACAGCCACCCATGGGCTGGCCCCGATATCGGCATCCCTCCAAGGGAAATCCCTCAATCCGATCTATCCTAGCCAACGCTCTGGTTGGGTTGATCTGTCTCCGCTGGACGTAAAAATCGCGGCGTACCCTGTGTTAAACACGGGAAGCTGAGGAAAACCTCAGATATGTGTCTATGACATATAATTCCCCGCACTTGATGTGGGATGCCTCAGGCTTCCACGCCCTCGAGAAGCCCTGTGATCAGGGATAATAGACAGACATGCCAGGTTCCCCAGCATCCAGACACGCTACTGATGCCTCAACGTGACTACTCCCCCGACTGAAGGTTGCTGCCCTGACTGGACCCTTTGGAATGTCCCGACAGAAGCAGTGTAATTAACCGGCGTCCATGGAAACATGGCACTGGGAAGAGTTTCACGAACTACGTATGAAATCTATGAGGGAGACCCAGACTAGGTGACGAGTTCTGAGGAGGAATCCACAGAAGGAAGAACCGACAACCCATCATCCCGTTTCGATCAAGGAGCAGACGTCCCTGAATAAGGAGCGAATGCCGCCCGCATTTGGAAAGCGGGAACGCGGGGCAACAAGCGTGGTGCGTCATCCTTCGCGGACGGATGCGCGCGCGCACCCCGGCGAAAGCGTCGGAAACACACCCCAACTAGGGTTGGTCAAGCACTTTGAACTATGGTTCGATTCTAACCAAGATTATGGAAGGCTATGCCGACTTAATATTTGTTTTGAGGGATTTTATCCTTATACGTAAATTTCCATTTTATTATCTTTGATTACATGCTTGTTAATATTAAGTGGGATATACTTAAGTGATTAACCATGTCTAAAATAATATTTACATATAAGCCAATTTTATTTTAGTTCCATCTTGCATGCTCGTTTAATTCATTAATTTTGTGATCGTGACAACACACCCACAATAAATAAACCATGCAACTGACAGAAATAAAATAAATGGTATGATCATGAGCTTTTCTATTGGTTAGTTTATCTAGAGGTTGATAAATTAACCCAAGACCTAGGGGAGAAACACCTTGAACCTTTCGGGTTTGTGTTTACAGCTTTCCACCTGTCCACCTTTGTATCTCCTTGGATTGGTTTCACCTTGGCTCCTAACTTGAGCCGCCTCCACTAGCTTGGGAGCTCCATACATTACATATGCATTTATCTCACATGCATGTGAGGGGTAAAAGGGGTTTTTACATAAAAGAATCCTTGGGTGCGTAGGCCCTACATATTAATGAGGAGATGGCTCGCAGGCCAACAAATTTAATTTAAATAAATAAATTAAAAGAAACCATTCACATACAAAGGTCTCGGTCTAGCTAATGATCATCCATACATGCAACGATATTTACGCATAAATAAAACTAGCATTCAATTCTTTAATCGTTCTTGTTTAAGATAAATCACGCTCGAATCAATTAATTATCTTTAATTAATCAATCCTTTTATCTTAAATCCATTTTCAGAATTTCCTTGACATTCTCATCCATCATAGTTTTAAATAAATAAATTCATTTAAAATTATCCTTGTACGTAACTTGTACCTTGGAGGCAACCCGGTGAATTTCCATTTATTACGCAGATGTTAAATTAAAAAAATATATATAAAACACCTATCACGTGTTGTGCCTCAGCTTTACGCCTGCACCATGGTACACGTCTCAAGGGTTTGTATAATATAATAATAAATTTTAATAAATCTGTGTAATTTGGGTGAGTACATGGCGTGTAGTTCCGACTACATGGCGTGTACTTTTCTTCACCGTCCATCCGAAGTACACGCTCGGGGATAAGGCGTGTTAATGTACTTCGGAAATTTTCGGAGTACACGGTGTGTACAGCGGGACACACGCCGTGTAGTTTCCGCGTTATACGGTTTCCAGCCGGGCAGGCCGTGTACGGAGTATACGACCCAAACCTAACCCGAAGGGACTACACGCCGTGTTCATTGGACCACACGACGTGTATTCCGGAAACCGTGTGCCACCTATTTCTGGTCAACACAGGGTGTCTTAAATTCTTAGAAAGAATCCAATACATGACCTGATTTGGCGGATCAGTCAATGCATTGAACCTAGACTACACGACGTGTACTTCCGAATACACGCCGTGTATTCTGGTTTTATATGGCCAGAAACGTTTGGCTCCTCCGAATGAGTTCCTCAATTTTATTTTAATCAAAATTAAAAGAAAAATCCATTTCTGTGAGGTGAATGAGAAATGAGGGAGGAGGAATAGATCTCGAGATTCAGATTTCCAAAACGATTAAACATGAATTGAAATAACTAAATTATTAAATGCGTAAATCACCAACGAAAAAACTAAATAATTATAACCAACGATATAACCTCTCTGATACCACTTGAAGGTTCCGGGCGCAGTGGAAGTGCGTTGGTGGGTTTGCCCAACTTAATTTTTCGTTAAACAATTTTCAATCTGAGATCCGTCACGATATAAAACGCCGAATCTTCGGAATAGAACAAAGAACAAAAAGAAAAAGGGAGAGTCTCGGAACCCTTGAGGAGGATCATCATATGTTGATTATAATTAATTTAATTAATGCATAAGAATTACCTCGTTGGAATTCTGTCTTCGTTGATGTGTTTGATCACGATTCGGTGATCCGTCGTTGCGTTGTAGAATCCAAGTGTAGGATTCCTCTAGCGGTGATCCACATGTGTGTCACGTATCTCTGGATGTCACCGAAGGGATCTACGAGTGCTAGCGCAGAAGAACCTTCACTTGCGATATCTGCCTTTGACCGCCTTGATCCGGTGGAGGATCTTGCTCTCGTAACTTGAGGGCTTTCTTGGTGGAAAGGGAATTCTCTCTTGGCTTGAGAGTATTTCCAAATCCGTTGTGCACAACCAATGGCTCTCCAAAATATTGGGGTTGTGAGGATATTTATAATCATGTTTGAGGTTAATATAGTTATGACAATAAATAAACGCGTTACACATTTTATTTATTTCATTAACTCTTATTGAAACCCCCCCCATGTCGAATTATTAATTCCTTGACATGCGCCCACGCTGATTATAATAAATATCATTTAATAAAACAATATTAAATCCTCAAAATCCCAACTGGAAAAACTACACGGCGTGTAATAATTAATACACGGCGTGTACTTTTATTTTCCATTTTTATCCACCACATTTATTAGACCTTGAGTAATGACTATTTATTTCTTAAATAAATTTAACTGCATTACTCGCTAATAAATATATTATTTCATCCACAATATATTCTCTTGAATAACTAGTGTCAAAATAAATGCGATCAGACATCCTTAAATAATTATTAAACCACATTCGGGAATAATATTTATTTAACTTGTTAAATTAATATTTAACTGAGATACATGGACACACTTAGTGTGTGACCCTCTAGGCATCTTTCTCAGTGGAATTAGGCTAAGCCTGCCTAAAGTCCAAGGTTAGCGTCTAGCAACAGGCCAAGGCACCCATAGAGAAGGAAGTTAACACCGCAATGACGTGTTACCTCCTACGAATGCTTACCATGTAATATAATCTCTTTGTCACGATATCTCCAATCAAGCGGGTTGCATGCTAGTGCCATCAACCCATGTGCTTGATTATTCTTTCTTTGAATTCCCGGAATTGAACTTTCCCATACCTTACCATGGCCATGGATTTATTTAGGCTATATCAATTCCATCAAAGGGCCTGAGATATATACTTCCGTTATAGAACGGAAGGGATAAATCCTTTCTCGCATTATCTATTAATGCGGTATTACTCGTGACGCACCCAACATATCCTACCTCACTGCGAACAGTGTGTCATCACAGTTTTCGTCAATACATCTAAGTGCGCGAGTTGTAATACCCATTAATAATAATCTTAAATTCTAAGGATCAATACACACATCCGTAGATAGGAACATCCAATGACACTATGAAATGTGGATTTCCTACTGGCGGGTCTCGTTCTCATAATATCCTCCTGGATATTACCAAGGGTGCACACCATGAGAAGGTGCCTCAAAGTTTTATGAGTCCTCACCCCTAATGACCTGTATTATTTGTGTCCCTCAAATAATATCATCCAGCCATAGAACATACATTCAAGAACAGTGTTATGGCACTTCCGGGTTCTCATCATAGCAGGGATATGCTACGAACCTTTAATGCAACAGCTGTACTTAGGACATTATCACATGACATGTCACGCAGAAGAATAATCAAGATGTGATAAGGCCTTTATTTAATGAATAAAGTACAAAGTAGTTGGTTCTAGACCACCAACTCCAACAAACATGACATGGGTTCCATAAAACCACATCATGGTTTACTTAATGTAAGAACCCAGGTTTTTAGAACGGGTCAAAATCCCTACCCTGTTTGAATTTTTTGACTAGTTTATGAGAAAACTGGAGAAACTTGGAAGTTTCTGTAAAATTTCAGATTACACGCCATGTACCTTCAGTACACACCGTGTACTCCTGACCGTGTGTGAAGGCCATACATGGCCTATAGGCCTGTTGGCCAGGTAGAAGGATTTTAGAAAGTACACGTTGTGTACTATTTGTACCCACCGTGTACTATTTGTACATACTGTGTAGAGGGGCCGTGTATGGGGATATACATGACATGTTGGGGATGTCGGATTGGTAGAGAGGTACATGCTGTGTACCATAGGTACACGCCGTGTAGTCAGTCGGCAAGTCCTTGGTGAAATATCAACTGTCATATGAACAATAAAATGATATACACGGCATGTAGGCCTAAGTACACACCGTGTATTTTCTTCCCCCCCCACTAAAATGGGTAGTAGCCTCATTTTGAGGCAAAAAACCAAACCCTCGACAGGTTTGAGTGAGGAGAGCCGGCCGATGCTCGTTTTTGCTCCTGATCGTCCGTCTGAACTCCATTTCGATCCCTGTTGGATGCGTTAACACCCCCTCGGTAAGGCCTTGATTCCCCTTGAGCCGTTCTTCTTGATTTTTGTTCTAAGATGAGTTATAGGGGTTTGAGTGATTTTGATTCTTTTGTAGATCTACCATGTATTAGACCTAATTGGAGGTTGTTATCGGAGGAGTATCATCGTACTAGTTTGAGGTAGGTGGTGCATACCTTCTTTCATGTTTTCGAGGACTTTTGGGTGGCGTGGCCATTGGCGCGTATTTGGGTATTTTGAGAAAGACCATTTCATACCTACTTTAATATGTTAAATTGATTATGAGACCTATGGGATCACTACTGGAATCTGGTGTTTTCCCAACGGTAATATAGCAATGGTTTGAAGAAACTATTTCTATAGTGTAAAAGAAGACAACATTTTCCAATGGTTTGTTCAAACTGTTGGTAATGTGTATATATTCCTAAGATTTCCCAACGGTTTCCCAAAACCGTTGGGAAATAACTATTTTCTCTAAGGTATACCAACGGTTTATCAAAACTGTTGGTAAAGAGGAGGTTTCCAAATAGTTTTTAAAAACCGTTGGGAAAGTTTTCCCCCAAATACCCAACACCCCAGCTCCCAATCGGCCCGATTACAGACCTAATCCAGACCTCCTCCCAAAGTCTTCTCGACCGCAAAACTCCTTCCAGCCGAAGATCCTTCTTCAATCAAACTAATTTTTATTTCTACACTTCAAATTAGTAAGTGTTACCTTAGTTTTTGTTTTATTCCTCTTTTTTTTCTATTTGATGTTTTAATTTCGGCTAAATTAGAGTTATTGTTGTTGGAGTACCGAACCCTTTGGTTTTTTTTATGTTTTTTTTTGTTCTACACTTCATACATGGTAAAGGGTCTATTTAGTGCAGGGGGTAAAGGGTTTGTTTTATGTTTTTTGTTTAGTGGGGTAAAGGGTTTGTTTTATGTTTGTTTTATGTTTTATGTTTAGTGGTGTTTTATGTTTTATGTTTAGTGCAGTGGGTAAATGGTTTGTTTTTTATGGATTGGAATTGTGAACACCCCCACCCCCACCCCCCTGGACACCTCCCACCCCTTGGACAGTCCCCACCCCCTGGACACCCCCACCCATTTGACAGCTCCCTCCCCCCACCCCCTAGACACCCCCACCCCCACCCTCCCTGGACACCCCTCACCTCCCATGGACAACCCACCTCCCTGGACACCCGCACTACCTTGGACACCCCCACCCTTTGGAAAACCCCCTCCCCCACCCCCTGGACACCCCCACCCTTGGGACAACCCCCTCCCCCCACCCCTGGACACCCCCACCTCCTGGACACCCCCACCCCACCCTCACTGGACACCCCTCACCCCCCATGGACATCCCCCACCCCCTTGGACATCCCCCCCACCTCCACCACCCCTAGACACCCCCACCACCCCTAGACCCCCCACCCCTGGACACCCTCTACCCCCTTGGACAGCCCCACCCCCTTAGACAACCCCCCTAGACACCACCACACCTCCTAGACACCACCGCACCTCCTAAGTGGCTGACCCAATTTTTAAATTGGAATTAACAATGTAGTTGATTTCTTCGTTTCCCAATGACATTTTCTAAGTGACCCATATAGACTTATAAATTGAATTTGTCATGTTTTGATAAATTGAATTTGTCATGTTTTGATAAATTGAATTTGTCATGTTTTGATAAATTGAATTTGTCATGTTTTGATAAATTGAATGAGTTGTTTGGAATGAAATGGATAATGCATGAGAGTTTGGATTTCTTAATGAATAAAATGATTTTAGATAAAAATACCCTAAGGGGGGATGTAGGAGGGGTAGGGGGGCTCTGTCTAGGTGTGGGGGCTATCCAGGTGCGGGGTGGGTTGTCCAGGGGGGTAGGGGGCTGCAGGGGGGGGGGTTGCTATAGTGGTGTGGGGGAGGGGGTATGGGCTGCCCCAAGGAGGGGTGTGGGTTGTCCAGGGCCTCAGGGTGGGTTGTCCAGGTGGGGGAGGGGGGGGGAAGTCCAGGTGGGGGGGGGGGCTGTCCAGGTGGGGTGGTGGCTGTCCAGGTGGGGGGGGGGGATGCTTAGGAAGGGGGTGGCTGTCTAGGTGGGGGGGGGGGGGGCTTTCCAGGTGGGGGGGGGGGTGCTGCTGTAGGGGAGGGGGGTGTGGGCAGTCCAGGGAGGGGGTGGGCTGTCCTGGGGGGGGGGGGGGGCTATCCAGGTGGGGTGGAGGGGGGGTATGGGATGTCCAAGGAGGGGGGGGGGGCTGTCCAGTGGGGGGTGGGGGGCGTGTGCTCTCCAGGTGGGGGGGGGGGGGGTGGTGGGCTGTCCAGGGGGGCTGTCGGGGGGGGGGGGGGCTGTAGGGGAGGGGGTGTGGGCTGTCCAGGGAGGGGGTGGGTAGTCCAAGGGTGGTGGTGGGTGGGCTATCCAGGTGGGGGAGGGGGGTGTGGGCTGTCAGGGGGGGGGGGTTGTCCAAGGGGGGTGGGGGTGGGCTGTCCAGGTGGGGGGGGGGGGGTGTCCAGGTGGGGTGGGGGGGCTATCCCGGTGGGGGGGTGCGGGGGGGGGGGGGGGGGGGGGTAGGGGGGCTGCAGGGGTGTGGGGGGGGGGGCTGTCCAGGGAGGGGGTGGGTTGTCCACTCCGATACTCTATAAAAGTAGGAATCAAATATAACCGATGTATAGTTGCTTTCACACGTTAAGACTTTTCTTGAAGTTCCATACCAACACTCACTCTTACCCTTCCAAGAAGAGGTGATCTCTACAAAGAAATATCACTCAGGTTCTTATCCACTATCCATATTGATCTCATAAAAATTTAACATTCATACAACTCCATATCACCTAATGATATAATAAGGCTCATACTCCTATGAGTAGTGTCCCATCGAAACATGGATCATAAAATCTGATCCACGTATGATATTTGGTGGTGTGTTTACAATTGGGTGTGTTGTGATTTATATGTATAATATTCATGGTTTACACCAACAGTCTTCTCGATCATCTATAATAGGCTTGAAATCATGCTACAATTGGATAAAGATTGGATTTTACGACCCTAGTTTGGGGGTGGACACCCCCACCCCTTGGACAGCCCCCACCCCCTTGGACTACCCCCCCGCCCCCTGGACACCCCCTACCCCCCTGGACAGCCCTACCACCCTCGTGGACAGCCCTGCCACCCTCGTAGATAGCCTTCCCACCCCCTGTAGATAGCCCTCCC